>JAGFBZ010000128.1:450000-622998 GCA_018398805.1 Hirundichthys speculiger
GATGAGCATTGAGCCAGAGGAACAGGTATGATGACATCTACCTTCTACCACTGAGAACATCTCAGGTGGTCTGACCACCCACTACCCTCTATCCTAAACCCGCGAGATACCTGGACCGCAAGATACCGAATTTGTGGAAAGGGCAAAAAACATGCCCATTGCCGCGGCTACAATGTGAGTAAAGGAGTCGGCATAATGGGTGGCAGCTTTAGGAAGTGGAAAATTGCATTAGCGGTTGGCAGAGGCTTCTAAATCAGCAGTTTGCGGGTAGTGGGTAGCAGGAGGTGTAAGATCGGGCCCTTAGAGTCCAATTGCTCTGTCACTAGGTTAGCTTGAGTTTAAGCTTTAACTTGATGTGTTAAACTCTTTTGCATTATCCTTTACGCCTGTGGTTTAACCTGTTGAGCCTGAACTCAAAAATGTCTAAACAACCACAAGAAGTCTCTTCTCCCACGTGTTTGCTCAAATTTTCTAAAAGCCATTTCTTTTAACACAAGGAGACCAATCTCACTCTACCCACTCATTTCTATTAACCCACATTTACTGTAATTCCTTGCAGGGTGCTGCCTCTAAATTAAAGATAAACAGAATAATATGTATTTGTTGTGCATTAAGGTCCATGTGTTCTGGTTCACCGCAGTGCAAAAATGATGAATGTTAACAATAACACCTGAATGGATTTGACCTGCTCTATTGCATCAGAAGACTCTACAGAAGCAGTGACATTCCCTGTTTCCAGTTCCAGTGTACTGTACATTCAGTTATAAAGTGCTTTTTTGGTGCATTAACCTTCATGCACATTCATGCTGGATTTGCACTCAGGGAAGCGGTTAAATAATAATTGTCAGGGTTGTCAGTCAGTAAGTGGGAGCTGCTCCTATCCACAGTCTAACCTACCAGTTAATAGATTGTCTGCCTGATTTTAGTTGTGGTATGATATCGTGTAGCTTTTTACCCTTTGGTGATATGAATTATATTAATAATTGGCTATAATATAGTGTTCCTGGCTTTTGGCTACATTACAATATCAAGCCACAGATTTTAGTTGCAGTTAGGAATCTTTTCATGTCTGCATGCACCGAGGACAGGATTGAGTAGATGTTATTTATTAGTGTGAATATTTTTTGGCAGATGTGTGATCCTTTTTTTCTTTTTTTGTTATTTTTGTTTTAAACATAGAACTATTATTTTTACATAGGCTCCATCTACAAAATAGAATAAATAGCATTAACTTGACCTTGTTACGGGGGCGAGTGGTGCCTCTGATAAAATGGTAGGAAACAGTGATAAAAACTGAAGCATGCCTCTAGTATTTGGGATTTGTTCAGTACTCACCACTCCTCCACCAAATGAGCGGTCCCAGTTTCCAATAAGTGTGTTGGCCACCATTAAGGGAATGGTATCTGGGTGAGACCATCCAACTACCTCAACAGCAACTGCAATATGAGCCAGGGGCATTTTGTCATCACGCACGCGAATCTGAAATGGAAGAAGACAGAATTTAATCAAAAATAAAATTAACAAAAAGCCTATACCAAGGGCAACACAATATTCATTACAAATTAAAGTTCATGATACTTTCTCTTATACTTTCCTGTGTTCTAACATTAGGTAGTGCTAACACTGCAGATTTGATCCTACCTCACTTCCTGTGAAGTTACATGGAGGAAGTGCTGGGGGTTCACCCTGATATCTGCCAGGAAGTTTTCCAAAGTGATACTTAGCCAAATTGATGAGTTCATCATGACAAACTCCTGATCAGAAAAACAATTAAGAAAATGGTGCAAGTCAGAACATTTTGACTTTTCACTTTTGAGTGAGTTGATGAAGAACTATTTATTATGTCAAGTTATGACTTCTGTATGAATATGCTGGACTAGTTTTACATGAGGACCTTTTTTTTGGGCACAAGTAGCCTTTTTTGAAAGTGGAGGTAGACATGTAGGCAGAGAAAGGGGGGTTGCATGCAGAAAAGGGGGCTGAACGTGGACCAACTCAGGGTATATACAGCAATCTTTGAGTCAAATTTACTACCATTTAATACCTTTTTTTTTACTACCTTCAGATTTTTTTTACAACCACCACGACATCGAGTTGCACCAAGTATCAATCAGAAAGATTTTGTGACATGCACGTAGATTTTGTTATCCAACACTTAGCTCCTTTTTAAAAAATGCCCCGAGGCCAAATCGAATAATGTAACCAGTTTTGTCCTTGCCACAGGTGAACGACTTGGCTACATCGAAGTCAGGGAACATGGTGCCAAATAGCTCCCCTATTCCCTGATTCGAGTGACTGGTGCTTTGTAGCGGTGTTAGGCACCACAGAGTCTCCGCCCGAAGCGTGGCATTGCCTCCCATCACAATCCTTAAGTCTTGAGTCGGGTCCACGGGTCTGGTCTGCTCGTGCAGCTGCGGTGGTGTGTTCGTTGGTAAAGCACTAGTGCTAGTGCTAGCTGTCGAGGTGATTGACTGTTGCTGCCCACGACCGCGCATTCCCCTCACGTGTTTCTCCAACTTCATGTGCGACCTGAGCGCATTAGCCCCCATCCAATTAATATTTATGATTTTGAGGCATGCTTGCCAGTCATGCTGCCAGTCGTTCCCGATGACAGGCCTTATCCAAGCTTGAAAGCTTGGATCCCGGAGCCAGGATTGGGAAAAACTTACATTTCCCCATTTCTAAACTTTGCCACCTGCTAGAATTTGAAGAAGATACTGGTTCACTAGCACTGCTTTCCATCCCCACTTGGTCTTAGCTAGGCAGGAAGATTTTAGATTTCTATCGACCAATTAATACAATGCATTGATATGACGTCAATATCAAGTCCATATCACACATTCATTTTTGAAGTAGCGGCGCAAGCAAGAAAGGATTTATTTATTTTATTTTTCCTATTTCATAAAAATGAAATCATTCATTGCCCAAAATAAAAAAAATAATACCTATTCTTTAAAAATAATACCTTTGGACCAAATGTATCACTTTTTAAGGCCATTAAATTTTGCGTTTTTGATTTATCACTTTTTAATACTTTTTAAAACCCTGCGGACACCCTGCCAACTGCAACAAGGGCATAAACAGTAGCTTCTGTAAATGGGATTATCCAGCCAGTAGCCCTTTACATGGGGACTTGAGGCAACTTTTAATAAGTGCAGAGAAAGTTTGTATTATTAACACAGTGCAAATGCAATATGGCAGTAATTAGTGTACTAAATTCCACTATATTTCACTAAACATAGCGGTCATAGGATAAATTCAATCCTATGCAAATGCACATCAGTAATTTAGTGATTTGGGGAAAGAGTTGTTTTTTTTTGTTGTTGACCCCATCTTACCCTCTATTCTGCATCTTTGGGAGAAGAATGTGCAGAACTATGTCTGTTGTGTTGGATATAACAAACAAACAAACAAACAAATAAATGATAATACATGTAGATGATATCCTGGGAGAAAATGTTAGAGAATATTAGTCTGACAGCCAAAAGTATTTACCTCAATTAAAGCTCTGGCTGTTACTGTAAACCACAGCAACTTCAGAGCACATACATATTCTAGAGATAATTTCATTGTACACGTTTCAGGTTCAGAATGTGACCTGTTGTCAATGAGGTCTAACTGCAGAGGGTATGATCAGATTCTTTTAGTATTGCAATATTACAACCAACTGTATCTTGGAATTTGTGTCAGTAAATTTTAGGAAACCAAACTATCCAATGTGAATGCACTGCATGAAACACAGAGGTCAGGCTGTAGTTTCTAAATTACTGCAGGTCCCCAGATAATACTGGTTCCATTACAAAATAATGCATCATTGAGAATCACATTCCTGCTCTGCCATTTTAAAAAATTTAAACCATTTTATGCAAAACACAAGGAAGTGATCAGTACTTACCTCCAGCAGCAGAAAGCACAATTCTGGGCCCCTTGTAATGAGTTGTGATGTACTCAACTAGGTCTCCTCTGTTGATTGTTCTGTATCACAAACATGCATTTTGACACATAGCATGGAGGACCAGTAAGAATACCACAAATATATAATTGTTTTACACGTGAAACAAAACATTTAGTCTTACTTGATATTCTCAGTGGGGCCCAGGATGGTTCTGCCCAGCGCTGTGGACTGGTACGCTGTAGCATGTAGGTAATCAAAGACTACTTCCTGCAGATTAGTCTCCACTTCCTGCATCTCTCGAAGGATCACCCCTCGCTCCCTCTCGATCTCTGCCTCACCCAAAGTGCTGTTCTGGATGATGTCAGCCAGGATCTCAACAGCTTAGAGATAGAAACCAGAAATGTTTATCATGCCGTTAGTGTTAGATGTTAACACTACTTCAATCTCCAGCCCATGTTGGATCTGAGCTTTTACAGACTGTCTTCAGCTGTGTGACAAGACATAAAATATTCTGCATTAGTGCTTTTATCTTTAGTCTTTATGTTACACTAACTAACTTGTTGACGTAACTCATTGAAAACTGATTATTTCCCAAAAGGAAATTACTCTTTTTCTGATCAATTATGTATTATTGAATCAAATTAAAGGAGCCAAATATGTTGTTCTGAATTGTAGTTCACTCTGTGTGTCTGTGGGTGTCGCTGTGTTGTTTAGGGATGTTCCTGGTGACTAATTTCCCTGTCGACTAAACGAAATTTTTAATTAAGTCTAGTCGACTAGTCTAAAAATTACCTGCGTTATCCTCTCAGACCGGACAGGAGAACACCGTCTCCGGGTAAACAATGTCAAATCGGCCTGAGTGAGCCTAGCACCGCTAGCATCAGCAGCCGTCGTCTCGTGCAGATTAACATCCAAATGCTTGAGTCGAATGTGGTTGCGCATTGCTCCAGTCGAGTGATTGTATGCCAGTTGTTTCTGACACAGTCTACATACTACCTTGTTTTCATTTTCTAGATTAAAGTACCGCCAAATTGCGCTGGTTTTGCGAGAGGACATCTTCCCACCGTGCCGTTTTAAAACTCCAGTCTACTCGAGCATTGCCGCGGAGAGGGGGGACTGCTGTCTGATGGCTCTGTAGCCCCAACTAGTGGTGGGCGGCTGTATGACAGTTAAGCGGCCTTGTACATGAATAAAACACAAATTGGTTTAAACGAATAATATTTCTGGTGCTGACTAGTAAATCCGCGGACGTTTAATCGTTTAGACGACTAATCACGTGTATCCCTAGTGTTGTTACCTGAGGGTCAGGTATAAAGGTAGCTGCCTGTTATTGGTTAGGTGTTGGACCCGGAAGGGCAAAAGCTTTTTGACCGCTGTGGCGCTAACTGCCGGCGTTATGGTTGTCGGATCAGTTAATGGAATAAATTCATATTTTAACTGCATCAGAAGAACATCGTTCTGGTCCTTTTTCAATCAACACAGTAACGTTTACGAAATGTGAGTTAGCGAAGCGCATCAACCAGGTGACTCTTGGTCAAACATCTCAGTAGCTTGAAGCATTAGCCTTAGCTCCTTTAAGCTGCTTGTACAAATTACAATAAAATGTAAACAGGTGCTCTGCAGACAGAATAATTGTCCTCCACCAGTTGTCCCTCTGCATTCTTAAAAAAAAAAAAAAAAAAGCCCAGACCTCTGATTTCGTCATTTTAGTGGGTTGGTAAATGTCTTGCGTGCTCTTGCGTGCTATCACCACTTTCCGCCATGATTACGTTACGATACCTATGTAACAAGCTACATATTCATGCGAGACCCAGTCACGAGTCGCTCGCAGACTTGAATGAGGCTAATATTACACATCCCTGTAATCGACCGCGATAATAAGATGAAGTCAAACATAAATGGTAATCGTTATCGCGTAAAATTTTTACCGCGCTTTACCGTAATACCGATAACCGTTGCATCCCTACTATAGACCAGTTTCTCTAACATCCCGCATCATGAAAGTCCTAGAGACTTATTTGGTCCACATGAATAAGCAAACAAGCACCTTCCAGGACCCACTGCAGTTTGCATATCGTCATGGAGTTGGAATTGAAGATGCTATCATACACCTGTTTCAACAAGCCCACAGTAATCTGGACAAAGCAGGCGGATCATGTTCTTCAATTTCTCCAGTACATTTAACACCATCCAGTCTGCTTTACTACATAAGAAACTCCAGCAGACACAGGTGGATGCCTCTGCAATGAGCTGGATTACTGACTGACTAACAGACCATAGTTTGTGAGACTGAATGGTTGTGTCTAACCAGGTGGTCAGCAGCACAGGAGCACCATGGGGGACTGACTGAATGGTTGTGTCTAACCAGGTTGTCAGCAGCACTGGAGCACCATGGGGGACTGACTGAATGGTTGTGTCTAACCAGGTGGTCAGCAGCACCGGAGCACCATGGGGGACTGACTGAATGGTTGTGTCTAACCAGGTGGTCAGCAGCACAGGAGCACCATGGGGGACTGTACTCTCATCATTCCTCTTCACTCTGTACACCTCAGACTTCCAGGACCATTCCTGCCTTTCCTCAGCTGTCAACGTCTCCTGACATGCCTTTCCCCGATTGCTCTTCTTTTTCTTTGACCAACAGTAGCACAGTGTCCGCTGACAACCTGTTGATTAACAATGCTAGCGGCAGCCGTTGAGAACCCGGACCCCAGCTGCTCCAGTACGGAAATCAGTTTTTGTTCTGCATATTATATTTGGCATAGGTTTTATGTTGAATTCCCTTCCTGACACAACCGTCTCCCATTTATCAAGGCATGGGACCAGCACTATGAGAACAAAATGGCTTGTGATGCCTTAGTGCTACATGCTATGTCCATCTGTACCTCTGGGAAGATCCTTTGAGAAAGCCTTGGCATAGTAGACCGTCTGCTCCCGGGATGTGTAAGCATTCAGGTGAGCACCCATGTTCTCAATCTCCAACTCCAGATCCAGCTGAGAGCGTTTCCTGGTGCCCTGTGACAAAGATAAAAACATACACAGGTGAACAAATCCTAAACTTTGATTTACTTAGTTGAGGAGAGATCACACACAGTTACTTTTAAATTGTCATCATTACTCTTCTTCTTATTTAATAATTTCAGTTAGCAGGTGTAAATATTTTCCTGATCTGTTACTCTCACCTTGAATGCCATATGCTCCAAGAAGTGAGCTGTGCCATTATTCCTCTCATTCTCATAGCGACTACCAGCATCTATCCACAGGCCCACCTGGAAGAAATCACTCTTTCATATTCCCATCAACACACTGCATTAGAACTCCAGCACAGCAGTGCAGAGAGTTTTAGTAGGACAATGGTTCAAACTTAAAAAGTGACATTATAGAACAACACTTTAAAATGTAATTGTAATGCAAATTGAATTTACGACATAGCTTTCATGATTTATATCAAACATTCTTACAACAAAACTCATCATAGCATATAATTCATGGAGTAACAGAAGGGTTATAAAAAAGGAAATCTGTAAAACACAACAACAAGAAGTAGTTAATGGATACTTAAAACAAACATATTTATTTTAATTACAGTTGAAACCAGATGTTTACATAACTATGAAAAGACAGATATCCTTTTTTCTCACCATCTGACATTAAATATGACTAAATCTTTTTTGTTTTGGGTCAGTTAGGATTACCAAAATTATTTCTATTTGCTAAATGACAGAATAATGAGAGAAAGATTTCTTAGAGAATTTTTAAAAACTACTTTCTTCAAAGTCAGAAGTTTAGATACACTAAGATTGCTATGCTTTTAAAAAATTTGGGAAAGCCCAGATGACAATATTCTGGCTTTACACTGTACAGCAAGGCCACTGTATAATTTATGAGACAAACCCTCTGTTATGTCACATCTAAGTTTTCTACAGAGTGAATGTGATGCCTCCTTTTCCTCCAACAAACAGAGCTGAATACACCCACCTTAGTTCAGTGACAGGCCAACCCACAGTCAGTCACAACAGTTTGTTAGTAACATGAACATAAAAAAAATATATTTATATTAAAATATGAATATGCTTTTTTTTGGTTGAAATCCATAACTCAGAAGTCAATGTTATGCTAAGTGTTAAGTAGTGAGAATGATGAGGGACTAGTCTTGTGCCAGGAGCTAACAACTGGCATATCCAATGACAAGTTGTCAAAGAAACGGCTAGCTACTATTCGACTGAGTGGCCACCATAAATTTTACTATATTATAATTAATTGTATATTATTTAATTTTACCTGATGAGGTACAAAAAGATTCACCCCTGTGCAATTGTTGTGGATCCAAAATATATCTACACAGACCAAAATCATTGTACCAGGCTGTAAGAATATTTATTCCTGTATTTGTTCTATTTTGGAGCTTGCTCCTATCAGTTGATGATTTACAATTGTTGTTTCTTCCTGAATCGTTTGAACCCGGAAGTTAGTGCTGCTTGTCAACAACCCTCACTACCTTCCCAGTATGGTGGCGGGTATAACGCGCGTGCAGCATCTCATTTGAAATATCTACTCAGTCTACAATTTACCCAAGCTTTCTTATCAGAACCTGCGTTAAACCGTATGATCTGATCTGTGACGCTATTTACTCACTTTTTATTAGTAAATGTATGAAAGTAACAGACAGTGTCTATGAGGCTAACCTCGAACTTACAGTGCAAGTTGAAAGGCCCGAGTCCTCTGAGGCCACACGTAATCCGTTTTCTAAAGTGGTTACTTTGGTTTCAGGAACATTTAGCGCTATCTGGTGCGCAGCCTGGGCGGACAACAGTCTCTGCGGTCCCGCAGTGAGCTGCAAAAGAGGACAGTCAGTCACGATGACGCCTTAGCTGTTGTCAACGGCTATAATTAAAATAACCACGCCGTCCTTACATCTCCTGTGCCACTTAAATCAAACCTAATACTATTAACCACAAGATATCGGTACACGTTGCTGCTGTTTGCCAAGTGGTTGTAAATCAGTCTGTAAAGCCTCCGTTATTACCGGCAGCAAGGAACTGTCCAATAGCTGCTACACAGAAAAGATTACTTTAAACACATTGTTCTTACCCCATTTGAATAATTCGTCTTCAGCAAATGTCTTTGTAGGTAGTATCTCCCCGCGGATGTGAGACGAAGTAAGGAGGCCGCCATATTGTTTAGGTGTAAGAACGGGCACGTGGTCAGTTTGTTTACGCAACATCCGTCACAGGTGATTTAGTTTCTTTCGACCATTCACTTGATTTTAATTTTCTCATTTACTGTTCTCCCATCATTTTAATTTGCTTTTTTGATATACAGTCCACTCCTACGAGGAAAACATTCCTGGAAAATTGTTTATCTTGAGTTAAACAAATTAATAATTTTCATTTAGTATACGAAATGTAATTATTTTCTATTAAAAGCTTCAGAAGAAAAATGAGCTGGACTAATTCGTTTACATTGCATAAATGTTTGTGGTTTCACTTCATCCAAAATTAATTTATTGGAACATTACCTGTCCCTAACTGAGAACTGGTGTGAAATTTTGAAAGAAATTAAAATAATATATTTGTAGGCTCGAATATCTTAGATCATACTGTGTTAGCTAAAGGTTAAAGTAGTTCAAAGTAAATCCTCCACAGTCTGTGGAGTGAATGCATCATCATCATCATCCATCCACCCATCATCTTTACCCGTTTAATCCTCTGCAGGGTCACGAGGATCATCGTCATCATCAAAAAATAATAATGATAATTCTGATTTCGGACTGATTTACTGGATATTACGTGCTACTTCAGTCAAGCGGCCTAATGTCTTTACAAAGTTGTGTATTAAATTTGTTACTCTTGACGTTTGCATATTCTTTCAGAAATGTCTCGGTTTTAGGTTTATTTTGAAAGTAGCTGACAGTCTTGACAGTTGTACCAGCGGAAGTGACGCATTTAATCAGAAACGTCTCGGTTTTAGGTTTATTTTGAAAGTAGCTGACAGTCTTGACAGTTGTACCAGCGGAAGTGACGCAGTTTAAATTGTGGTTTAGCCTAGCGCGAATATTTCTGTTTCACAAGTCAGAGCTAACCTAGTCAAACTCCTAATTACAGCGCATTTTAACGAAAACAACCAGACGCCTCTGCTCGCGCAAAGTAGCCGATGTGACTTTGTTAGATTTTTTCGAAAGTATTTTAAACAGGGTGTTTTTTTGCGGGCTTAGTTAAGTACAGCAGTATCGGTAGCTGCTAATAGTGTTGCTAGCTGCTTCCACCTTTAAGTCGCGTTAACCTTAGATGTGGCTGTCAGCAGTGAACATCACTGCTGTGACTTCCAGATAGAAATGGCGGATCTGATGGACGGTCATTTGGAAGATGGAGAGATATCTGGTTCCAGTTCAGATACTGAGATGAGCGCAACCGAAAAATCTGGATCTCAGAGTTTCCCGGTTTTCAGCCATAACAGAGCTACTTCCCCGCCATCTTCCGCCGGCTACCGGAGCACCGGGAAGACGGTAGAATCCAGCGACAGTGATCAAGAATCTTCGGACGAAGAGCCGACTGTTTGGCAGCGGAAGCGTCAGAGAGTGTCCGCCGCTCCGCAGACACCATCTGGCCCGACACCCGCCTCCGCCATGCCGGGGAGCCGCAAGGTGAACAACATCTGGGGGTCAGTGGTCGAAGAGCAGTGCCATGATGCTATAACTGCAGAGCTGGGCATATTTGGCATGGAGGGTGTTGGCATGTCCAGCCGAAGTGTAGAGACTTATAACTTTGTACTGGCCCGTAAGATAATGGAGAAAGAGCGGGAATTGGAGAAGCAGTTAAAGGAGGAAGGAGAAGTGAACATGTTGGATGCTGAGCTAGAGGACTACATGAAAGACAGGGGTTTAGAAGACAAATCTGAGGGCGATGCAAAGAGAAAAAGGCCTGTTAAAGACAGACTAGGCACAAGAGCCGAGATGAACATCAAGGGCCAGTATGAGATCACAGAGGATGACCCAGATGATAAGGTGGCATGTGAGATTGCATACAGACTCCAAGAACCTAAAAAAGACCTGATAGAGCGTGTTGTGAAAGTTGTTGGAAAGAAGAAAGCCATAGAACTGCTGGGAGAAACTGCCACACTGGAGGAAAATGGTGGTGTGTACACCATGGATGGCAGCAGGCGGCGGACACCAGGTGGAGTGTATCTAAACCTGCTTAAGAATACTCCCAGTGTCACCAAAAACCAAATCAGGCAGATATTCTTTGAAGAACAGCAGAAGGATCACAAGAGCAAGAAGGCTGCCCAGAAAAGGAGGCGGCATGTGCTGGCTAAGAAGATGAAGCAGGCCATTGGTACACTGAACCTGCAGGAGCATGATGACGTCTCCAGAGAAACCTTTGCTAGTGATACTAATGAGGCGTTGGAGTCATTGGAGGAGGCAGCGGAGGAAGATGAGAACAGCCAGGAGGACACTGCAGTGGGCACTGAAGAGACAGCAGTGGTTTACAACTCAGCAGATCTGGAGGTTTTCTGAACCAGGATGAGGACTAAGATAAAAGCACTGTATAAGGAATTAACTAAGTCACTGAAAAAAAAAGAACACAAAAAAAAAATCTGTTTTTCTTTTTGATTTTTAACCAGGGGAAAGAAAGTCCTTGTGTTAATTATGTCATTTTTGTATTCAGTTTGGATTTGATTGTGATTCAAGTTCTTGCCTTTTGAATCAGATTCTGAAGAACAAAAAGTCTAATTTGGTTCTCAAGTACAGTTACCTTGTTTTTGTTTTCCGTATTAATTAGAGGTCTTGTTACATTTAATTAATGTGATTATCTGGAAAAAATAAAATGATGTGTAGTAAAAAAAAAAACAAAAACTAGTGGACCTTCATTGTTTCTTTCAATAAGAAAGTAATAGTACCAAGGATTTTATTCTGTTTTTTTTAGCTGAGTGATACAATTTTAGCCTCTGTCCTTTTGCCAAGTCTGGATTATTTGTCATACTGCATATGCTATTAAGAATTTTTCACAAATAGAAAGTCATAAAAAAAAAAAAAAAAAAACCTTAAGAGAACACTATTCCTGCGTTATTGTTGGTGCATACCTTTGGCCACTAGGTGTCAGGCATGTATTATCCACAAGGTCACGCTCTGTAGAACGAAGCAGTATTGACTTTAGAAATGTACATCAAAAAATATATTTACATGAAGCTACTATATGTAAGAATTTACAACAAAGTAAAACAGACCGACACTGTATATATATTAAAACAAATAATGAAAAGAACATAGGTTGAACAGAACTGTACTCAGTGTTCTATCTGGGAGAATCTTGCTTCTGTGTTTGTATGCACAACATACAGCATATTGTTTTATTAGTTTATCTTATTTTGTCAATCTCTGTCAGTTTGGGTTTGATGACATGCTATCCCCAGCTTCACCCTTCAATTCTGAAATGCATGTATGAAATGCAAAAGTTTTGGAAGACTCACCAACTATGCCTTTCTTTTTTTTCTTTTTTTTTGGTGCTGGACATCTAATACAAGAGCTTATTTTTGTTCTAGCAACTAGGTATGGGAAAAATATATCAAAATAAAGTACAAAATCTCCTTCTACAAATTGCAAAATGTAGCAGTCTGCATGAATCAGAATACTGTATTTTTGTATTTTCTAAATATTTAAAAAAGTGCTTTGCCAAGGGAGTTTCTATACTTCCTTCAGAAAGTGGACAAGTGCATAATTAAGGTATAAACCTATCCAAGCATACATAGATATGATAGATACTAGTGTGAAATAAGAATTTAGTATGTCTTACTTTACCAGTAATACATAGTTTTCTAGTGAGACAATCAATCAGCTGTTGTATATAAGATCAGAGAGGTCATTGACTCACATCACAGGGTGAAGGATGCTCGGAAATGACAAATGATCAGTAAGAAATAGCCGTTTTTAAACCATCACATGAAAAACATCAAAACCTTGAGATAAGTCTCCAGATGCCTACGTGTCAAAACTTAAGACACTTGATGGAACCAGATTGATAAATCAGGAGTGATGGCCCTCAACAGGCCAGAATCTAGAGGAAAAGTCATAGACTTATGAATCAGCTTTATATGATAAGGTCATGTTGACCCCAAAATGAAGTTTTTACACAACAACTAGGAAACAAAACAATTCGTTTCTGATTGATTA
Organism: Hirundichthys speculiger; assembly: GCA_018398805.1. Lineage (NCBI taxonomy): Eukaryota > Metazoa > Chordata > Actinopteri > Beloniformes > Exocoetidae > Hirundichthys > Hirundichthys speculiger. The sequence goes on from JAGFBZ010000128.1 coordinate 463,059, forward strand.
ACTGGTTAGTTTTTAAAGCAAAGTTTGTTCTCAGCTATGAACAACTGGATCATGCAGAACTCTGAATAATGCAAAAAAAAGGGGTCAGTTATATCAAAACAGTAAATGTGTATGAATTCAGTTCAGTTAATTTCAACTTTATATATTTTGCATCTATTGCAATACAAATTGTCTGGATTTCAGAGACCCAGATCATGACCTCTGAGCAAATATTAAATATTACATATATTAACACCAAAACTGATGTGACTCATCCCTGAGGAGTGGAGCGTGACTCAAGTCATTTATTCATATTTACATCATTTAATTATTTCGGGGTGCCACCTTTTTTATAAACAAAAAGGAAAATCAGGAGGAGAATGAGTCACTTATTTCTGTAGGTTCTTGTCAAATTGGATTGGCTGTAGATTAATAATCCAAGTCGCAAATGAGTTTTAAAAATATTTATTTACATAGACACACACAAACATAACACGGTTAAATAAGTATATATATATGGGTCAGGATATATAGACATTTGTATGTACAATCACCAAATGAGATCGGCTATGAAAAGTTAGAGATTAACTTAAAACGAGACAAGAAGGTTGTAACGAGAGGTTCTGAGAAAAGGGGGGGGGGGGGGGGGGGGGGGGGGGGGGGCATCCTGGTGGAGCAGCCAGAGTTTCTAAGAGGAAAAATCCTATAGGCAAAAAAGGGAAATAAAAATTCTTAATCTGAACTAATAAACGGTTCTCTGTGTAATGGTTAAGCCGGTTACCGGCAGTGATTACACCTGATATCTGCTGTGATACTGACCCACGTGACCCCCCCCCCAATCTGGCCCACGTGACCCCCTTTACCAGACAGAAGCATTACCCAGAGAGCATTTCAGCGTCGGTCATTCCAAGCGAACTGCGGTGGACTCTCGTAGCTCCTTCGATCCAAACCATTGACTGGTTCTGGTGGCAGAACCCAGTGGGCTACTCTCTTGGGTCGGTCACAGGCCGGGTTCTGGTGGCAGAACCCAGTCGGCTCCTCTCTTGGGTCGGTCACAGGCCGGGTTCTGGTGGCAGAACCCAGTCGGCTCCTCTCTTGGGTCGGTCCCAGGCCGGTGGAGAGACAACAGGGGCCCTCTGGTGGTGATGTGTGTGTGTCACACACGTCCGCGCCAGCCAAAATGCACGTGCAGCCACAGGTTAGGCTGACTTCAAAGTTCAAAACTAACTGATCTTAGGTCCAAAAAGGAGAATGAGGGGCAAGAATCAAAACTTAACGGAGTTATATCAATTAAACAAAAACAAAATATTTTAATTGCAAGTCTCTACGAGTTGCAGAAGTGTCAAAACAAAGGCTGAAATAATGACTCCGACGGCTCCAGATGCACAGAAACTTAGTAATTAATTAATGATGTTCAAAAATTATGAGAAGAGCAGACAAACGAGATGAAAAATTACTCACAAAGAGAAGCCAAAACTACAAAGTAACACTATGTGTAAGATGTAAAGAAACTGATGGGACACTGGCCCATATGTTCTGGTTCTGTAGTCAGCTGGGTAGATTCTGGTGTGAGATATTCAGTTTTTATTCTGAGATTTTTCCCCCAGATCCAGAAACAGGCTGCTCTCACCAGCTGAAGACACCGGAAGGCACGAGGAGTACAATCTGGGATGGTTATTGCTAAGAAAAGCACTTTGAAACTCTGGAACAAGGATACAGCTCCAAGTTTTGACAACTGGCTCATTGAAATTTCCCACACCTATAGAAAAAATTAGATTTTAAGTTGTCTAGAAAATCAGGTAGATTCCATCAAATATGGCAACCATTTCTTGATTATATCACATACAGTTGAAGTCAGAAGTTTACATACACTGTGCAAAAACACACGTTTCCTTTTTTTGTCTCAGTATCTGAAGTCAAATCAGACTGAACCTCTCCTGTTTCAGGATGGTCAGGATTACCAAAATTATTTCATTTTGTTAAATGCCACAATAATGACAGAGAGAATTTCTTTTGACATTTTCTTTTGAATTTCTTATTTTCTTTGAGGTCAAAAGTTTACATACACAAAAAGTACTAAGTCTTTAAACAACGTGGGGAAGCCCAGATGATGAGGTCATGGCTTTGGAAGCTCCTGATAGGTTAAATGACAACACGTGAGTTAATTGACGGCACACCAGTGGGTGTATTTAAGGCCACACCTCAAACACTCTGCTTCCTTGTTTGAAATCATGGGAAAATCAAAAGAAATCGGCCAGGAAATCAGAAAGAGAATCATGGAGCTCCACAAGTCTGGCTCATCCTTAGGTGCAATTTCCAAATGCTTGAAGTTGTCACGTTCATCTGTTCAAACAATTATACACAAGTATAAACATCACTGAAGTGTCCAGCCATCACACCACTCAGGAAGGAGACGGGCTCTGTGTCCCAGAGATGAACGGGCTTTGGTCCGAAATGTGTGAATCAACCCCAGAACAAAAGCCAAAGACCTTGTGAAGATGCTGGATGAAGCTGGTAAGAAAGTGTCATGATCCACAGTGAAACAAGTCCTGCACCGACATGGGCTGAAAGGCCATTCAGTGAGAAAGAAACCATTACTCCTCAAGAAACATAAAAAAGCCAGATTACAGTTTGCAAAGACACACAAGACAAAGATCTTAACTTCTGGAGACATGTCCTGTGGTCTGATGAAACTAAATTGGAGCTGTTTGGCCATAATGACCAACGTTACATCTGGAGGAAAAAGGGGGAAGCTGTAGACCTGAGAACACCATACCAATTGTGAAGCATGGAGGTGGCAGCATCATGTTGTGGGGCTGTTTTACTGCAGCAGGTACTGGAGGTCTTTATAAAATAGACGGCATCATGAAGAAAGAGCATTACATAGAAATATTAAGGCAACATCTCAAGCCATCAGGCAGGAAGCTAAAACTTGGGCGCAAATGAGTCTTCCAAATGGACAATGACCATAATCTTACTGCTTAAATTGTTAAAAGTGGCTTGAGGATAACAAAGTTAATGTCTTGGAGTGCCAATCACAAAGCCCTGATCTGAATCCCATTGAATACTTGTGGTCAGATCTGCAAAGGCGTGTGCGAGCAAGGCGACTGACAAACCTGACTCAGTTCCACCAGTTCTGTCAGGAGGAATGGACCAGAATTCCAGCAGAGTCCTGTCAGAAGCTTGTGGAAGGTTACCCAAAACATTTGAACTAAGTCATGCAGTTCACAGGAAATGCTACTCAATACAAAGAAAACGTATGTAAACTTTTGACCTCAAAGAAAATAATATAAAACTCTCTAAGAAATTCTCTCTCTCTTTATTGTGGCATTTAACAAAATGAAATAATTTTGGTAATCCTGAATGACCTGAAACAGGAGAGGTTCAGTCTGATTTGACTTCAGATACTGAGACAAAAAAAATGAAACGTGTGTTTTTGCACAGTGTATGTAAACTTCTGGCTTCAACTGTAGTTGAACTCTTGAAATCTCATGAATCTTAACGCTACAATTTTCTTTTGATGTTTATTTTTTCTTTAAGTTCTTCTCAGTGTAATGTGATTACAGATTGACGTTGCAGTGTACAGCCCCTTTTTGTGTTTGTTTGTTTGTGTTGTGTTGTTTTTGTCCCAGCCTGCTTTGGGGCAGGTGGATGGGGAGAAGGGGGTAACTGTTCTGATTATTATGTATCTTTATGTTCTGAAAATAATAAAAATGAATAAATAAAGTATTTAAAAGATTAAATATGGATACAGCTGTAGAAGAAAGGTAAAGGCGAGAAAAGAGGTGAGGACACCACTCCATCACTCATTCTCTTCATAGTCTGAACAGGAAAACCTCCTGTGGTGGATTTAGGGATTGCTGAATAAACTAACATAATTGATTTGCAATAAGTAATTGGATTTTGTGTTCAAATTACCACAATAAAGCTGTTTGTTATTCCATATCTTCTTTGTGTTTGTGGCATATCTCTCCTTGCATTGTATACACGCTGATTTGTTTTGTACATATCCTTGTTGGATAAAGTTTGGAAAAAGTCTTCTTCTTTTTTTATGTGAGAATGTGTTAATTATTTCCAGTTGCTCCAATTAATCAAGGTGCATTTTGGTACACATTTTAATGTCAGGTGTGAATACGTGCACTGGTCGCTTGTAGTCACATTTTTCAGGACACATGAATCCATGATGTGAATAGGGCTTAAGATGCTTGACAATATTATTTACTCTTTTTTGTAACAATAGTTAGATCCTTCTTCAAAAAGGAGCAGATCATCAGTATACATTTCCTTCCCAATATATATATATATATATATATTTATATGTATATATATTAGAGATGCGCGGTTGAACCGCGCACCCGCGGGCGGAGCGGATAATCTGCATATCGGGCGGATGACTCGTCAAAAAATAATACTTTAATTAAATTCGGGTGGGTTGCGGTTGAAGCACTCAAATAATAATAATAAGAAAAAATATTTTACATATTATTAAAAAGGATGGCGGGTCGGTCCGGTTTTGAAAATTGGTGAAAAAACGTTCCTGCAAATGGATAGCGGGCGGATAGAGATTTTAAGAAGCGGTTGCGGGTTAAAATATACGTCATCCGCGCATCTCTAATATATATATATATATATATATATATATATATATATATATATATATATATATATATATATATATATATATATATATATATATATATATATATATATATATATATATATATATTTATTTTTTTTTTTTTTTTTTTTTACAAATCTAAGGTTTTACTTGAGCCAGTAACCAAACAACTGATCCCTGCTGAAACAATTTGATCAAAATCCATTTTCCTACACAACTCAGGGCTAGAATAAAGCCTCTAATGGTGGCAGTGATTCTTTTTAGCTGAATCACCTTGGAAATGATGATTATCTTTGCTCATGGCTGTCACATGAAAGACCCAACATTCTGGTAGAGGTACATTTGGTAATCACACCATACTATTTTCGTACTTGCTGTATCTATGTTTATAACATGATTTCATGGGTTAATCAAGAAGGAGAGAATACATCTTTCTTGCCACTGACTTTTACTATCATGTCTATTCAATAGCAAGGCTTATTGCATTTATAACGTTCAAATAGAAATGAGTTGTTTGCTTTAATGGGAATTATGATTAAAGAAATGTGTGTGGAACAGTAGGTGACTGATGTTTTGCCTCGTCTTATTCATGTTAAAATTTACATGCAGTCTCTGGTCTCATTACCTCTGTGTCTGTCACCTGGCAACAAGTTTGTTGCCAGGTGACAGACACAACATGCTTTTTCTTATTTCTACCGGATGAAACAAGAGCAGACCTAAAAGATTTGTATTTTTGGATGGGTTGCAGCATGACAACATGCAGAAAAGCTGTCAACAAATACTGCTCTTAAAAATGGCTGTTTGCCTGTTTATGTGTCTGTGGTTATGTCTGGCATTATTATTATTATTATTATTATTATTATTATTATTATTATTATTATTATTATTATTATTATTATTATTATTATTATTATTATTATTATTATTATTATTATTATTATTATCTATAGGCAGCACGGTGGATTAGTGGTTAGCACTGCTGCCTCACAGCTAGAAGGTTCCTGGTTCGAACCTCAGTGGGGGGGGAGTCCTGGATTGAACCTTGGGGCCTTTCTGCATGTTCTCCCCGTGCTTGCGTGGGTTTCCTCTGGGTACTCCGGCTTCCTCCCACAGTCCAAAGATATGCATGTCAGGTTAATTGATAATTTTGCCCGTAGGTGTGAGTGGTTGTGTGTCTGTATGTGTGACCCTGCGATGGACTGGCGACCTGTCCAGGGTGGACCCCTGCCTTTTGCCCGTAGACAGCTGGGATAGGCTCCAGCAGATCCCCGTGACCCTTCAAGGATGAAACGGGTATAGAAGATGGATGGATATTATTATTATTGCATGTCTTTGCCTGTCTTTTTTGCATGTCTTTGAAGATTTGCCCATAATTATTCAGTCCATCAATGACACATCTATGTCATGTACAAATTCAAAAACATCTTTTTCCTTCTACCTCTAAAAAAAGGGCACATGGGGGGTTAGTCACACTCATTATAAACTACAGTTCAACCGGCAGAACATTGACACTATAGCATGTAGACAAAGTATGGCAGTAAACCGATAGGTCATAGGGCGAGGTCCTATCCAGCTTACTACCACATCTGAACCCAAACTCACTGCCATATCAATAACTGCTGGACATACAGCATTAACTCAGCAGGTTGATCAGTTAAGAAGGACAAATGTATAAAGTATGCATACAAGAGCAGAAAAGAATACACAAAACTGAAAAGACAGACTGTTTTCAAATGGATAGCAACAAGTCCAAGACAAACCGAAAGAGTTTGAGAGACAGACAGAGTTTAAATCTTCTATTGCAGAGAGGATATAAAACACCTACCTACCTACCTGCAGACAATGGCATGAAGCTTTAAAGAGTGTTTAAATGAATAAATCAGCTGTCAGTTTTTTGGGCTCTGCAGCCAAATATTGAAACAGGGTCACAGTAATTGGGTCAAGAATACAGATATTTAGTTAACCGCGTCTTCAAATACTTGATTATATAGACCAGATTCCTTTGCAATTATTTCTGAAGAAATTTTACGGCCACTTTATTGTAATCAGAAGTTTTGAGGTCACTGTGGTGTTCACACTGCAAGAGTGATCTGCAACTAAAAGTTACACCCGAGATGAATAACCCGATCACCCAACTTGTCTTCAACCAAAATGTTGTCAACACTACATGAAGAAAATGAAGTACAACCACTTGTAAAACACAAGCCGTATAAGTGAACAGAAAATAAATGAGGGGTGCAAGCAGTCTGTGCTATTGTTCACATTAGCATGCACAGAAAGGACTGTTTATGATGCTTCCTGGCGAAGGAAGAAAAGAGGAGGGAGAAAGGATGAAGGCCAGAGAGGAAAGGTACAAATATACCGCATTACAGAGGAGAAAATATTGTAGTACTAATTATTATGTCCCAGAATAAGGAGGCACGAAACAGTTTTCACAGTGCAACTTTACTTTACTCCAACTCGAGAGCAACTAACACAACCAGAAAAAGCGTGAACAGAATGAATGGATAGGCTTAACTAACCGGACTCCGAGTCACACACACATCACCACACAGGCAAGGCAGAAGGGTCAAGTGCAGCACAATCACTCATATTAATAGGACTGCATACATAACACTAATATTACTGTAACAGTTTGGCACTAATTTTACTGGACCCCAGGACACAAATTATAGCTTCAAAGGTTTTATTGAAGAACACGAGTGATAGAGTAGTGAGATGCTCCCTTCTGGCGGTGGTAGCGAAGTCGGTTCTGTGATGGAAGAGTCAGATAAGTACAGGACACTATTGGTGGTAAGAGGAAGAATAGAGGAATCATTATTCACACTGTCAAGATCCGAGAGATCATCAGAAATTTCTTCAGGGAAGACGCCAGGAAGAAGATCCACAAAGGGGTTAGAACTTGTCAAAGGTGAGAGTTTCCAGGTATGAGAGATCTAGGGCCCGATCTTACACCTCCTGCTACCCACTACTTACTACCCACTACCTGCAAATTGCTGATTTAGGAGCCTCTGCCAATCGCTAATGCAATCTTCCGCACCCTAAACCTGCCACCCATTATGCCGACTCCCTTACTCACATTGTAGGTGCGGTAATGGGCGTGTCTCTTGCGCTTTCCACAAATTTGGTATCTTGCGGTACCTGTATCTCGCAGATTTAGAATAGAGGGTAGAAGGTGGTCTGACCACCCACTACCCTCTATTCGAAATCCTGTGGCATGATCTCATCCAGATGTTTGCTGTGGAGGAAACGAGGAGATAACAGAACTCTGTTGTGGAGTTTCTTGTACTGTCCTCGTATCCCTCTGACCTTCTCCTTGAGCTCGGAGCACCTGAGATGCGCTCAGTAGTAGAAGGTAGATGTCATCATACCTGTTCCTCTGGCTCAATGCTCATCCAATGATCCGTTCTGCAGTATTTTAAAAAGCTCCCAGCGGCTATGCGTCTTGGTGCAGCTGTTCGTCTTGGTGCGTCTTGGCGCAGGGGATATGTTCAAGATAACTCAAAAAGTTATGGATGGATTTTGATGACATTTTCAGGAGTTGTCTGAAATTTCAAAGGAAGAACAGATTTTATTTTGGGTGTGATCCGGAAGAAATCCTGGATTCTGGATCACTTTCAAATTTTCGATAACACTGCGCTGTTTAGTTGTTTCTTGAACCCTAAAGCAACCACAATGGAGACAGGAAGGGAGTTCTGGAATTTTAAGAGTTTAATTCTCTCAGAAGTAAAAAAAGGAGGATTTGAGGGTTGGCAGCCAAACCAACAATCCAGGGGATGATGAAGGCAAGGAGGTGGCACTGCGAATGGCTGGATCAGGCGTTTCTATGGGAAGATTTGGCAACGAGTCTGGTTGAATGATGACTGAATAGTTACAGGTGTGCAGTGCCACACCTGGGCTGCTCGTCAGATGGGAAGGGGAAACAGAGGTGGATCTGAGTGTCTATGTAGAGAATTAAAGGTGGCGCAGTGGGTTATGCGTAGGAGCCCCAGAGGTGGAAGGTTGTGATGTTCACAACCAGGCTTGAGACTGTAACATGTGCCTAATGGGGCCAGAAATTTTGTTTCTCAACATCTCCGTTAATTATTGCCCACAACTCATGAAATTTCACTCAGGTATTGACAATGAAAACCTCTATAAAATTTCAGAGGCTGATCCGGATCTGATCCAGAAGGCGGATTTTATCGCAATCTGTAAATCGCTATATGGGAGAACTGTTGTGCTTGGTGGAGGTCTGCACTCTCCGAGTGCTTTTCTAGTTGAGAAATGCTTTCCTGGAAGCTCACTGGCTCTATTTTTTTCTGAGCAGTTTGTTGGAAGTTCTTGGAGTACAAAAGAAATGATTAAATCATTTGCTCCACATTAGTTAGAGCTAGTTATGTATATATCTGTGCAGAGGAGGAGGAGGAAAGAAGAGGAGGAAGCTCTACAGTAGAGTCCCAGACGAGCTGCCCATGAGAGCTGCTCTGATCTAGGTGAAAAGACGCTCCATAGCAGTTTGCAGGTAACGCAACCTGCTCTTAAAGGCAATGGCTACTGACGCACTGATTGGTTAAACAGGTGGAATGCCCTAACCACTCCCATGCATAATGTGTGCATAATATATAATAATATATCACACGTTTCAGGAGGTGGAAGCCAACAGTGGCTTCTTCGCCTCGCCAACAGTGGCCTGTTCACCTCGCCAACAGTGGCATCTTTGCCACGCCAACAGTGGCCTCTTCGCCTCGCCAACAGCGGCCTCTTCGCCTCGCCAACAGTGGTATCTTCGCCTCGCTAACAGTGGCCTCTTCGCCTCGCCAACAGTGACATCTTCGCTTGCCAACAGTGGCCTCTTCGCCTCGCCAACAGTGGCATCTTTGCCTCAGTGGCCTCTTCTCCTCGCCAACAGTGGCATCTTGGCCTCGCCAACAGTGGCCTCATTGCCTCGCCAACAGTGGCCTCTTCATCTCGCCAACAGTGGTATCTTCGCCTCGCCATCAGTGGCATCTTCGCCTCGCCAACAGTGGCATCTTCGCCTCAGTAGCAGTGACATCTTCGCCTCACCAACAGTGGCCTCTTCGCCTCACCAACAGTTGCCTCTTCACCTCACCAACAGTGGCATCTACGCCTTGCCAGCAGTGAAATCTTCGCCTCGCTAACAGTGGCATCTTCGCCTCGCCAACAGTGGCATCTTCGCCTCGCCAACAGTGGCATCTTCGCCTCGCCAACAGTGGCCTCATTGCCTCGCCAACAGTGGCATCTTCGCCTCGCCAACAGTGGCCTCTTCGCCTCGGCAACAGTGGCATCTTCGCCTTGGCAACAGTGGCATCTTCGCCTCGCCAACAGTGGCATCTTCGCCTCGCCAACAGTGGCATCTTCGCCTCGCCAACAGTGGCCTCATTGCCTCGCCAACAGTGGCCTCTTCGCCTCGCCAACAGTGGCATCTTCGCCTCGCCAACAGTGGCCTCTTCGCCTCGGCAACAGTGGCATCTTCGCCTTGGCAACAGTGGCATCTTCGCCTCGCCATTAGTGGCCTCTTCGCCTCGCCAACAGTGGCCCTTCGCTTCGCCAACAGTGACCGCTAAAAATAGCGAAATCAACCGTGTAGCTGCTAATGTTAACATGTGCCAAACAAAAACATAGAATTGGTGTCAATTCCCCGTCCTTCAAAAGTCTGCTTAACAAGCTGTGATAGTGACGGTAACCAAAATAATCTGATAAAAATAAAAACTGTCAGTCACTTTAAGCCAAGAGAACTAATTAGATGTGGACTACTGAATGTGAGGCCTCTTGGCTCTAAGTCTCTGTTAAGCAATGATCTTATTACTGAGACTTGTTGCGATGTCTTCTGCTTATCAGAAACATGGCTACAAGAGGGAGAGTTTGTGAGCTTAAATGAGGCTACGCCACCAGGTTATATTAATTATCATATTCCCCCGAGTACGGGTCGAGGTGGAGGAGTAGCAGCTGTCTACAACTCCAGCCTACAAGTAAAAACAAAACCCAAATGTAATTATAATACATTCAAAAGCCTCACACTTAGTCTAACTTTTCCAAATTGGAAATCAGAAAAGCCAGTCTTGTTGGTGGTGGTGGTGTACCGGCCACCTGCTGGTGCTTATCTGGAGTTTTTGTCTGAGTTCTCAGATTTTTTAGCTGGTTTAGTGCTCAGCTCAGATAAAGTCATCATAGTGGGTGACTTTAACATCCATATGGATGTTGACAGTGACAGCTTTAAATCAGCCTTTACATCTCTCTTAGATTCCATTGGCGTCTCACAAAAAGTGAAAGAACCGACTCACTGCTTTAATCATCTTCTTGATCTGGTTCTCACCTATGGTATAGATACTCATCACTTGTTAGTGTCGCCGCTGAATTCTCTTCTCTCGGACCACTCTTTAGTTACATTTGAGTTCAGCATTTGTGGCATTAAAACAGGAAATGAAACGTGTCATTACAGCAGATGTCTTTCTGAAGATGCTGTGAATAATTTTAAGGAGGTCATTGTCTCTCATCTTCCTATGGTGGAATATGATAGAATAGCTGAGGGCAATGTCCTGAATTTTACTCCGGCAGATTTTGATTACCTTGTTAACAATACTGCCGATATGTTACATTCAGCCCTGGATGCGGTCGCTCCTCTGAGGAAGAGGGTTTCTTATCTTAGGAGCTCATCTCCCTGGTATAATTCACATATTCGCATGCTGAAGCAGAATGCACATAAATTGGAAAGGAGGTGGTACTCCTGTAAATCTGCGGACTCCCATCGTGCCTGGAAAGATAGTTCAATAGTCTACAAAAGAGCCCTACGCAGAGCTAGAACATCTTATTATTCTTAGTTAATAGAAGAGAACAAACATAACCCAGGTTTTCTGTTCAGCACTGTAGCCAGGCTGACAAAGAGTCACAACTCTGTTGGTCCATATATTCCTGCTACTCTCAGTCGTGAAGACTTTATGAGCTTTTTAGTGGGAAAATAATCAAAACTAGAGATGAGATTGGCCTGGCCCAACTGTCGATGGCTGTGGACGTCCCTGCAGCTATGTTGATTTCTTCTGTTTTTGATTTGACTCTGGACTGTTTTTCTCCTGTGGGCCTCTCTGAGTTGACCTCAACTATCAGTAAAGCTAAACCATCTACATGCCTGTTGGATCCTATCCCAACTTGGCTGCTCAAAGATGTTATGTCCTCTATTGGTATATCAATTTTGGATCAGATTAACCTATCTCTACAATTAGGATATGTACCACAGGTTTTTAAAGTTGCAGTCATTAAACCTTTGCTCAAGAAACCTTCTCTTGACCCGGACATCTTGGCAAACTATAGACCAATATCCAACCTCCCATTTATGTCTAAAATTCTGGAAAAAATAGTTGCTAGCCAGTTAGGAGAACACCTGCATAGAAATGATCTATTTGAGGTCTTTCAGTCAGGGTTCAGAACTCATCATAGCACAGAAACTGCACTGAGTAGAATCTCCAACGAACTCCTCATGGCCTCAGACAATGGATTAGTTTCTGTCCTTGTTCTGCTGGACCTCAGTGCTACTTTTGATACCGTTAATCACGGTCTTTTGCTGCATAGATTAGAGCACACTGATGGAATTAAAGGGAAAGCATTAGGTTGGTTTAAGTCATACCTATCTGACAGGTTCCAGTTCGTCCATGTTAATGGCGTTTCTTCTACAGGACTAGGGTCTGCTATGGCGTCCCACAGGGTTCAGTTCTGGGACCCATCCTTTTCACTTTATACATGTTGCCCTTTGGAAAAATTATCCAGAGCCATGGCATAAACTTTTATTGCTACGCTGATGATACGCAGCTGTACTTATCTATGAAACCAGAGGAAACAAAACCTTTGGCTAAACTTCAAGGGTGTCTTAATGACATTAAGTCCTGGATGTCCTCTTTTTTTTGCTTCTAAACTCGGATAAAACAGAGGTTATTGTCTTTTCTCCCAAACACCTGAGGAATGGATTGACTGGGTTTACGCTGGCTTCCAGCACAGCTGTGAAAATCCTTGGAGTCATTTTTGATCAGGATATGTCATTTAAGCAGCATATTAATCAGGTTTGCAAGACTGCCTTTTTTCATCTCCGAAAAAGATTAGGAGCATCCTCTCCCAGGATGATGCTGAAAAATTAATCCACGCGTTTGTCAGTTCTAGACTGGATTATTGCAATGCGCTCTTAAGCAGGATGTCAGAAAAGCTCGCTGAATAGCCTTCAATTGATCCAGAACGCAGCGAGGGTGCTGACAGGAATCCGCAAGCGAGATCACATCTTTCCCGTGTTAGCCTCCCTCCATTGGCTTCCCGTCAAATTTCGAATTGAGTTTAAAATTCTGCTTCTCAGGTCCTTAATGGCCTAGCTCCACGCTATTTACAAGACTTGATAGCACGTTATGCTCCTATTAGAGCTCTCCGCTCTCAGAGTGCAGGATTACTCGTCATTCCTAGAATATCTAAAAGTAGGTTTGGAGGACGGGCCTTCTGCTACCAGGCACCTTTTTTATGGAACCAGCTACCAGTTTGGGTTAAGGAGGCTGACACCATCTCCATTTTTAAAACTAAATTGAAAACATTTCGTTCAGTAAAGCCTACAGTTAGTCTAAACTATAGTGTGTAGGGGCTAATAGTTATAACTATAGTTGTAGTAGTAGTAGTAAGACTAGAGTAAGCTCGTCTTAGTCACAGGTTCGTCATAGTTATGCTGCTTTAGGCCAACGCTGCAGGGGGACACCAACATGATCTGCTGGGTGGTGTCTCCACTGCTTTTCTCCTTTTTCTTCCCTTCCTCCTCCTCCAGCTCATTTATAATTATTTGGGAGCACCCTGTTACTGAAACTGTGCTCCATTTTCTTTGCTTTCCTGTGGTTTGTTGTGCTGTTTTGCCCCCCTTTTCTTTCTGTGTATTTGCAGTCCAGAGTTTCCTGGGTTTCATGCTGACTTGCAGTTCCATCCTCTGTCCATCCTGGGGTTCTCCTCCACTTGTGTTTGGGTGCCAGTCTAGTTAACTTAGTTTGACAAGTGCCAGTCAGTCTAGAACTGACTGGCGTGGTGATTGGCGACCTGGTCCTCTGGCCATCTCATCCCAGTGCTGCTACCTCCATCTGTTTATGTTTATATGGCCATTGTATTTAGTCATTTGTGTGCTCTCCTCTCTCTGTCCTCCATCCTCTCTGTGTTCTCCATCCTCTCTCTGTCCTTTCTCCCCTCTTTTCTTTCTTTACCCGGCTGGCCTTCGGCAGGAAGGTCCCCCCATATGAGCCAGGTCCTGCTCAAGGTTTCTTCCTCTTAAAGTGGAGTTTTTCCTTGCCTCTGTTTGGCATAAAGGTTTTTTTTCTCCCTACATGGGAGTTTTTTTTTTTACCTGCCATTAACATTGATTGGATTTAATATTAATAATATAATATAATCTTAGTTAATGATATTTGCTCGGGGGTCATGCTCTGGGTCTCTGTAAAGCGCCTAGAGACAATTGTCATTGTAAGAGACGCTATATAAATAAAACTGAATTGAAAATTGAATTGATGTTGATAATATATTCATTTTCTAGTATTGTAATTACAAATGAAATGCATAATCCTACCTTGAACAATGATGAAAGGCAATGCTTGTTTTGTTGTCCTGTTGAAGGATACTTCAACATGTGGAAACACTGCTGTGTAATAGGTTAAAGCAGCCATTCCCATACTTCAGAATACCAAGGCCCTATTTGAAATGTGGAAAATCTCCGCGGCCCACCCAAACCTTTAATCACAATGGTAATCAACATACAGGACAAGAAGATATGTTCTGATATTAATGTAAGGGGTCAACAAATAAGGTGACACTTGTCAAACTAAGTTAAGATGGCAGTAGAATAAATCTTAACTGGTTTGTTTTATTACTTCTTAATGTTTTTTTTAAATCATCTCATGAGTATTTAAAGTAATTTACAGTAATTAAAACTTATTTACAAAAGATGGAGGATTCAAAGCATGTTTGGTTTTGATTACCTCTCACGGCCCACCTGCAGTCCCACGACGGCCCACCAGGGGGCTGTGGCCCACACTTTGGGAATCACTGGGTTAAAGGATCATGACTTTAAATATGTCAATAGAGATCCATCTTGCTGTCTTACTGTTTCTCTAATGTATTGTATTTACAAGGCTGGTCTGCTTGAGGCATTTGTGTCTTTGATTTTTAACTACCCAAGTAGTTTTTAACAGATTTTGATGCAACATTCATATTGCAAATCGGGTATTTTGTATTTTCAACAGCTGGCCACACACCTTTTACTCTCCCCAAACAACGTAGTGGATATCAGGAGGGTGAAAGAAGGAGAGAGAGAAGAAGAGGGGTCTTGTCCTAAATAAATAAATAAAAACTCTTCCATTCAAAGTTGTTTATATCTTTTTGGCACATCTATGGCTGTTTCCATGACGACAGGAGAAGAGATAGTCACAGATACAGTGCAGCAAGTGGTGATTGTTGGACATGAGCTGCAGAGTAATAAGCAATACTCCAGCATGAACCTTTGAAAGAAATCCATGACAGACATATAGTCTTATTAGGCACTATTTGCTTGCCTTTTCCTCTTATTGAGAAATTACATTTGCAATGGCACTTGGATTGATAGAATTATGAAAAACACCTATGTTGTTAGAATAATGATGGAGTGCAGCTGGAACACTTATCTCTTCAATAATTGAGGTGCTTCTTGTTTTACCAAATGATATTTTCAGGCAGGGGCGCCGCTAGGGATTTTGGGCCCCATGAAAAGAATCTTTACCGGGCCCCCCAACACAGCAGCAAAATTTGTTGATGCTGTTTTTGATCATCATTAGGGGCCTCTCTGGGCCCCCCTCAATCATGGGCCCCTATAATCCTTATCCTTTACCCCCCTCTTTTCGGCGCCCCAGTTGTCAGGTATCACCATGTCTAAATTCATTCATTATTACCAAAACTGTCACTCTCAAGTCTCCCAGCAACCAGTCAGGATCTGTTGCTATGGGAATATAAGCACTCTAGCTGAATCCAGTACTTATATATTTGCACTCATTTGCACTGATTTAAACATTCAGTAATGGCTACGTAAGTCTTTATATTCTTATTAGGGCTGTCAATTTCTCAAAATAATTAATCAGATTAATCGCATGACTGTCAATAGTTAATCATGATTAATCGCAAATTAATCGCATATTTTTATCTGTTCTAAATCTACCTTATACAGATCTTTTTCAAGTTGTATTACTCTTATTAATACGAGTCCTGACTAGAACCAGGAAATACGACCATATTAGTCCAGTCCTGAGGTCTCTGGCTTCCTGTCACTCAGAGAATAAACTTTAAAACAGCTCTACTTGTGTTCAAGTCTCTTCACGGCTCCAAAGTCCATCTCTGACATGTTAGAACCATATGAACCAACCTGGACTCTGAGAACCTCAGGTAGTGGTCTCCTGCTGGTGTCCAGAGTCAGGACTAAACAAGGTGAAGCTGCATTTCAGTTTTCAGCTCTGCATCAGCGCTCTCATTACCCGACAAGTGATATTTCAGTAGTCGGACTCCGGTGGTTAAAATAGTATCTTTTGTATCCATTTTTATCCCAATTACTGCTAACGGAGGATTGTTTACGTCTGTCTGTCTGCGGCATGGCCGCGACGTCAGTGCATGGCTTCCTGTTTTGACAGGACTACGGAGGACTACAGGACTACAACTACGGCGGGGCCCGAGGCTCAATAAACCTACTCTCCTCTCTACTATTGTACATCAACGGCCAGGCTAAGGCTCGCGTTAATCTGCGTTAAAAAATTAGTTGCATTAAAATTATTTTGCGTTAATCACGCGTTAACGCGTTAACTTTGACAGCCCTAATTTTTATGTTGGGAAAAGAACAAAACAATGATCAGAACCCTGGCACCAACAGAGCAGCAAAGTAGGCTAATGGTTTTATACGCTGCATGAAGGGAGGAGACACAGCACTGAACAAAGCCACCTACCAAACTTTATTTTGTTTTCCACACATTGTGAATTGTATAGTTTCAGTTTGGTGCAACAATATCCATGAGTTGGCATGTTTGTTTTATTACAGACTCATTCACATCTGTCCAAGTAAAATGGATTAACCACAGACTTGTTTCAAATCTCTGATATTCTAGAAAAACTTTGATTATATAGAATTAAAATTATGAAAAAAATATTTAAAAAAATAGAGAAATGTACTGGAAAAAGCTAAAGAAAGCAAATTTTGATAACTGTATAATCCCCCTTTCCTTTTCATAAAGCAGCCGAAATAAAAATGCAAGGCAAGAATGTTTAGAAAGTAATAGACAGACATAATGAACAAGAAAAGCACTCAGAGGACGCAGACCTCCACCAAACGCAACAATTTTCGAACATTTGAAAGTGATCTAGAGTCCAAGATTTCTTCCAGATCACACCCAAAATGAAATCAGTTCTTCCTTTTCAGATTTCCAACAACTCCTGAAAGTTTCATCAAAATCCATCCAGAACTTTCTGAGTTATCTTGAACACAGACAGATAAACACCGGCAACACAACCTCCTTGGTGGAGGTAATGAAATCTTAAGCAATATGAAAGAGATTTGTCAGTGGGAGAAACAAGTTTAAAAAAAATGTGTGAGTAAAAAAGATGTCAAATGAGTCAAAGAAGGAAACCATTAGTTAAAAGAGAAGTAGTTTATATGAATCTCAAATCTCATTTATCTTGACTGTATACACAGTGTCATATACAGTATGTAATTTTTTGTAAACTCTGACATAATGTTATTGTTTAGCATGCACTTTAGAATGTTAGCAGAAGGCTTCACAAATACAAACTTTTAAACTAGAGTACTTCTCACAGTAAAACATACAAAACATAAACTTTGATCAAAAGATTGTTTAAGGACACAATGGAGAAGCACAGCATCAGACTGACATGATTTTTACAGGTAAGAGCATTATACGCAACAATAGGACATAAAAAAATACATGTTCTGGATAGAAAAAAATAAACACCTTTTTTTATTTTTCAAGTTCCAACAATTGTCCTTGTTCTTGTTTTAATGGGTTGCTAAAATCACAGTGTGGATCGATATGTTTTGTTTAAGGGTGCTCATTGCAAGTCCAACCTCTTTGAGAAATTGTGATTGCCGCTATGCAGATGGAGCCATTGAGGTCCCACTTAATAACTTGATATTTCTTTTGTTACACTTTGGCTCCACACCCACCAGGGGAAAAGTATGTGAAAATAAAGTCATACAACTGTCTTTTTTTTTGTCTTTTTTCTTTTTTAAAGCCTCCAGGAAATTTGAGGAATAGTCTGGAAAGACAAATTTGGTTTGTAAAGAGGAAACATCTGAAGCACAATATCATTCCATCTATCTGTGAATGAGATTCTTGTACTTTAAATATATGTGGAGAGAGGACGTAAACAGTTGTAGCTACAGGAGAACCCTGTCTCAATGAGATTTGTGCTAAAACTAACTGGAAGAGTCCATTTCTCGGCAGCTCAGGTCCACTCACTAGTTTTCCCTGACCTGGGCTCTCGTGTAGTCTTGTGTAGACTTGCATGAATTTCATTCTAAATCTTTGAGTGGAAATATCCATACATACAAAAATATTTAGATGTACAAAACCTTGTGTATGTGCAAATCCACGCACATTTTTGCAAGTGGAAAAAGAGAAATGTCACAAGACTTCTTTTTGAAGCTGAGGCCAAGAAAAAATATTCTATTTGACACTTAGTCTTCGGGCATAATTGGTAAAAGAAAAATAGTGTGGGAACATGTGGTAGAAGCCCTCAGTGCAGTGGCCTCAAAAACCCTATTGTTAATGGGGAAAAAAAGTCAGACAAAAAGGTGGAGTTGAAGCGGAGAGCCACTGCACACCAGCACAGTGTGGCCAAAACAGGTAATGGATCTAAGGTTGATGATCTCACACTATTTGCACCATACTATAAGGCACAACACTGCACACCTTGTTGGGGTTCTGGTCCTTTAAAACACAGTGCCGGAGGCTTTTTATCCGCACTCTCAAGCAGTTGGGGGGATTAACAGCCACATTTTCAGTAGATAACCGCTGTCACCTGATGGACAATTGCATAGTTACACATCTAATGAACTTTCAAAAGTGGATTTTACAATATTTTCAATTTTACAGACATCACTCACCAAAAGCCACCAGTCCTGCACCCTATTAGCTTGGAGTGTCACCTCCATCATGCTGTTTGTAGACTATAGGAATCGTGGGTTGATCCCAGCCCCCTTGATCCTACATTAGTGAGGCACATTTGTGCATCACATATTGTTTATACATGTATGAAAAGAAATTCTTCCCATTAACAGATGCAAATTGGTGTTCAAATGGTGACTTTATAGCAGTCAGTGTGCAGCCAATCACTCAGGGAACTCAGCGTTGTCAGCACTTGTAAAAGAATGGGGAGGCTAAAATTCAGTTTCCCTTGTCTCTCTCCCGAGAGTGGAGATGCATTGATATCCATCACCGTACTTGGGCAGTTGTAGAGCTTATCGATCGGCAGCTGAACGGACTGGGGGAATGCACCTATATCAACCTGACAAGGTGTCCAGCATTATGCTAACAAAATGTAGAGCAAAAGGGGGGGGGGGGGGGGGTCATCGACCCCAGATCCACTACCTGTTTTGGCCAAGCTTTGCTGGTGCACAGTAGCTCTCCGCTTTACCTCCACCTTTCTGCCTGATAATATATATATATATATATATATATATATTTTGCCTGATTATATATATATATATATATATATATATATATATATATATATATATATATATATATATATATATATATCAGGCAGAAATATATATATATATATATATATATATATATATTGTCATTTACAGTGCAGTTTTCTAAGCCCACTGCATTGATGGCTTCTACCACATGCTAGCATTCCATTTTTTATTCTGTTATTTATGTCAGAAGACAAAGTTAGATATTTTTCCTGGCCTTAACTTTAGAACAGAGTGTCTCGAGTTCACGTGCAGTGAAATTTCTCTTTCTCTATTTGCTTTCCCCATTTTCTTTGTTTAGATGAATGGGCTGTCCACGTCTGTTTATGCTCATTATCATATTTAAATTGGTCTATTTGAGGGAGGAGATAAGGTGGAGTGTTGAGCTCATGCATGTGTGCTTGAGCTACATCACGAGTTGATTGCGATGTCGGCCTCCAAAGAAAATGTGTGTGGATTCTCCCATATGCAAGGTTCAGTAGGCTACATCTGAATCGTTTCCATGCAAAGATTTAGAATGAAATCCACACCAGTCTCAGTTTATGTCTCAGTCTTAGTTCATGAGGCCCCTCAAAGATGATGAGGCCCCTCAAAGATGATGGGCCTCATAAAGATGAGGGCCCTCATGAAGATGAGGGGATTTCAAAGGAAACTGCAGATCTCAACCTGGAGTTGCAGGATACACACACACACAGATTTATACACAGAGCAATTGATCTACTTGAATTACAAGGAAAATGAAAGCAGCGATGACCGTAATGACACATTTATTCAACTTAGTACATTTTCTCTCTACACTGTATATGTTTTAAGTAGGATTTCATATTTGAATACACTCCATTTTTCAAACACAAAGGGCCTAAACTGATACACCTCAATACACTTACTGCAAGGAGGGATACCACAGCAAGAAATGTGATTTAATGTTGAATATCACAACACAACTTAGCATCCAACCAACCCATTAGCTGACTTGCCAGTATGCAGAGGACCACTTGGTTCTAATGTGCTGTGTTGCTGTATTTACAGGAACCATACATATCATGTATATAGTCTTTTTTAAGCATGTGTTCAGTTTTTCTTCCTTGTTTTTCCCGAGAGTTTCAAAAGAAGCTCATTCACAGCTTGCTGATCCTTGAACTGGGTGGTGGCCAGTCAACAGGTTCTGTGAGACCTTGTCCATATTGTCCTGTTGGAGTGCTGTTAATGGTTCCAAATAGGGTCCTCAGCGGCATTAGGTCCTCACTACTGATGACAGCCTTACCCCACTGCTATTCAAACAGGAAATGCATCATCTGTTTGCATCATTTCAGACTTTGTCATGCACAAACTGTTTGTAATAAACACATAACAATAACAGAGTAGAAATATTTGGTGCTCTATAAGCCTATATATAGAGTTGTAAAAGCTCTGTTGTACACTTAATTAGTTTAAGCCATGATGGAGGTGTGACAGTGAAGCTGTTCTTTTTAACTGACTTTTTGCTGAGCTGTTTGTAAGATACATCTAGCTGTGCGCCTGTTGCTAAGCAACCTTTTGCTACTGATATATATGTACTTTAGGACAGATGAGACTATTGCTGCATGGTTATGCCTGCTCTCCCACACCTGTTGGTGTCATTTCAACCTGTCTTTGTAAAACCGTATACTCAATATTAAATTATGCATTATCTCAGGAAAGTAATGGCCATCTTTGTTGATGGTGTTATCAGTAAATGAGTTCACATAAACCATTCAACGCTATTAACTGGGATCAGGGCCAGTCCCTCGAGTTTATTAATCTGAGTAGTTAATAGCTCCTGGTGACAGCTGACAATATGAAGTGCATTTTAAAACAGAAAATAAAATATATTTATTCTATAAAGTAAAAGACTTTTGGGTGCAGATTTTCAAACTGTGAAACTGGTGACACATACTAAATTATTCTACTTGATTTAAAAAAAAAGTTGTTTACAAAGATTATATTTATATATTAATATGTAGTCCTAATCCATTTAGCAAAATGCCTTTTTTGTTAACTTGAGAAAGAATGCCTTTCTGACAACATTATTGGCATTGGCATCTCTCTGTAGTTATTGATAAATAGGCCCCATTTCACAGTGTACACAGAAAACACAAACTATAATTAATGAGTAAGAGGTGTTCCCACACTGCAGTCTGACACTCCCACAGCCCATTCAGATGGTTACCTGTCTGTCATGGTGGTGCCTCCCCCAAACCATTATGATAGAATAATGCTCTCTGCTAGTGGGAAACCAGTAAAGACAACCTCTTTGCATTTATCTGTGAGTAAACAACCACAAACACAGTTTGGGTGGAGCCTCACCAAAGGAAAAATTAAACATAAAGAAGGGGATCAACTGGGCAGAGCACTATATTTGGAGAGAATAGAAAACCTGAATGATATGCTGTGTGTTTTTGTTTCCTTGGTAAAGCAAAGTGCATTGAGATAAAAGCTACCTCATCATCTAAAAACAGATATTATTGAATCCGTTATAATAAGATAATTAATCTCAAAATTTTCCTCACTGCCTGCCACGTTCCTCCTTTTGCCACATTGATTACTGAAGATGGTTGCATGATGACCCAAGCACAAAAACGAGAATAGCCAGCATTTGGTAAAGATGTGTGCTTGCAAGAAATGAGATTAAATTCTGGAAGATTAATCTATCACCCTTGCATGTCACTAATCCCAAAATAATGGCAAAAACAAGGTCACAGTCTTAGGTAGTTCGAATAAAATGAGATCTCTTTCTTTTTTCGGAAGCACATCTTCTTTTAAAATGTCTTAATATACAAACACTTAGGGCCCTATCTTGCACCTCCCAATACCCAATACCCAATACCCATTACCTGCAAATCTCAGATTTAGGAGCCTCTGCCAACCGAAATGCAATCTTCCACCTCCCAAAACCTGTTACCCATTTTGCCGTCTCCCTTAAGCACATTGTGGGCGCGGCAATGGGCGTGTCTCCTGCGCTTTCCACGAATTCGGTATCTTGCGGTACCTGTATCTCACAGATTTTGGGTATTGGGTAATGGGTGGTCTGACCACCCATTACCCAATACCCAAAATCTGCGAGACACCAGTACCGCAAGATACCGAGTTTGTGGAAAGCGCAACTGGCATGTCGGCGCGTAAAAGAGCGCGTCCAAATCCTGTCATTGCGCGTCCACCCAGTCACATGTGGACTGCACAACCGGCTCTACCTCTCGATTGTGCATCACTGTATTACTTTCATACATTATTCTCTTAAGGGCAGGTGATTTCTGTACAGCTGTGACATGATCTCATTCAGATGTTTGCTGTGGAGGAAACGAGGAGATCACAGAACTCTGTTGTGGAGTTTCTTGTACTGTGCTCGTATCCCTCTGACCCTCTCCTTGTGCACTGGAGCACCCGAGATGCGCTCACTGGTAGAAGGTAGATGTCATCATACGTGTTCATCTGGCTCAATGCTCATCCAATGATCCGTTCTGCAGTATTTTAAAAAGCACCGCTTCCAGCGGCTATGCGTCTTGGCGCAGCTGTGCGTCTTTGCGCAGGGGATATGTTCAAGATAACTCAAAAAGTTATGGATGGATTTTGATGACATTTTCAGGAGTTGTCAGAAATGTGTAAAGGAAGGACTGATTTTAATTTGGGTGTGATCCGGAAGAAATCCTGGATTCTGGATCACTTTCAAATTTTCGATAACATTGCGCTGTAGTTGTTTCTTGAACCCTAAAGCAACCACAACTGCTGTGCTTGGCGGAGGTCTGCGCTCTCCGATTGCTTTTCTAGTTAATAAATGCTTTCCTGGAAGCTCACCGGCTCTATTTTTTTCTGAGCAGTTTGTTGGAACTTCTTGGAGTACAAAAGAAATGATTAAATCATTTGCTCCACATTGGTTAAAGCTAGTTATGTATATATCAGTGCAGAGGAGGAGGAGGAAAAAGGAGGAGGAAGCTCTACAGCAGAGTCCCGGATGAGCTGCCCATGAGAGCTGCTCTGATCTGGGTGAAAAGACGCTCCATGGCAGTTTGCAGGTACCGCAACCTGCTCTTAAAGGTAATGGCTACTGACGCACTGATTGGTTAAACAGGTGGAACGCCCTAACCACTCCCATGCATAATGTGTGCATAATATAGTGGTTTTTGCAGGTAAGATCGTGGGTTTTGGGAGGTGGAAGATTGCGTTCTTTGTGGGGGAACGCCCCTCCCAATACCTAATATCCCTTAATAGCAGGTTTTGGAGGTTTGGCGCAAGATAGGGCCCTTAACATCCCTGATCATTAATATGTTATAAAACTTATGGCTGCTACTTCTCTGAAGCTACCAGAGTTATTTTATTGCAATACTCAAATTAGAATAACATCAAACAAGTAAAATTTAAGTGACAGTAGAATAGTCAAGTTTCTTTTGTATGATAGCTAAACACGTGTACTTTCAAGTAAAAAGAGAAAATGAGAGCTTGTTTAGATTGCCTAGGTGAATAACAGTAGTCTCAGCTACAATATTAATATCATCACAACATCTAGAGCAGAGTTTAGACATGATACTAAAGGATAGCCAGCTGTTAGGGGGGAGGATATGATGCAGCTGACGGTTCTCACAGAACGGAGGGAATAGGGCAGGAGATCAGGGTGAACAGGGCGATCCGTAGGGCGAGGTCAAAGGAGACAACCTCAGGGGGTTATCAGTCAGGCCTGCAATGTTGTTTAAGCTCCCAGATTTCTCATACCCTTCAGATGAAGGGTAAGAAAAGATGGTAGTGGAGGTGGTGGTTGTGCAGGAACAGAACATGAACACACATATGCAGGCAGGCAGGCAACGATCCAAGTCCAAGCCAGTCGATTGATCCAAGACAAGACAGGAGACAGGAGTGAGAGAGAGCAACAGTAGCATCCTGTATGGTGATTGCATGCACAGCACATTGTCCTACATTCATCATAAGGCAGACTGAGCTTCACTTTAGACCTAGAACTGCTCTGGATGGAGAAATAACCTAATTGGCTGAGTAAGTAAAGCAAAACCGCAGTTATTCTGACTTAACATATTTTCATATATGTATTATGTATATAGGAATATCCAAAACGTTCTGGATCTTCAGATTAGAATAAGAAATGTCAGATACTGTTGTACTGCACCCATTTCAACCCATCTAGTTGCATGTCTGAAACTGATATTTGCAATCTGACAATAGAAACTGTAGATATGCTACACCTACTGACCATACCAAGAGTGAGATTTGGAAATAGGAGCATCATGTTATGGGGCTGTTTTTCCAACATAAGGTTCTGGCAAACCTTTTGAAGGAAGGATGAATGAAAAAATGTACCGAGACATTCTTGATAAAAATCTGCTGCCACCTGCCAGGATGATGAAGATGATTCAGCTAGATAATGATCCCAAATGTACAGCAAAGGAAACTCTCAACTGATTTCAGAGAAAGATTAAAAAAAGCTACGAGATTAGCCCAGTCACTCACCTGAGCTGAAAATCTGTGCAAAAGCTAATCAGAGTCCAGAAGAGGCCCACAAAACCTTCAAGATTTGAAGACTGTGTGGAAGAATCCCACCTGAGCATTGCATGTGGCTAGTTTCTCCATACAGAAGGCATCTTGAAGCATTTTTCACCAACAAAGGCTTTTGTGTGAGACGTGTTAAATATATTTCGGTGCACGTGTTCAGTATGTTTTCCATGTGGCAGTTTACATTATTACACATAATTTATGGACTTCTTTGCATGTGTGGATTGCACCAACATCTGGTGAAGCTCTCTTGTCAATGGCACCCAAAAAAAAATGGTGACACGCTCAATATTTATTTATTGTACGTTCCACCGAGATGTGGCTGCAGGAGCACATTCCTGACTTCAACTCTTCTGTACCCGGTTTTAAGATTGTGTGGGCAGACAGACTCCAAGCAAAGGAGCAGAAGTAAAGATGGTTAAATTAGCGTGCTTGTTAACAACAGATGGAGTAATCCAGGACCTGAACATCTCTGCCACATGGATGTGGAAGTGCTGCAGCTCACCACTGTTATTTTATTTTCTCTGTAAAAACCAGCATCTGCTGCTGCATGATGCGCAGCATGTGATCTCATTAGTAGTCTCATTAGTCAATTAGTTGTTGCTAAGCTACAAGCACAACACCGCAGTGCTTTTGTAGGTTCAACCATGCCCCTCTGCCTGCTATAATTTCCAACACAAGAACAATTTGTCAACTGCTCCACACTGGAAATAAAACACTTGGCAAAGCAGCTCATAATTTAGCCTTTAAAGCCTCTTTAAAGATACTAAATTACTGAATGACAGTAACTCCAATATATGTATGTTCCCATTGGTGGATTCATAATGTATAAATGAACTAAATAAAACTGAATATTAATTTGGTCAGCTTGACAAGTGTGAACAAAGAATTTCTGTACAGAATATTTGTACCAAATTCTTCAGAATCTGGAAATCTAAATTATACTAGAAAACTCCAAATTTAATCACTGTATTCATCCAATTGATAAAAAGCCTCGAGCACAAATTGTCTCTGATTGTGTGTGTATATAGCAGAGGTGGGAATAAGTCACTAGTGTCACAAGCAAGTCTCAAGTCAAACCATCAAGTCTCAAGCAAGTCCCAAGTCACTGTGGTGAGAGTTAAGCAAGTCAAGTCGAGTCCCTGCTATAGGTCAAGCAAGTCATAAGTCAAGTCGTAAAATATGATGATCCAGCCCAAATTCCACATTTAAATCAGGCGAGTTTTATTTCACCATTAACATTAACAGCATGTGGTATACTAAAACCAGGTGAATAGTTTGAACACATTTTTTTTATGATTATTATTTGAAACCTAGTAATATAATCAATCAGACCTTCTAGGTGGCTGTATACAAATAAAAACAGAGCAATTCAATCAGTCAATTACCCTACATGTTGCAGTACATGACACACATGGCATCAGACATGAAAAAAAGTCATATTTCAAAAGTACTAATACAGGCACATAGAAAGTGGAATTACACAAGCCTCAAAGCTGGTAGCGATCTTGCTTACAAAGCATTGCATTTGCAAAAAATTAAATTTGATAGTACTTTGTCACTGAGTTGTGAACGATGGGGTCGCATTATTACCCCACCATGGCTGAACACACTTTCAACAGGTGCGCTTGATGCAGGGACTGCCATAACTCTTACTGCCACTTTGAACAAAGAGGGGAGGGTGCGCCTGTTTATGGCTCAAAACTGAAGGCAGCTCTGTCCATCACAAATGTCCAAATAGTGGTTCAGCTGAATTTGGGGACTGGAACTTGAATCCATCCTCTGTTTTTTGCGGTATGCAGAGAATATCCCAGACTGATGCTCTGGTTCAGATGGTGTCATTTGGTCCTGCTCATCAGTGGTTGGACTGGTCATGCCCGCTTCTCTGAGAATCAAGTCTGATAAACAAGCAAACACAATAGTCACATAATATTTCAATCAAAATATTTTGTGGTGGTGGCAAAATATTAGGAACATTTTTCAATGTAACACTCTCCAGTACACCACCATCACCCACTACAACCTCAATAATAACTATAAAGTAGAATTATCACCTTTCTGGCAATGTCAACAAAAACTGAAGAAAGAAAGAAATATAATTTAGATCTATGAAGAATCATATAAAATGAATATTAATCCTGGTTTGCAGCTTAGACTCAATCAGGAATTCTGTTCAATTTCTGTATTGGCTTTTTTTTAAAATGCAATGAAAGTTTCATACATGAAAACAAAATCCAATATGCAATGTGAAATGTGAAACAAATGATCACAGTTTGTCACAATGTTCCCTGTGATATCTCCACTGAATAAGTCCTTTTACATTATTATCCAAAAACTGAAAATTCAACCACGTATTATTACCAAATATAATAATAGCCGGTTTCAATTAACCCCGTTATCCTTTAAACGCCGGGTGCTGATGTATAATTTGACAAATAACCGCCACTTCCAAATACCGCCAGCTCTAAATTATTTTCTAAAACAATCAAGGAAGAAGACGTGTCCACTGACACAGCATGTTTTTTTTTCTTCCCACTTTTCACATGTTCATGGCTGGTGGTGTATCTGCGTGACCTGGTGCCTGATCTCCGGTAAGCCGCAGTTGCGGGAGGTGGGCGCCCTTTGATCCGGCCAGATGAGGCTGCCGTCAGGTCTGGCCGGGTCGGGGGGCGCGCACTCTCCCTTTGTTTTTCTCCCTTTGCCGCCGGAGCCCGTCAGCGTTAGCAAATGTTAGCAAACGTTAACTTTCTAATATCTAGCTAAAAGACACAGTCACGTAACTTACCTCTGTTTGTGAGTTTTGTAGTGCCGGATGAAGTTTGATGTTGTGGTCGTAGTGTCAGTGATTTTTGAGGTGCAGATCTTGCAAAGCCCTGTTCTCTTCTTCTTACCAATATCGACAACGTAATCTTTGAAACCGAATGTAATTATTTTTGGTCTGGTTGCCTCCATCCCTGCTGCACCTGTGTTGTTGACCTGCTGAATGCTGTGAGTCCGTGCTGTGTGCTGCGTCAAAAAAAAAAAAACAGTTCCTAACGTAATCTAACCTTAAAAAGTTGCAAAAAAATACTTATATTTAAAATTAGTCCTTAGTCAAGTCCTTTCAAGTCATCTGTCTCAAGTCGAAGTCAAGTCTCAAGTCATGAAGACCAAGTCAAAGTCAAGTCGAGTCTTTTATGAGTGTTATTCAAGCAAGTCTAAAGTCATCAAATTTGTGACTCGAGTCAAGTCATGTGACTCGAGTCAAGTCATGTGACTCGAGTCGCCCACCTCTGGTATATAGTTCTTACAGGTAAAGCCAATATCAGTGGTTTTCAGTACAGAAATCTTATTCAATTTTTCAGTCCGTACTGTACAAAATGTACAAAATAGTGTGAAAAAGCAGTATTGATGAAAGACCAAGGCCCCGATCGTACACCTCCTGCTAGCCGCAACCCGCAAATTGTGGGTTTTAGGAACTCCGCTAACCACTAATGCAATCTTCCGCTTCCCTAAAGTCGCTACCCGCTATGCCCACTCCCTTACTCAGATTGTAGGTGTGAGTAATGTCTGGTCAGCAGTGGATGTAGGAATAGTCACACCCAGACACGTCAGTCTGTACAGCTGTGGCATGATCTCATCCAGATGTTTGCTGTGGAGGAAACCAAAGATCTTTGGGACATTTCCCCTCAAAATCTGTGATGGCCTACATCAAAGTCACTTCTGTTTTTAAACAGGTCAGATCATCAAATAGAGCTCCGTGGCTCTGGTGTCGAGCTGGAAAAGGTTGGATGTGGGAATTTATTTACGATATGTCTGAAACTGTTAGTGGATAATGCATAATATAGCGGTTAGGGCAGGTAAGATCGTGGGTTTAGGGAGGTGGAAGATTGCGTTCTTTGTGGGGGAATGCTCCTCCCGCTACCCACTATCCCTTAATAGCAGCTTTAGGAGGTTTGGCGGAAGATCAGGCCCCAAGTTTCTAAGGAATAAAGATGGACAGAGGAGCTCCACTTTGTCACCAAATACATGAGAAAAATCACTCAAGAATTTAAAACGATCTTTTTCAATGAGAGCATGGAAAAAAATTGACTATTTCTCCTTCTACAGTTGTTATCATTTAACAGTTTAAATAATCTGAAGGAATTTCAGTGTGCAGGGGGCATTGGCATAACCCTGCACTGGTGATCCCACAGACAGCACTTCATCACGAACCATCAATCAATCATGGCTGATATTACCACATAGACAATATGGCACTACATTGACAAATGCTACTTGAAACTTTACTGTGCAAAACAGAACCCTTATGTTGACTTTGTTTAGAGGCAACATTGGCATCTTGGGACTCTAAGGCATCTGGGACAATCTAAAAAAGGAGAAACAGATCAGGTCAGAAGTCAAAAGTATTCTATTTCTTTTTGAAGGTCATGAGTGCTGTGTGCTCTGAACCATAGCTGAAAAGCCAGAGCCTGTGATGAAATGCAGTTGTATCGATACACTGATGTGAGTGTAAACAATTACACTTCAGTGATGGCAGCATTAATTCAATGGGATTTTAGAACATATTCTCCTTTCATTATATCTTTTCAAGGTAAGTCCATGCTTTTTTTGCAAGATAATGCAAGATAATGCAAATCGCATGCTGCACACATTAGCAGATTACAAAGACAACGCTGAGGAAGAAGAGGGTACAGGTACTAGACTGGCCAGACCTGAGCTGTAAAGAATGTGTACAGAATTTTGAAATGAAAATGAAACAATGATTTTGCACTTCTTAAGATATGGTTGCAGGAAGAATAAGACTAAAAACAAAACTGAGGGTAGTAAAGTAAATTCTAGAATACCATCTAGGTGCTGTGAGAAAGTTTTCATCATATATTTCACCTTTTAACACCTTTTAAAATGATAAGCTTGATTGTCCCAACCTTTTTTTATTGTCTTACAGACCTAAACATTCTAAAAGAAGAAAATGTGGAATATCTTGGGCTCTTAGCGTTTGCAAAAATAAATAAGTAATAATCATAAACTTGAAGAAAATGTAAGACACACTGTTTTTCTTCGTGTTTTTTTTTTTAAATTTATTTGCATTTTCAATCAATAGGTACAAGGGAAATTGCATATACAGTCATGGAAAAAATTATTAGACCACCCTTGTTTTATTCAGTTTCTTGTTCATTTTCATGCCTGGTACAACTAAAGGTACATTTGTTTGGACAAACATAACGATAACCACAAAGATTGCTCATAAGAGTTTTATTTAAGAGCTGATATCTTACCATTTTCCATGGTTTTCTTGATTATAACCTAAATCACTTAAGTTTTTACATCAATAGCTATGGCGTTGTACTGCCAAAAACACTGCTTTTATGCATTCAGTGCTTTCTTTTCTGTCTGTTTTAGTCACATGATGACGTTTAGTGGTACCAGGTATTAAAATGAACAAGAAAGTGAAGAAAAAATGGTGGTCTAATAATTTTTTTCATGACTGTAAGTAACAAACAGCTATAATGTCATATGCCATTTGTTTGATATTTTTAGGTTTAATATTTTGTAATAGAATAATTGTAGATTGCTGTATTCAAAACTGAGTTTAAGAAACTAAAAAAAGCCAATTTGCCACCTGTTCTTCTGACAATAACTCCAAGTAGAGGATGTTGAAGCTATCAGAAATTCCACAGAATTGGAACTATTGATGTGATTTGAACACAAGTTTCACAATAATCATATTTTCTTGGGCTTCATGATGTTGAGTGATGCATGGATTTTTGGGATCATCTCAGCAGTTAGGTTTAAGGAATATTCTCCAAGGATGAATTTTGGGGCCTTATTGTGTAATGCTGGATTCGTATGTCCATGACAGTTCCTCTAGATTCTGGTCTATTGAGGACCATGGCTTTGTTTAATCATTCTGGTTTCCATCAAGTCTCTACGTTTTGACACGTAGGCCTCTAGACAAACTTATCCTAAAGGACTCCATGTTTTGTTTGTGATGCTTAAGATGAACTGTTTCCTACTGTCAATTTGTCATTTTCAATCATCCTGCATTCTGTGATGAGAGGTTAATGACCTCTTGATTTTTTATATAAACTGGAGATTAAATCCACTTGCATTCTCTGTCCGATTGTCTAGTCAAGTGTTTGTTAAGTGTTTGATTATTGCCTCACCAGAACTCACTAATATTTGATAAACTATTTAACCTTAATAGTGAAAATGTAATCAACAATGAACTATTCAGAAGAGAATGTGATTAAATTGTGAAATAATGGAATGATCATTTTCAGTGTGACTGAATGCTGTAATATTATTATCTGTACTGTTGGGGAATGTAAACAACAGAGGTCAGCTGGCTCTGTGACAGAATGGATGGTACTAAAACCAATGGATTAAAGCATACATTTGGGTTGTTAATTAAGTAACAATTCTTTTGAGAGGAAAGTTAGATGGGATAATAATTCAAAACAACTCTTAAATGCCAGTAAAGGGACCTTAAAATATTGAGATAAGGAGATGTTATTGTAACGGGTTTTTCAGGTACACATGAGAGTAGTTGCTGTCAGCCCTTGACCATGGGTGAAGCAGGTGCAGGATGTTGCACCAGTTCAGCCCGACCTTGGCAGCAGTCTAGCCTTGGGAGGGGCTTCATGTGCTGTTTGTAGCCACGTGCAGAGTTCGTAAACAGGTTAACCTTGTGGGGTGTTTTGACTATGTACACCTCTGTTGAACGTGCACCAATCATACAATACTATGTAAATGTAGTTATGCATGCCACTGTAAGACCAATCAGAAATGTTATGTAAATATGGTATTGTAGACTTGTGAACTCTGCGAGGACTTTGGGGGTGGACGTGGGTAAGGCGTGGCCAGCCAGGAGGCATAAAAGCTGAGGAGTTGAGGAAGTCTGGGTTCTTCCGTGGAGCGCTATGAATAAACAGGACTGGCTTGGGACCCAGCGAGCTAACCAACATAAAGGGAATATCCTGAGGATTAATTCTTCAAGAACAAAGAAAGAAGACACCCAGAAAGGATTAACCAAAAACTTCCCAATTCTTGAGGATAATTTGGAGCCTTTTTGGATTTACCCTAGCTCACTGCTAGCCAGGAGGAGGAGCTGGATTCGGGTTCCTAGGGCTTTTGGCCGGCACGCTCACCTCGTTCCTCAGCAGCCTCAGAAATCGCACACTGGCCATTTGCCTACCCCTAACCGTCCTTGGATCAATGCAGATGAATCAATTCAAATGAATGGAATTGGAATTACAAGCTACAGTACTTCCAACCAGCCTGGATTCCATGGAGATAATTGGAAGTACAAGGCACGGCCTCGATTAACACAGAAGAATGGAGTTGCCAGCCGTAGCTTTATTGTGGAGTAGAATTAGTTTGTTTTCCAATGTTCAATCAAGGTTTAATCAATGTTTAACCAATAAAATGCTGTCGCTTAACCCTGCTAACCTGCTTAATAAATATAAAATTAACACAAGATGTTGTGGTTGGTACTGAAACTGTCCCCACAAGTGTACAGATTTGGGTGTGCCTCTGCATTGACAACACAGGTTCTGATTGGTTACTCTAACCCAACATTGTTACAGACCATTGGGGCTTATTGTCCAAGCCACTAAACTTAACCTAGTCGGTAACAAGAGCCCAGATCATGAGGGGAGAGCTGCAGTTAAAGGTGGGGTGGGTGTTGTTTTTTTGCAACACTTTTTACAATATTGCCTGAAAACCTTTTCACATTTCCATTGCACCCACTGAAATAAAATGTTTGCAAAAAAAACTAAACATTTTGGTCCAGTCTAGAAGGTATAATCAGAGAAAACTCTGACCAATCAAAAAAGTGATCATCACTATTTTGATTGGCTGCCTAATACGTCCATCAAATATCACCCCTCGCTCCCTCCCTCCCTATGGTTCATGCAGTCGTGAATCATGTGAAGGCGTGGTTTCGAGGGGTGAGCTGAAGAGGAGGAGGCGGAGCCTTTGGGAGGAGGGAGGGAGTGTATATTTTCAAAATCTCACTTGAGTTGGATTGCTGGAACCGTTTTTCAAACAACACCTACTCCACCTTTAACAAATGTGACTGATGATGGTACCTAAAGCCGGGCTATTCCTTTTAGGGCAGTCATCAGAGTAAGCAGGGTAGACATTTGGATGGAAGTATGCAGTGAGAGCTAGGCAAGTCTCCCCGCCACTAGCTTAAACAAAGTTGAGGAAATCTGGTAAGGTAAATCCTTTTAGACCCTAACTTCGGACCCTTTAAACGGAGAGCTGGTCCCGGTGACAGACTCTGCTGGTCAGAGGCTGAGCCACACCTTGGGGATCTAACAATGATAGTCTCCAGCAAGTTGGGAAAAACTGATTAAAACTGATTACTCATGTCTTTATATCCAGATATCGTGAACATACAGTGCAAAAGGGTTAAATGAGTTACATTGATATTACTTCATTTTTAAAACATTTTGCACAGGCTGTCCTGCAAAAAAAGTGTTTTCTGTCCCAACTAACTCAGCCAATCAGGCTGCGGTAACTTCCACAGCAGCTCTGCCTCTGAGAAATTTGTGTAATTCATATTTTAGTCTGCCAGAGTTATTTCCAAAAGATGCTGATACCAAGAAATAATGTTATTCTTGAATGTCATACAAGAGTATGACATTAGCTCTCATTTATTTATTGGGATTGTTATATTTCCTGAAGAATTGTTTCAGGACCATAAATCTTACTTATGTCGAACAAAAGGGAATACATTTTAACTGCTTATATGAATTTCTCCTTCACATTAAATTACCAATTTTAAACAATTTTATAAACTACTAACATGCACAAATTTTGAGTTCACTGAGTGCATGAAGCCAGAACTGCACTTATTGATGACAACGATAATCCCCCGCCCCCCCCACACACAGATTCAACTTAAACAGTTCAAACTTTAAAAAAAAAAATCTGCATGTTGCAAACTGACAAATATGCAGTCCAAAGAAAACATGCAAACCAAAGCATTCAGATGATTAAGGAAGCATGCCAATCAGCTAGTTTAAACAGTGCAATAACTCATAGGCATGTTGGCTCGTTACTGTGTTGTACCACCACCATTTTTTCACAGAGAGGCAGGGTGTATGTTAAACTGGGCCTTTTTCAGGACCAGTTGAGGAAAGGGATAGCAGAATGAATGTTTTATTCATTTGCACCAGTGTGATGGAAAATACAAGCACAACTGCTAAAACGCAGTGGCATAAATGAGGCCCAAGTTACAAAAACAATTCAGGTGCTCTTTAGAAGATCTTGATCATATAAAGCTTATTCTGTCTAACAAACACAGTGCTTAGTTTAAGAAGATCCAAATGCATCAAGACTGGTAGACCTCAAAGTCTTGTCTTGGGTCAATACCTTTACTCATGTTTTCTTTTAATCAAATCAAATCAAATCAAATATACTTTATTGATCCCCCAAGGGGGAAATTCAAGTTTCAAGTACACAAGACACTGCAGTCTGGTGTACTTGAGGAGCTGCCGGCGTCCAGCGCTCCTTCTTTATGTCCCGGTCCTGTGGTCCAAGTGCTAATCTCCACAAAGAGACTTTGCCCATATAAGCAACAGATCTTAACGCTAGCACACACAGTTAAAGCCCAAGGTTCATGCTGCCCATATGTGATGGAGGGATCAGACGGTCATTTGGAAATGTCAGCTGTTACATATTTGTGGAGCAGTGTTCATCAAATTAAGTCAGTGAAATTTGTTAAAAGGTTAGAGAATAAATTTGCTAGTCAAGTTATTTTACATTTTGGTGTCCAGTGGTAAGAGCTGAGTTTCTCATGCTAGGTACTTCAAGCACTCTCTTCCAGTCATAATATGCTTTAAGGATTATTATGTGTTATTTATATTTATGCAAAATAAATTTACAACAGAGTGCAAAGTTGTATGGCTAATCCTAAAAGAGGTAGACCTCTTGGAAGAGTGTATGCTGAACCATTTTTCCCAAGTAGATTAACTCTTATTAAATCAATGACATATTTAAAGCATTAAGACCAAAATTCGTACTCCAAAACTACATTATATTATAGGATTCCTGTGTGACTGTATCATAGCATTATTCCAATGAATTGGGTTTATCTCCAGCCAAAACCCAAGGCGTGCCAAAATCAGGAGTTTGGTACATTATTAAAGAGAAATAAATCATTGTGGAGCTCAAGAACATCAACAGGCCTGGGACACCATGGATATGTGGTAATTATAGAAGCCTGTATGTAGAGAAGAATAAAAACTCTTCACAGTATCAACAGAAGTCAAGAATTTTTTGGAGAAGGTAAAGGGAAAACACGAAAGGGTACAAGAGACTACAACCCTGAATAGATGGCCATCAGAGAGAAAATCTTCAAGACCATTATTGGCTGCTTTAAGTGTCACAGAGCAGAGACCATCAACACTCCGGTTTTTAAACTAATGGGAATGTTGACAGGGAAATACAAATAACATTCCAAACTCATCCATGATCTTAAGGACCAAGGAAGAGAGCTTCTGTCCCTCAGACATGATCTACCTCAGGTATCATTTTTAAAATCAAGACTTTATCCACATGAATATAAATACAGAAGGTTGGGGGGAGGGGGTCCTACCATGGCTCATTATGGCTATCTATGTTTTTGTTGCTTATTGTTTTTAAATGGCTAACAGCAGTAAATCTGAGCACACCGCTCAGATTTATTACCTGGAATATCAGAGGCATGGGTAATCTTGTTAAGAGATGTAAGGTTTTTACACACTTGAAACGTTTAAACTCGGCTATAGTTTTTTTTACAGGAGACTCACCTTCAGGTTAAGGATCACCATAGACTACAGTGCTCTTGGGTGAGTCAGGTCTTCCACTCCAACTTTAACTCAAAAGCAAGAGGAGTTGCCATCTTACTTAGCAAAAAAGTACAGTTTACATCCACTAATGTCATTTCTGACAAGAATGGCCATTACCTCATAGTTGCTGGTACCCTAATGCAAAAAAAGGTTTTGTTGGTAAATGTGTGTGCACAAAACTTTGACGATGTTGAATTTGCTACCAGATTATTGAGAAACCTCCCTTTTTTAAATACTCACCTGTTGATTTTTGGTGGGGATTTAAACTGCGTATTTGACCCAAAGTTGGATCGGTCTAACCCCCGCAATCTGACTCAATTTGCTATGTCTAAAACATTCTCTGACTTTATGAGACAGAATGGTCTTGTCGACCCGTGGAGATCTCGTAACCTTTCCATTAAAAAATTCTCTTTCTTTTCTCCGGTGCATCAATCGTATTCAAGGATTGATTATTTCTTTATAGATAGCACTCTTAATTCATATGTAGTTTCCTCTGATTACTTAGGCATCGTAATATCTGATCATGCACCTGTGATGTTCAGAAAATGTTGAGATGTTGATTATTTGTGTAAAGGCACCCTGTAAGGGACACTGTTTCTTTAAGACACAGAGAGACACACACGCGTAGGTACACTTTAAGAGACGCGCACGCGGTGTACAAGAGAGAGCAATAAAAGCGGCCAGTTGAAAGCATGTAATCGCATCACTGTTGCTTATTCCGGTTACTCATAACTGTACAAACATTACATTGGCGATGAGGAACAAACGGATATACGCGCTGAAAGAAAAGAAGAAGGAAAGAGAAACAGACGAAAAAAAAAAAAAAGGTCAGACGGACGACAACAACCGGACAATTAAGCTAGCATGTCTTTAGCTGCACAGACGGCACTTTTACCTTTTGACACTGAAAGGGATCCAGGCTCTGTGGGACCGCGCTGGACCAAATGGGTGCAGAGGTTTGAGAACTACAGAACAGCAATGAACATTAATGGTGATGCGAGGCTAAAAGCACTGTTGCTTCACATGGCAGGAGAACGAGTGCATGATATCTATGACACATTAGCTGGAGATGAGGATAAATATGCTGACACAAAGCAGAAGTTGTCTGGCTATTTCCTACCGAAGAAAAATGTTCAGTATCAAGTCTACATGTTCAGAAAAGCCATTCAAGAGCCAGGAGAAAATCTGGACAATTATGCCACAAGACTGAGGATGTTGGCAAAGAACTGCGAGTTTGCAGACGTTGATGAAGAGATCAAAGCACAAATAAAACAGAGCTGTGCATCATCCAGGCTGGGCAGAAAGGCATTGAGGGAACCTGACCTAACGCTAGCATTACTTCTTGACCATGGGAGAACACTGGAACTGTCTGAGATGCAAGCATCTGGCATAGAGAGAGGCACTTCAGCTACAGTCAATGCACTGGATCAGAAAAAGCATCCAAAGAGCAGCAGGTGGCCCAAGAAATGTTCCACTTCCAATAACCAATGCAGAAACTGTGGAGGTCAATATCCCCACGATAGTGAATGCCCTGCTAAAAATAAGGAATGTAGAGCATGTGGTAAATTAAATCATTTTGCAAGACAGTGCCGCTCAACATTCAAAGGCACAAATACAAAACGAACACAGAACAAAGCCAGGCAGGAACCAAAGAAAGTCCATCACATAACAAAGACTGCTACTGGAGAGCGAAGAGAGCATGATTCATCAAGCAGTGATGATGCCTATATTTTTGCGGTTGATGCTGAAAAGATTGCAGAGCTGCCACAGACCCAAGTCATGCTGAATGGCATCAGCATATCTGTTTTGATTGATTCAGGAGCATCGGCAAACTGCATCAGCGAGGAAAGTTTTGATGAACTGATGCCACGCCCACAACTCAGCTCCACTACAACGAAGATTTTCCCATTTCGCTCTAAAGTTCCATTACCTGTCAGTGGTGAGCAGGGCCGGACTGGGAGACTTTTTCAGGCCAGGAGTCAGTCATGTAATCAGGCCACCCTGGCCTTGCCCACACGCGCACGTTCACACCCACACCTACATGCATTGGCACACATGTACACGAACACACACACACACACACACACACTGCATTCCAAATAGAAGTTCAAATATGGGACCCATGTACAAACTAAGTTAGGAATATACAGTAACTTTTGTGTTTGGGGCCGGGCTGGTAAAATACAGTAACACAACAATCCTCAGCAAAATCCACTAACACACTTACTAGAAGAGAATAAAGGTTTAACGCAGTGCCAAGGTTACTTAAACATCGTATCATGTGGAATGTCAACTGCCTCTTTGGCATAATTTTAATGTGTAGCCTACAATATAACCTAATAAACAAAGACAACAAAGTCCAAATCAAACAATTAATCAGCTATGAGGGGACAGCCTTTAAATACATGTTCACAGAACATGCACGCACTGATAGACGCAATGTATAATACAGTCCGAGAGTATAGTTCCTAATAAGCAATCACATAATATTGACTCATATTCTAATATAGGGCTGGAATACATAACAGCAAGTCAGCAACAGACAGCAAAATTCAACAGCACGTACTTAATAAAAAATGAGAGCCATTTATGTCAAATGGCAGTGCCTGTTGGTGTTATGTCTGCATCTTGCATGTTGTTGCTCTAGAAATGATTCTGGACCTTCTGCCAACTGCTCTGCACTGGCTTCTCCTGAAGTACCAGCAGGACTTATGTCATCACCATCACCACCTTTGAATAGCAAACATATGCTTACAGTGTTTTTCCATACACTATAGTTCATATAGTAAGATAGTGTAGCCTATGTCTCACTTATTGTGCCCTTGTATTCATATACATAATAATGGAATGATAACAGCAAATAAAAAGTGGCTTGTTTCATGGCCAGGGCCTATAGCCTACTGTGTAAAAGTGTACCGCCTCAAGGACCCAGGTCCCTGGACCTCAAGAACCAGTATTTTTTGTTGTTGTTGTTGTTTTTACATAACTTACTTGCAGAGGTATCTTGGCTGGGGGGGGCGGGGGGTGAATAAACTTGTCAATTTACGGCATTTGGCCGCATCCTCCTCCAGCGCCCTTTTTTTTTTCTGTTTTCCCTCTCGGCACCGCCTTTTCTTTTTTTTTTTTACCCGGGTTGGGGTCCATGGTTTAGTCGAAGCCTCGACTCTTCCTCTCTGCTACACACACAGCGCGACTGCAGCATCAGTGTCACCCCCCCTTCCTCCGCAGCTGTCTGTGTGGTTGACACGGACTGTTGGGGCGGGTGTTAATCAAAACAAACCAATCGCCTTGTCCTCCTCACATGCTACTGGCCTGAGTGGCCTCTGATTGGCCAGGCCTGCCTCTCTGACTTAGAAAAAAAAAAAAGTCAGATAGCCGCGGCACCGGCTGACCGGCAGACTTAAAAAAAAAGAGAGAGAGACAGACGCAGGCCAGCGGGCCAATCACAGGCCGGCGCTTCGGGAAACCTCCCGGTTCTCCCGATGGCCAGTCCGGGCCTGGTGGTGAGTTCAGGTGCAGTGTGGAGAAATGCCTGAAGAAGACACATTTTTTGTCATTAAAGGTGACTGTTTTAATGTCCTGAGCTACAAGACGTCCAAGGCACTGGGCCTGATTAAAATTGTCACCACAGTGTCATACACACCAAAGTCTCCCACAGTTGCAGATGAGCTGGTTGCGAGCCACCCTGAGCTGTTTCAAGGGATTGGAAGACTGAGAGACTTTAAGGTGAAGCTACACATAAATCCTGACATCAGGCCTACATGCCAACCACACCGACGAGTGCCATTCCACCTCCGCCAGAAGGTGGAGGATGAGCTTCGTAAGCTTGAGGCAGATGACATCATTGAGGAGGTCACTGGCCCCACACCATGGGTCTCACCTATTGTTGCAGCTCCAAAGCCTAAGGTTCCAGATGAGGTGAGAATATGTGTTGACATGCGCCAAGCCAACACGGCCATAGAAAGAGAACGTCACATCACTCCCACCATGGACGACGTGGTGCACGGGTTGAATGGAGCAACTGTATTCTCCAAATTGGATCTGAGAGCTGGATATCATCAGTTAGAGCTACATCCAGATAGTAGATACATAACCACATTCACTACTCACCTGGGCTTGAGGCGCTACAAACGCCTGAGTTTCGGGATATCTTCCGCTGCTGAGGTGTTCCAGAACGCCATATGCCAAGCACTGCAGGGTCTCTGTGGTGTTAAGAATCTCAGCGATGACATCATTGTCTATGGTGCCACCAAGATTGCCCACGACAACAACCTCCGAGCGCTGTTCCAGAGACTGAGAGAAACCGGTCTCACACTGAATCGTGAAAAATGTGAATTTAACAAATCCAGGCTCGAGTTTTTCAGTTTTATCTTCTCTGCAGAAGGTGTTTCAGCTGATCCCAAGAAGGTCGCTGCAGTCCAGCACGCTGCGGAACCCCAGACTCCGAGCGATATCAAAAGTCTGCTTGGCATGGCCAACTACTGTTCCAGATTCATAAAAGACTTCTCCTCCATCTCAGAACCACTTCGCCGGCTCACTAGAAAGGACACATCGTGGACATGGGGTCCAGAACAACAGGTGTCACTACAGACGTGAAGGACAGTCTGACCAGTGACACAACCATGTCATACTTCTACCCAGGCAGAGAAACCGAACTGATTGTGGATGCTAGCCCTGTTGGACTGGGTGCTATCCTCTGCCAAAAAGATGAAAAAGGGGTGAAGTACATAATTGCATATGCTAGCCGGTCTCTGAGCGATGTGGAAAGGAGATATTCACAGACAGAAAAGGAAGCTTTGGCCATCGTGTGGAGTTGTGAGCACTTTCACTTGTACATTTATGGTCATCCTTTGACTCTGGTGACAGATCACAAAGCACTAGAAATCATATGGAACAATCCCAGATCAAAACCATCTGCAAGGATCGAGAGATGGGGACTGAGGCTTCAGCCCTACAACTTCAAGGTGGAATACAGAAAAGGCACTGACAACCCAGCTGACTATATGTCTCGTCACCCACTTCCTTCTGACAGAATTGACAGCACACGTGCTGCAAAAGTGGCTGAGGAGTACGTGAACTTCATCGTGAGCCATGCAATACCCAAAGCCATGACACTTGACGAGATCAAAACAGAGATGCTGAAAGATCCAATCCTGCAAGAGGTCAGTGAATGCATCAGACACAACACATGGCACAATATTGACCAGTCACGACATGCTGACGTGCTAAAACAGTTCAAACGAGTGAGCAGCGAACTGACAACCTCACCAGATGTTGTACTGCGTGGCACAAGAATTGTGATTCCCACTACACTACAGGACAAGGTGATACAGCTAGCCCATGAAGGACATCAGGGCATTGTAAACACCAAAGCACTACTCAGGACAAAGGTATGGTTTCCTGACATTGATCGCAGAGCAGAAGCAGCAGTACACAACTGTCTCGCATGTCAAGCTAACACAGCAGTTGCACACACTGAGCCACTAAAAATGTCAGCTCTTCCGGAAACTCCCTGGCATAGCGTGAGTGCAGACTTCTATGGACCACTTCCAACTGGAGAGTACCTGCTTGTCGTAATTGATGATTATACACGCTACCCAGTTGTAGAGACTGTAAGGTCAACTTCAGCTAACACAGTCATTCCAGTCATAGACAAAGTTTTCTCCATGTTTGGGATTCCCCGGGTTCTCCAAAGTGACAATGGTCCCCTTTTCAGTAGTGACCAGTTCTCACAGTTTGCAGAGTACCTCGGATTCCATCACCACCGGATCACACCACTGTGGCCCCAAGCCAACGCGACAGCAGAACGCTTCATGCGCACATTGGGCAAAGCTATTCAAGTGGCCGACACCCAAGGATTGCACTGGAAACAGTACCTGAACATCTTCCTGCGTGAGTACAGATCTACACCTCACGGCACAACAGAAACTTCACCTGCAGAACTGTTATTCCAGCGCAAGATGTTCACAAAGATTCCATCATTCACCCACAAGCCAAGCAACAGTTCAGATACTGAAGTAAGAGCAAAAGACAACAAGGCTAAAGCCAAAATGAAATCTCATGCCAACTCTCATCGTCATGTAAAACCACACACGCTCACTCCAGGCAACACTGCTTCATCGCCAGCCCAAACAAAACAAGCTCACCACACCATACAACAACAAGCCATATACAGTGACTAAGGTCAAAGGCTCCATGGTGACAGCATCCAGAAACGGACACTCCATCATCAGGAATTCATCATTCTTCAAGAAGATAGCTACAGGTGTTGAACTGCTACACTTCCCAATGGATCCTGATGAGTCCTCCGGTACTGGTACAACTTCGACACCATCGCCACGATATCCCACAAGATATAACAGATGCCCTCCAACTTACCTACGGGAATATACTTAGGTCATGGACTTTTATATAAGTTGATGACTGTTTACAGGTGTTGAGAGCCATGGACATTATTCTGATCTCTTAGTTGGAAACTGAGAACTTTGTTGTGCACTAAAGTGAACAGATTAATTGATGGTTAAAGAAAAAACAGTATTTGATATTTGAAATGCAACTGAGTTATTATTGTTTAGTTTGAAGGTTTCTGGTTCATGCTTATCGAGATGAGTAGGCTAAATATTTGAGAGTTCGGTTGATACAGATTGAAATGTTCAAAGAATAAGTACGATGCAGTATTATGTTCTTGAGGCATCGGTGATGCCGTATTTTGACATGAGTGGGTTTTATATATATATATATATATATATATATATATATATATAAAAAAGAGCGATGTGATGTTCAGTAAATGTTGAGATGTTGATTATTTGTGTAAAGGCACCCTGTAAGGGACACTGTTTCTTTAAGACACAAAGAGACACACACGCGTAGGTACACTTTAAGAGACGCGCACGCGGTGTACAAGAGAGAGCAATAAAAGCCGCCAGTTGAAAGTATGTAATCGCATCACTGTTGCTTAGTCCGGTTACTCATAACTGTACAAACATTACAGCACCTTTGTTATTAGATATTCAATTATCTACTTACAAATGTAGTCCACCGCTTTGGAGATTTAACTCTTCTTTTGTCAGATAAGGAGTTTTGTGACTTCATTTCGAACTCTATTGATGAGTTCCTTTCTTTCAATCGGAATCAATCCACTTCATACTCTTTGTTATGGAAGACATTTAAATGCTATATTAGGGGACAGATTATTTCTTATTCTGCTCTTTCTAATAGAAGGCTTAATCCTAGGCTTAAAGGACTTCAATAGGACTTTAGCCAGCATCACCACAAACATTGGCACCCCTCAGGGATGCGTCCTCAGCCCCATCCTCTACACCCTGTTCACCCACGACTGTGTCACCTCCGAAAAGGACAACACCATCCTGAAGTTTGCGGACGACACCGCAGTGATAGGCCGCATCACCGACGGGGACGAGGCAGCCTACAGAAGGGAGGTGGCCAGTCTGGTGTCATGGTGCGAGGACAACAACCTCACCCTCAACACAGACAAGACGAAGGAGATGATAGTGGACATGAGGAAGGAAAGGAGACTTCATCGGCCACTGTTCATCTGAGAGCTTGAAGTGGAGAGGGTGAGCAGCTTTAAATACCTGGGCGTCCACATCAGTGAGGACCTAACCTGGACATATAACACCACACAGCTGGTCAGGAGGGCTCAACAGCGGCTGTACTTCATGAGGAGGCTGAGGAAGTTCGGCATGTCACAGAAGATCCTCTGCAACTTCTACAGCTGTATTGTTGAGAGCATCCTGACCAGCTGCATCACCGTGTGGTACGGCAGCACTACTGCAATGGACCGCAGACGCCTGCAGAGAGTGGTGAAGACTGCAGAGAAGATCACCAGGACTCCACTCCCCTCCCTGCAGAGCATCTACCATCACAGAATCCGCAGTAGAGCTGCCTCCATCTTGAAGGACCCCACCCACCCCCAGCACGGACTGTTCACACTTCTGCCCTCAGGCCGGAGGTACAGAAGTGTGAAATGCAGGACTTCCAGACTGAGGAACTCCTTCTACCCAACTGCCATCAGAGTCCTGAACACTTGACAGGACTTACAATTTTTACTCTTTATCTTTATTACTTTTTTTTTTTTTTTTTTTTTTGAATTTATTTTATTTCTATTTATCCCATCCCCCCCCCCCCCCCCCCCCCCCACGGAATCCCCCACCTCACAGAATAGACTGCACACATTCCTCTGTTGCATATTTGGATTTGGACTACCTCAATAATAGACTGCGCATTTGCACATATCCGCTCTACTTTACACAATATTATTATTTGTACATATGAATATACCGTCTCCTTTATAAACAAACAAACAAGTACTTCTGTACTACTTCTTTGCACTAGTTATACTATTTTATTTTATTTTATTTTTTATATTAGTTTTAGGTGTGTTTTGGCATTCCACGCGGGCAGCAATGTAAGAATTTCATTGTGCAAGGGAACTTGCTTTCTATCTGCACATATGACAATAAACACTTTGAATCTTTGAATCTTGAATTGAAAGTACTTACATCTGCAATTGGTGACCTTGATCAAAGATGTGCACTGAACCCTTCTCCAGAACTGCTTAAACAGCGTTTAGATTTACAGGCAGAGTTCGATCTCATGTCAACTAAAGAGGCAGAGCGCTTGTTACTACACAGTCGTGGCTCATATTATGAGCATGGTGACAGGGCCAGTTGTTTACTGGCACATCAACTACGGCGACAGGCTGCTTCCCGTTTGATACCCAGTATTAAAAATACCAGTGGTACAATTACTACAGACCCTGTCGAAATTAATGCTACTTTTAAATCATTTTACTCCTCATTGTACAAAGCTGATTCTCCTAAAGACAATACTCGAATAAATGAATTTCTTCATAATCTTTCTAATCCGGTGATTGATTCTAATATTGCCAAACAATTGGACTCCCCTCTCTCTCTTGAGGAAGTATCTAATTCAATTAAAGCTATGCAATCCAATAAAGCCCCTGGCCCTGACGGGTTCCTGATTGAATTTTTTAAAACATTTATTGGAAAAGTGGCACCACTACTCTTATCCGTTTTCAACGAATCCTTGGAATCTGGTTCTTTACCACCAACTCTGACACAAGCCACTATAGCTCTCCTTCTTAAAAAGGA
The DNA here is from genome assembly GCA_018398805.1 of Hirundichthys speculiger. Lineage (NCBI taxonomy): Eukaryota > Metazoa > Chordata > Actinopteri > Beloniformes > Exocoetidae > Hirundichthys > Hirundichthys speculiger. Next base: position 507,858 of record JAGFBZ010000128.1, read on the forward strand.
CAAAGATCCAACCTCCTGTGGTTCTTATAGACCGTTATCTCTGCTTAATGCTGATGTGAAGGTGCTTGCTAAAGTAATTGCATCTCGGTTAGAGAACCTGCTCCCCTCTATCATATCCAACGAGCAAAATGGTTTTATAATAGGATGCCAACTGTTTTTTAATACCCGTACACTTTTTAACAGCCTGCCTGCCTGCCTGTCTGCCTGCCTGCCTGTCTGCCTGCCTGCCTGCCTGCCTGCCTACCTGCCTACCTGCCTGCCTGCCTGCCTGCCTGCTTGCCTGCCTGCCTGCCTACCTGCCTGCCTGCCTGTCTGCCTGTCTGCCTGCCTGCCTACCTGCCTGCCTACCTGTCTGTCTGCCTGCCTGTCTTCCTGCCTGCCTGTCTGCCTACCTGCCTACCTGCCTGCCTGCCTGCCTGCTGCCTGCCTGCCTGCCTGCCTGCCTGCCTGCCTGTCTGCCTGCCTGCCTGCCTATCTGCCTGCTTGCCTGCCTGCCTGCCTGCCCGCCTACCTGCCAGCCTGCCTGCCTGTCTGCCTGCCTACCTGCCTGCCTGCCTGCCTACCTGCCTGCCTGCCTGTCTGCCTGCCTGTCTGCCTGCCTGCCTACGTGCCTGCCTTGTCTCTTTCACATAAAAGCCCCTAAGATCTTGGAAAAAAAAAGTTTTGGATATATTTACCATAATGTCACTTTGTTCAAATACTTTTGATACTCTGAAAATGAAGGTATTTTCAGAGTATCAGAGTAATATTGCAAATGCCATCCCTTACCAAAAAGTAGTATACTCAAGTATACTTATAAGTATACTTGAGTATACTACTTTTTGGTAAGGAATATTTTGAGGAGCCCTAATAAGTGAAAGCTGAAAGCTTACACTTCGATCATGTCTTGATTGTTTTATTTAAAATCTGTTGTACTGTTGTTTAAAGACAACATCATAAAACTCCATGATTGTCCCCATGCTTTTGGATCTAACGGTACTGTTGATAGCAGAAATAACATTGCTAAGGTGCTTATTAGCAGCAAAGGCAACACTTTCTCCTCTTTTCTCAAGAAGTAATATTCTCTTGCTGTGAAATGCTGTGAAAACACTCCAGATGCTGAAGTTATACAAATAACTGGAGGCAAAATTTGGTTTGCGTTTGGTTTCAACACTCATAAACACATAAACACACCACATGATTTTTCTCCCTAAAATTGTATATTTTTTATACTGTTAAAAAATGAAGACAATTGATAACTATAGTAACTGAGTGACTTGTGAAATGTAAAACAATGAATCCTTTTCCATTTGATTGTTCGCATTTTCAGTGCAACCTGGATATGCATTTAGAGTGAATACTTAACTTCCACCCTTCCCCCAGTTGCAGAAGCAACTGGGGGAAGGGTCCATAATCAGGGCTGGGCAATGATTGAAATATTTAATCGTGATTAGTCGCATTGTGTAGGGAAAATCAAATAATGAATTCTAAAGTAGTGCAAAGGTCACTTTTATTTAAATGTTCTGCTGCCATATGAACTAAAGTGCCATAACATTTGTTGTTCAAACACTTTATACATCAGCACTTGTCAGTAACACATATTTAATGTAAAATAAAAATAAAGCGTATTGCGACTGCCAGGACATTAATGTCATGTTTGTTATGAAAAATAAATAAAAGTCTACCAACAAAATCCTGAGCCACAATCAGAACATTAAAACAGGTAATTTCTGAGGTAAGAGCAGAAACTTTTAACGGGGAGTTCAACTTGTCAGTTGTTACAAATAACCTTGTTTCTGTTGAATCCTCCATCTGGGAGAACTTTAAAATGAAAATGTCCATGTAAAAGTTCTGTAATTTTATCATTCTCCATGTCTGTTTTAGCTTTCCCACATGTTTTTCCATCAATTCTCTTCTGGTTCCGCAGCAGCCAGTAACAGATTTTTCAAAACAAAAGCATGTGAGCAACATGCTTTTGTTGCACGATAAAATAAATATCGGTGTTAATAAATTAATGAGTTATTGTGATAATGCCCAGCCCTATCAATAATACTATTTGCATATCATTCTTTGGTTCTATATTCTTCTATATGGTTCTTTATATATTTTAAGGTTTCATATCATAACTGAATGAATATCATTGTCAGATTAAAAACAAAAAATTATGTAAAAATTATATGTGACAGTATATTCAAGTAGCAATTAATTGCCGCGTGTAACTCTGCAGCAGCAGATCACATGACCTGAGCTGATCAGGGCTGAACAAACAGCCTTCTCTCCACCAGGGATGCTGGTGTTTCTATCACTAAGGACATGGATCAGTTGATGACCATTCTGATGAATATCTGTTCGTTTAAAGACCCTTTCTACATTATTTTCTGTCAGAATTGTTTTAATTGCAACAATATACAATAAAGAACTTAGTCCTCAGAAGAAGAGAGAAGAAACTTTATGCAGACTTGCAGGAATTTTGTAACAAAAAAACAAAAAAAATCTGAATTAATGGATGGCAAGCATGATTTTTAGGAATATAAAAATTTATTTAAAAATAACTACTTTTCCACAATAGTTATAATTTGAGTATATACTGTATTTATAATCCATTTTCTAAGCTCATTATTTACTTTAGGTGCAATTTAAATATATTGGAAAATAAAAGAATGTTCACATGCAGTTACCTGTTTTCCGTAACCCCCCATCTGCTGGGCAGGTGTAATCACTAGCAGCAAGGAGAAAACATGTCCCTCCAGTCCGGCACTCTTGTTCCCGGTTGCTGGACCTTCGCATGGGGACCCTGTCTTCTGGAGACATGGTAAAGTCACTGTTGCTGCTGCAGTTTGCTGACAAAACTGTGGAGAAGGAAACAAAAATTTTCCAACCAGTCTAGTAGATGGAAGAAATACATTTCATTTTCAGTGTCTAATTCACAAAAAAAACCCAAAAAAAAACAATATTCTGTTATGGAACACTGTAACCCTTAAGTTATACCAACTCACAGAAGAAACCTAGGGCAACTTTAAAAGAACCACAATAAAAATGTAAGCCTTTTTAAATATAATATGTCTGTAATGGCCTTACTAGTAAGTGACTTATTGTTTAAGTTGTGAATATGATTTCTGGCAACAAAAGAAGGTGTACAGTATAAATATATAATTCAAGTAACAGCATCTCAGACCAAATAAAATGGAACAAAATCTGTCATGGTCTCCAGCTCACTTACTGAGTTGACCATCAATTGTTCACTCTCTCTCTGCCTGAGTCTCCCTCACCACTGGTTTCATCTCACTGGTTTCATCTCACTGGTCAGCTGTGATTGGTCACACCTGTGCTCTCCTCTGCATGTGCAGGTCGGCAGCTCTCTCACTTTGCCAGATTGTGCCACTTGAAAGACACTCCATCCATGCATCCATTAACCATCCCCCTTCCATCCTGTGTAGGGCCACAGGGGTCTGCTGGAGTCTATCCCAGCTCTCCTCAGGTGAAAGGCAGGGGTTCACCTGGACAGGTCGCCACATGTAGACAAACAACCACTCACACTCACAATCACTCCTATGGCTAATTTAGAACCACCAATTAACCTGACATGCATGTCTTTGTACTGTGGGAGGAAGCTCGAGTACCTGGAAAAATCCATGCAAGCTAAGGGAGATCTTGCAAACTCCACACAGAAAGACCTGCTGAGGTTCAAACCAGGAACCTTCTAGCTGTGAGGCAACAAATGAAAGAGCCAAGTTGAAAGACAGGTATGTCTTGACATAACATAGGACTGTTAGATTTGGTTTGTCCTCCAGTTGATACAGCACTTCTTAAACTGATACTCAAGTTGAAGCATGTTCTTAAACTCCTTGGTAGAAGGCAGAAACAGCTTGTTGATGAAAATACAACACTGATGAAAGCCCCACAGATAATAGGACTGAGTTAGAGAAGAACATGGCAGCTTATAAAGCTTCTTTGCATATTAGTTCCCCTTCAGTGGATGATATTCTGGAGGCAGAGTTTGAGACTGTATGTTATAACCAAAGAAATCCATTCTTCAATGAAACTGTCATGTTGGAGCAAGGAAATCTTCTCTTCTCTTCTCTTCTCCCTGCAGGTTGTCATAGAGTAGGCAACTAAAGACCTTTTTATTTGTGCAGGCTTTTGCCTAAATGTCTTGGGGCTGTTATGTTCGTAAATGTGTTGTCTTGGCCTTTTAATCTTAAATTTATATGTATCTTTTACTGTGTTTTTATTTTAATTGTGAAGCGATCTGTGACCATGGTCTGTGAAGGGCGCTGTATAAATAAAGTTTACTTACTTACTTACTTACTTAGAGTAGGTATTAGGTTAAACAAATTATCTATGCCAGAGGAATCAGAACACCCAGTTTTCTTGTCCAAGAACATACATTTCATGCTGCATATTTTTTTTTTCAATTATCTTTTTATTTATTTTTAACATTTTAATAACACATTGAACCAACAGGGACCTGAGGGGAGACAGGTAAGCAAAACAAGATATCCATCCATCCATCCATTAACTCCCGCTTGGTCCGATCGGGTCGCGGGGGCAGCAGCTTCAGCTGAGAGGCCCAGACCTCCCTCCCCTCGGCCGCTTCCACCAGCTCCTCTGGGAGAATCCCGAGGCGCTCCCAGGCCATCCGAGAGATATAATCTCTCCAGCGAGTCCTGGGTCTTCCCCGTGGTCTCCTCCCAGTTGGACATGCCCGAAACACCTCTCCAGGGAGGCGTCCGGGGGGCATCCTAACCAGATGCCCAAACCACCTCAACTGGCTCCTCTCGATGTGAAGGAGCAGCGGCTCTACTCTGAGTCTCTCCCGAATGACCGAATTTCTCACCCTATCTCTAAGGGAGAGTCCAGCCACCCTACGGAGAAAGCTCATTTCCGCCGCTTGTATCCGCGATCTCATTCTTTCGGTCACTACCCACAGTTCGTGACCATAGGTGAGGGTTGGAACAAAGATCGACCGGTAAACAGAGAGCCTTGCCTTTTGGCTCAGCTCTCTCTTCACCACAACGGACCGGTACAGAGCCCGCACCACAGCAGACGCCGCACCAATCCGTCTGTCGATCTCCCGCTCCTTTCTCCCATCACTCGTGAACAAGACCCCGAGATACTTAAACTCCTCCACTTGAGGCAGAACCTCACTCCCGACCCGGAGGAGGCATTCTACCCTTTTCCGACTGAGGACCATGGTCTCAGATTTGGAGGTGCTGATTCTCATGCGAACGGCTGCGAACCGCTCCAGTGAGAGTTGCAGATCCCCACTCGATGGCGCCAACAGGACCACGTCATCTGCAAACAGCAGAGACGAGATCCCGACACCACCGAACCGGAACCCTTCCGCTCCATGGCTGCGCCTAGAAATTCTGTCCATAAACGTTATGAACAGAACCGGTGACAAAGGGCAGCCCTGGCGGAGTCCAACTCCCACCGAAAACGAATCCGACTTACAACCGGCAATGCGGACCAAGCTCCCACTCCATTTGTACAGGGACTGGACAGCCCGTAACAACGGGCCCAGCACCCCATACTCCTGGAGTACCCCCCACAGGACCCCCCGAGGGACACGGTCAAATGCCTTCTCCAAGTCCACAAAACACATGTGGACTGGTTGGGCAAATTCCCATGTTCCCTCCAGGACCCTAGTGAGGGTATAGAGCTGGTCCAGTGTTCCACGACCAGGACGGAACCCGCATTGTTCCTCCTGAATCCGGGATTCAACAATCGATCGAACTCTCTTCTCCAGCACCCCTGCATAGACCTTACCAGGGAGGCTGAGGAGTGTGATTCCCCTGTAATTGGAACACACCCTCCGGTCCCCCTTCTTAAAAAGGGGAACCACCACCCCGGTCTGCCAATCCAGAGGTACTGCCCCCGATTTCCATGCGATGTTGCAGAGACGTGTCAACCAAGACAATCCTACAACATCCAGAGCCTTTAGGAAATCAGGGCGGATCTCGTCCACCCCCGGAGCCCGGCCACTGTGCAGCCTCTTAACTACTTCAGCGACCTCAGCTCCAGTAATGGACGAGTCCACCCCCAAGTCCACAGGCTCAGCATCCTCAACGGAAGACATGTTGGTGGGATTGAGAAGGTCCTCGAAGTATTCCTTCCACCGCCGAACGACAAAACAAGATATAACAAAAACAAATCAAAGACATAACAAAACAAAATGAACAAACACACACACAAAAAAGCAGACCACATAGCAAATTAAAACAAATTAGTCCATGGTCACAGTTCATCCTTTTAAGTGAGCTCATCAGGTCTCAGTATGATATAATATTGTCAAAGGTCCATAAAAGGTTCCCATATCCTCCGGAAGATTTTCCCCTTATTCTTTAGGGTGTATGTACGTTGTTCCAGTCTTAAAGTTTCATTTAAGATCTGTTTGAACAGATTAAATGAAGGGGGTCTTTTTTAATTCCAATTAAGGAGAATGGATTTCTTTGCTATGTAGGAAATTATGATAATCCTCTTCCTGTTTGTGATGTCCAGTGTCTTGTCCAGTTCCGTACCGAAGAGGTACCGTATCGGTGTAATGCTCAGCGGGGTTTCCACAACCTTAACAGTCAAATGATGTACTTCTTTCCAGAAAGGTTTTAGCTTCCTGCATTCCCAAAAAACATGCATAATTGACCCTTTACTTAATTTGCAACGATGACATCTAGGGGAAGAATTAGGGAACATTTTACTTAAGCGGAGCGGAGTAAGGTATGTCCTGTGCATAAATTTATAGTTTTGCTCTATTATTTTGTTACATGACAATGAGGAAAAAACGTTCTGATATATAGTATCCCACTGGTCCTCATCAAACACACATCCCAAATCTTTCTGCCATATATTCCTAAGCGGGGTCAAGGAAGAGCTGTGATGATCTATCAAGGCATTATAAATAACAGAGATTTTTCCTTTTAATGATTTGGATTTTATCAAGATCTCCTCAAGATTTGTTAACCTCAAAGACAGACGCTGTTCCCCTTTCAGGCTGTTTATAAGATGGCGAATCTGTAAATATTTGTAAAAGTCCTGGTTCGGAATATCGTATTCTGATCTTAAGTCTGCGAAGGATTTGAGTGTATTCTCTGTAAACAAATGTTGGAACTGGTGTATACCATTCTCCCTACATTTTGCAAGTAAAGAGAATCCAATTGATGGTGGCAGATCTGGGTTTGAAGATAAGGGGGAAAGCCTGGAGATCTTGCCTAGATTTCCACAGAATTTATTAACATCTTGCGAAGCCCGAAGAGTATTGTAAATTACATATGTTTTTGTTACCTGATGTAGTGCATTTATATTGGTAATGAATGGTAGCAAGGATAAACAAGAAGGAAGACAAAGTTCTTCTTCTATGTCAATCCAGTGGGCATCTTTACGTCTGTGTACCCAGCTAATCAAGCCCTTTGACTGGGCTGGCAATAGTATATCTGTAAATCTGGTAAAGCTAGTCCCCCCTTCTCTCTAGATTTTGTTAAAGTTTTAAAGGCTATTCTTAGCAGAGAGTTATTCCAGATAAAGGCAGTTATCATTTTGTTTATAGATTTAAAATTGTTTTATCCAAGTAACAGGGCAGTGACTGAAATAATAGCTAAAACGAGGAGGAATATTCATTTTAATCGCATTTATTCGTCCGAGAAATGAGATGGGGAGCATTTTCCAGTGTTCTAGTTCCTCTTTAACCTTTTTCAGCAATGGAACATAACTAATGAGGTAAAGATCTTTAAGTTTTGAGGCCACATTTACCCCAAGGTATTTAAAACTATCTCGAGCCCAGATGAATGGTGAAATGGCCTTGAGTCTGTTAGAGACAGGTGAATTAATTAATAAAGTGTTGGATTTTGTCAGGTTGACTTTATAGCCCAATATTGTTCCAAATTTAGAAATAAGGTCTAAAACTGCTGGGATTGACCGTTCAGGGTTAGGTAAGTAGAAAATTATATCGTCAGCATATAATGAAATTTTATTCTTTGTTTTTCCAATATTGATGGCAGCAATCTCTTCATTAGCCCATATGGCTTCTGCGAGTGGTTGAATTGCCAAGTTGAACAGAAATGGAGATAATGGGCATCCCTGCCGGCAGCCTCTAAACAAGCTGAATTTTTCAGTAAGAGTGCCGTTAATGCATATTTGGGCTTGTGGGTTGCTATACATGGTTCTGACCCATCCAATGCATTTCTTACCGAGATTAAATTTCTCCAGGACGGCAAACAGGTATGACCACTCGACCCTATCAAATGCTTTTTCAGCGTCAAGTGAAAGTAGTAAAGCTGTTCTGTTGTGTAGGGTCGAGTGGTCGATTATATTTAGTAACCTTCGGATATTGTCAGATGCATAGCATGCCTTCATAAAGCCAGACTGGTCAGGATTAATAATCTGGGGCAACAGATTTTCTAGTCTTTGTGCAATTAATTTTGACAGTATCTTAAAATCAACTGGAAGCAATGAGATTGGGCGAAATGACGCGTACTCGGCAGCGTCTTTGTCTTTCTTGTGAATTAATGATATGATTGCTGTCTTCATAGTATCAGGAAGAGTTCCATTTTCAAAAAAATCTGTAACCATGGGTGTGCTGCATATTTTGAGGTCAGTCCATGAGGATGAGGGCATGACGGTGGTAATCACACAATATCCAAATTACAACAGAAATTCAGGATACCCAAGTCTCATGCAGTCATGAACAAGATCTTGTCAACCTGTAATCTCAACAGATTTCAGCATGGTACTGCAAGCAGCCAAATCATGGCTGACCTACCAAAGGAGAGTTTTACCTGATGAGCCAACATTTATCAACGTTGACATTGATTATTTTTGTTCATTTGACATCAGAGAGATTGAACAGTCATTAAGAGGTATAGCATGCCGTTTTCTTGACTCGTCGTGAGAGCTGTCCATATAGAGGTGCTCAAATTCATTAGATACTGACGTCTGCATTCACGCTTTTTCTGTCCCTTCAAGACAGATGGTGGACATCCGTCTCTCCAAGATGGGTCCTCAACTCAAGTCCAGAGTCGCAACTTTGCATGTGTTAGCTGTTTCCCTGCTTCAGTGCACCTGATTAACTTGAATGGCTCATGAACAGACTTGTGCAGACCTGGATGATGAGACCTGGATCAGGGTTGCAGGGTTGCAAATGCAGCCTGGAGATGAAGACCCCTGTTCTAAGAAGTGCTTTTATGGATGTTGCAAATATGACTTTTGTTTTGCTTTTATGTAATGCAAACATGGGCAGATGTGAACTTTTAAAGACAATTGTAGGTCCATTATATAATGATTTTGGAGCTTTGAAATCATCCTTGAACAGTTTCTGAACCCTTACTGTAATACTACAGCATTTTGTGCTTTGTGTGAAGTGCGACTGTGTTTGTGTGCTTGTGACTAACTGAAGTGAACTGATGCAGCACCTGATTAAGTGGTTCTGGATACACAAACCCACTTCTATGTCAGGTTAAATGACAACTGTTGCTGCTCGGCTTTATCAATATCCATCTTAATATTTTTATCAATAATTACAATAAACTAAAAGCAAAGATTTTTTTTCAGCCAATGTGTTTTCATATTATCATCTTGTAAATCTTGTACTTAATAGTACTGTATATGGCTTGCTCTTGGCTAAAATAAAATTGTATGTGCCATCCAAAAGTTCCATAACTTACCAAATTACCCTTACCCTAAAAGTTACCCCTTGTATAAGCCAAAAATAAAGTCATCTTATATAAAGAAATATTTTTTTCTATTGTAGCTTTGAAAAGATAAATGTAAGCTCAAAAACTTAAAAATGCAAAGATTTATTCTTGCCAACACCTCACTCTTAATATGGTATACAATAAGAGTTACAATAAGAAAATCCAAGGGTTACTATAGAAGTCCCAGTGTCTCCGTTAAGGTTATAGCATTCGGGCAAACATAAACATTTCTCATGGCTTTATTCAGACTGTGAAAGTCATGGAGAGAGTTATGGAACAAGACCAACATCTGCCATTCACACAAGACTGCACCTTTATAATGCTTTTTTAACAACATCATGGTGCCACCAAAGCACGTGGGATTGGACCACCAATCTTTCAGTGACTGGCTGACTTATATTATTGGGCCAAATGCAGGTGAATGTATAAAACATAGTGGCCAGCATATCATTAGGCCTACTTTACCAAATAGTTTATTTATTTATTTAATAATGGATAACTCTTAACACCTAATCAGAAAACAAACTTTCCCACCAGTGCTGACTGTGTCCATTAGCATTAGGGATGTCCCGATCCATCTTAAAAATTTAAGGTGGTTCGGATGGGCCGATCAACCTTATTGTAACACGCCGATCTTTTTTTCATTATTTTTTTCCTCAAAAAGTGATCCTGATTAACACAAATTAATAAAGTAATCATATTACTGCAGCTCAACAAAAATATTTTTTAAACTATATACATTTAATAATTTGCACTGAAATGAGGTTTCCCAGCAGCGCTGTCTCGTATCCACCTTAAAAGTTTTAAGACCGGCGGCGTCAGGCTAAACTTTAGCAAAAATGTCAGCAGTGTGGCACCACTATAAAATTACGAAGACCGACGCTTCGACTGCGACTTGAAACGTGTGGCAGGCTGATATATCATGAGGGGTAAGTAAGAAGAGAGTTTACAACACCACCAATTTAATCAGACACTTAAAAAAGCACGCAGCACCGATCACCGCAGCCGACGGCAGTAGCTTCAAAGCTGCAGCCGGCAGTCGGCTGGAGCTTCGGCAGCAAACGTTCTGTGAAACTTTTAAAAGAAAGACTCGGAGAAATACAGAAAAATCACCGAGCTAATCGCGGAATGTATTACCGAGGACACGGAGTTTGTGGAATACAAGGCATTTAACCGGCTCATTAATTACATCGAGCCTCGTTTCCGTCATTACATGAACGACAAAGGACACAAAGGTGCGCGAACATGTGCAGCGGGTCTTGAAAGAAGTTAAGTTAATATTTTATGTTATTTTTATTCTGATGTGATTTCATTGATTGCAAAGACTTCTGCTAGTGTTTTCATTGCCTTAAACTGCTAGCCAAGTTCACCTGCTGCTATTTAAATGGAAGTGCTATGTTCTTTAGTACTAAGACTGTTGAACAGTCACTGTTCTGTAACTAAATGTGTTTTATAATAATTCTCCCAAACAAAAAAGAGAGAAAGAAAGAAGAGTGTTTAAATAAGTTATTGTTTATTTTATGAGATGATAAAAGCTATTAATCTCAGCTTGGATGCAGGCCTATTTATACATATGCATTTACAGTCAGAGCGATGCAGTGTGGCTTTGGATTATATTTTACTCGGGTGTCGTGAGATTTTATTCACTTTTGAAAGGTGTCGTGACTGAAAAAAGGTGTCATGGCCTGGGTCAGCTATGGCAGCCCTGTGTGTGTCTGTGTCTGTAAAGTTGGCGTCTCTCCCTGTCTTTAGTGGTTCCTGTTTTACTTTGAAGGTCTGTCTTGTCTCTATTGTTTTCTGCTTTGCTTCCTTCCCCTCATTACCACTGATTCCCTGCACCTGCCTCTCGTTTGTTCCTCTGTGTATATAAGTCCTGTCATTTTCCCCTGTTCTCTGTGGGTCCATTGTCGTGAGTTACATGTTTGTGGTCCTGCTCATTTTCCCACTCGTCATTCACTTTGGATTGAGATAAGTTTATGTTTTTGTATTTTCGTATTTTGGACATTATATAATTTGTGACATTTGTGAGTTCAACCGGGAGTCGAACTCACAAAAACTGTGATCTCTGCTCATGGCTCATGGCTCAACTACAGAGGGGGCACACTCAATATACTCAAAGATGACCATTAAAAGGGGTGATTTTATGTATATTTATTCAGAAATAACAATTTTTCCATAGTTTTTGGTTTTAACTGATTCGCTTTTTTTTTTTAGACACAATCTCTCCAGCCTTGGAGAACACCCTTTCACATGGCACAGAGGATGCTGGGCTGCATAAAAATGTTTGTGCTATCATGTACAAACTATGTACTGAACTACCACAAACTATATAAACGCTATTCAAATTCTAGTATCCAAGCTATCCAAACTCTATCCACACTCTGAACTGACCGCAACTCGCCTACAAACACCCACATTTTGAATGGAGCCTGTGGCGTTTATAAAGCTGTCAAACCCCATTTCTTGAGACAAGAAATGAACCACTTTCCGAAGCAGTCACGTGGTACAGCCAGGCGGTGAAGCTTCAGACGTCATCACTTTTGGCTTCTCCCCTAAATGAAGCAAGCCCCGATACGCGCTTCGCGGACACGCCCCCTCATTTCTCGATACGCGCTTCGGAGCTTCACTCTCTCATAACATCACTACTAAATAGTTTATTTTTAGTTATCTTTTTCTTATTCTTTTTTTAATGTTGCTGTGAGCAATTATTTGTCAAAATGATTACTACTGCCCATTTACTACACCACCATAAACAGCAAGTATTTTATCCATTTTAACTGTCGAAAACTATTGGTCCAATTCAGAATCCTGAACCAACCAGGGTTCACATTAGCATTGAAGGGACAGCCCATGTAAAACTGTCATTTCTGCTTCATCTTCTCTCTACAGCAGCCATTCCCAAACTTTAGAATACCAAGGACCAATCTGAAATGTGAAAAATCTCTGCAGCTTACCGAAACCTTTAATCACAACTGTGATCACCATACAGGACTAGAAGCTATGTTCTGATATTAATGTAAGGCACAGGCATCAAACTGATTCCTGAAAGGGCCGTGTGGCTGCAGGTTTTTGTTCCAACCATGCAGAAACACAGCTGAACTTGTTTCATTCAATCAACTGAACTGGTTCAGACCTTTAGAGAAGACAACTAGTTGATTGACTAAAACAAGTCAGCTGTGCTGCTGTATGGTTGGAACAAAAACCTGCAGCCACACGGCCCTTTCAGGAATCAGTTTGACACCCCTGATGTAAGGGGTCAACAAATAGGTGACATATGCCATATTAAGTTAAAATGACAGTAGAATAAATAAATAATGTCATGACTATTTTACATTAATTCAAAACATATTTAAAAAAGGTCCAGAATGTAAAACATATTTGTTTAATTTTAATGACCTCTCATGCCCCACCTGTAATACATCGACGGCCCACACTTTGGGAACCACTGCTCTACAGTATGTTAAAAATATAAGGAAAAACCTGCTGCCAAATGGTCTTAATTATAAGAAAAAAACAGGTCCTTAAGGTGCAAATGCTTTTTTTTCCCCCCATTTCAAAATTTCAATCCCCCCCGGCAGTCGGGGGGTCTCCTCCAGCTCTGGGTAACTGTAGCTCTCATCTTCCTGCTTGTTTTAAACATTTGATGATGCAATTGTTAGGGTGACAGCGGTGTTGTCATTTTTGATTGATTTCCTCAGATACATATCAGGCTCATTTGTGGTGGATTTTAAATGGGGTTCGCTGGAAACCTGGAACGGTTTTGACCCTGCGTGAACTTTGAAAGAGCGTCGTTCACAACTGCCCAAATGAACTCGTTCACACCCCACGCTGGTGAAGGAGAAAGAGAGCGCGCTCAGTTCATGTTCACGAAAAATATGAACTAGTTCGTGAACTTTCGTTCAATGAACGCATTCAGGTACAACACTGACAATAATACAATAATCTTCTACAACCAGCACTGTTCCCAGTTGAGTCTCATTTCATGTTCATATGCAATAAATACATATTTATTACTTTTGTAAATATTTATAGCTGCTAGTAACTTTTATTTTTATTTCCTGACTTCATTTATAATGTGTGCATCTTTCTTCTACTTTTACTGTCCCTGTTGCACTGTGAATTTCCCCACTTTGGGACTAATAAAGGAATATCTTATCTTATCTTATATCCATATAAGATAGCTGTTTGGTATTAATTAATACTTTATTATTTGTCATATTTTTACTGCACAATGTGGTACAAAAACAACGTGCTTATATAGCATCACTACATAAATAACCCCGTTTAGCCTATTCTGAGCCTAACTGATACAGTAAAACTCTTCATTCTTTTCTTACCTGAACGGTTACGTTCTAGTACCCCGCTCCCTTTGACATGGCATAGGTCACCTTGAGTGCTGTTGCAGGTGGTGCTGAGATCAGCTTTGCAGTAGGTTGGAGACCCTCCCTGTCCTGCTTGAGGGATGTGTTTCTTCCTCTTCTTGGGCAGCTTCTGCTTGGCCATGGCCAGAGAGTAGTACATCCCAAAGTTGTTGACAATGACAGGCACAGGCATGGCTATTGTTAGTACACCAGCTAAAGCACATAATGCGCCCACCACCATGCCTGACCATGTCTCTGGATACATATCACCATAGCCAAGAGTAGTCATAGTTACCACGGCCCACCAAAAGCCAATTGGAATATTTTTGAACTTGGTATGGAGGCTAGCAGTGGGGTCATTGGGCTTGGCGCCAATTCGTTCTGCATAATAGATCATGGTAGCAAAAATTAACACTCCCAATGCCAGGAAGATAATGAGCAGCAGAAATTCATTGGTGCTAGCTCGCAATGTGTGGCCAAGCACCCGAAGACCAACAAAATGACGTGTTAATTTGAAGATGCGTAAAATGCGGACAAAACGCACCACCCTGAGGAAACCCAACACGTCCTTGGCAGCCTTTGAAGAAAGGCCACTTAACCCTACTTCTAAATAGAAAGGCAGGATGGCCACGAAGTCGATAATGTTTAGAGCGCTTTTAAAAAACTCCAACTTGACCGGGCAGAAGGTCACACGCACAAGAAACTCGATGGTGAACCAGAAGACGCAAACACCCTCCACATATGTGAGTGCAGGGTCCGTTTCAACTTCATACAGCGGACCTGAGTCGGGTCCGCTACTGTTCCGCATATCAGTCTTGTTGATGATTTTGTTGAAAGCCTCGTGAGTCTCCAAGCAGAAGGTGGTGATGGAGACCAGGATGAAGAACAAAGATGCAAAGGCAATAAACTACAGGAGAGAAAAAAAAGAGAATAATGAAAAAATGCATTACTTTCAATCCATCCATTGTTTCAGGTTTAAATATCAAATGCACAGATTCATGGTACAGAGAACTGGTAAAGCTCACTCCGTTAATCTGCTCTTGAAGATGGGTTTGTTTAACTTCCACCAGTCTGAATTTATAAAGGGAGAAGCAATATGTTTCCAAGAACAATGGATAAACACTTCTCTCTGGTCTTTGTCAAAAAGGAAAATAGGAATATAGATATAGTCAAAAACGTTGATTTGTCAGGCTGTTGGAACTAAAGCATATGTTAAGGTAGTTAAGATAACCAATAAAACAAAATATATTAAAAATGAATTAAAGTAAATTAAAACAAAGAAACAAAATAAAAAGGATCATTGTGAGTTGTGTTATGTGAAAGCCTGTAAATAAAGACCACATAACTGATCTAAAAAAAATCCTGATTTTTTATTTATCATTAAACAGTTTCTTTCAGGTAAAAAACAAACAAACAAATTATCCCACAGCTTTCAGTTCAATTAAATGCCTTTTGTAATTGTAGTCAAGTGTGGTCTTTGGAGAAAGATCTGACTTTGTATCCTTACCTTTGATATCAGGGAAAATTAAATTTGTTTATGAGGACTTTGGAGTGCAAAAACAAAACTCTTTACCATCTAACTGGGAGATATTATGTTAAATTTAGGCCAAGCATTTACTGTTACATATTAACCTGTATCATATTTCATTTCAGCTTAAATATTGGTGTGGCTGTGGGAAAAAACAACAACAACAACAAAAAAAAACTAGAAAAGCACTCTGAGAGCACACCTCCGCCAAGCGCAACAATTCCCCATATAGCCATTTACAGATTGCAATAAAATCCGCTTTCTGGATCAGATCCGGATCAGCCTTTGAAATTTGATAAAGGTTCCTATTGCAAATCCTTGAGTCAAATTTTATGAGTTTTGGGCAATAATTAATGGAGATACTGAGAAACAAAACTTTTGGCCCCATTGACCACAATGTTATTGAACATTTGAAAGTGATCCAGAATCCAGGATTTCTTCCAGATCACAGCCAAAATGAAATCAGTTTTTCCTTTTCACATTTCTGACAACTCCTGAACATTTCATCAAAATCCATCCCTAACTTTTTGAGTTATCTTGAACACAGACAAACAAACAGAAAAACGTTTAACTCCTTGGCGGAGGTAAAAAACAGAACTAATAGAGTTCATAGAAGGTATGAAGGTGATATTGATGCCATGGTATATGGACTGGCGTTGCATCCATGGTACCAGTATCACACTGCATTTCTTGCATTTATTACTTGTACTAATTATTAATTTGCAAACAAAAAATATTATTTATAAGTTATTGAAATAAAATAAAATGTGTTTTCAGCTTAATATTTATACTATTTATATATTGATTATTTAAATTTTTGCTCATAGATGCAATTTTTGGCCCTCTGCAAATGACAGGTTACACAGTGTTCACATTCAGATATGATAATGCTCTGGAGGAAACTCAGGTTGACTTATATTTCTATGGCTTCTCAAGAACTAGATGAGCTGAAACTATTATATCCAGTATACCAAGCTTCTTCTTCACATCCTCCCACCATCTATCCACTGGTTTGTTCTGCCTACTAAACTCTGAAGAAGCAGTTTCCCACATAGCCTTGTTTTCAGAGTGTGTGACTCATAAGCTCTCAAATATTATTTCCACTATTTGGGTCACGCTGATACTGAATGTGTATTTTTCTCTTTTTTTGGTAAGTGAAGTAATTTAATAAAAGTAAAATGTAGTGCATGATAACACTTAATCCTATAAACTTTACAAGCTTTTTTATAAATTGAAAATGACCTACTGAGTTTGTTGTACTTATTAGTTCAATTCAATTTTATTTATATAGCGTCTGTTACAATGACAACTGTCTCTAAGCGCTTTACAGAGACCCAGAGCATGACCCCGAGCAAATATCATTAACTAAAATTATAATATTAAATCCAAATCAAGGATAATGGCAAGTAAAAAACTCCCACAGAGGGAGAAAAAAAACCTTTAAGCCAAACAGTGGCAAGAAAAAACTCCACTTTAAGAGGAAGAAACCTGCAGGACCTGGCTCATATGGGGGGACCTTCCTGATGAAGACCAGCTGGTTAAAGACAGAAAAAGAGGACGGAGACAGGGCAGAGAGAGGATGGAGAACAGAGAGAGGATGGAGGACAGAGAGGACGAAGGACAGAGAGAGGATGGACAGAGAGAAGATGGAGGACAGAGAGAGGATGAAGAACAGAGAGAGGATGGAGGACAGAGAGAGGAGAGCACGCAAATGACTGAATGATATAATTAGTTAACAACATATAAATGAAGCATAAGATTTAAGCATCTCACTAGTATAAGACTACGGATATATTAATCTAGATTCCCTCCTGTACAAACTGATCCTGGTTGTGGGCTGAAGTACCAGATCCAGTTTTTGCGTTGGCATGTTACTGTGCTCCTCACACATTCATACCCACCATGTAGTATAGCTAAGAAATAAATGATAACCTGAATCTGATGATAAAGGCTCTGCATTTAAATAGTGCCTTTTTAAAAAACAAAACAGAAGTAAAAAATATATATATATCCAGGTTCCACAAAATGGCTTTTTAAAAAATATTTTTCTCTATTCACACAAGCAGTGCTATTTTTCTATTAGAAAGTAACTTTATATACCTCAACATATTGTATTGTGAAATCTAAAATCCAAAAAGGCTGGTATTTTGTTAATTTAATTATATTAATTGTTTTTGTGGAATCAAAATAGTTTCTGGACATTTAATTTTTTTTAAATCTGAGTTTTGAGTTTATTTACTACAGTATTTGCAATTGATTTGATAGGTCTTTTATTTTAAAATAAAATCTGCGGTTGGTCCAATACTTGGTGAGTGGCATTCCCACATGTTAGACTATTAATCTAAAGTGGTTCTGTGGAAACTTGGACTCTGTATTCATTACTATATCAAAGTAGAGGTACTGTAGCATTTAGACAGTATTCAATGTGTGTTTTTATTAAAACAAAACAAAAAAAACTTGGGCAAACCATTTTGAATAGTTCACACCAATTAATAAATAGATAAAGAGTGTGTGTGTGAGAGATACACTATATAAGTGCGGTTGTCATATGTCAACTATAAAGAGGCACAAAACATTTAGAGAGGACTAGCTTGACAAGTCATTGTGTTTATTGTTCTATTTTTGATATTTTAATATTTCGAATATGTTGGATATTATTACGGATAGAAAAGGTATAGAAAATTGAGGGATACATAATATATACAATATAGAGTGCATCAGATGAAGACATGTATAAGATAAATGCATTTAAAAATCAAGAATCCCCTTTATTAAAAAGTATTTCATTATGATATTATTTAAAAAGTAAGCAAGTGTATTGCTTACTGCTTTGCTCTCGAGTTATTGTGACTTTGAAATGATGAGTCTTCTAACAGCTCCTTCAGGGTTCAAGAACCTTTTAAAGAATATATTGTAAGAATTGCAGGGCACTGACTGCTTTAAGTGCACAGTCAGTATATTTGCTAAAACCTGCCTTTTTTAGGCCTTTTTTCCCTAAATTTGTGCAAGTATTTAGGCTTTACTTATTCATTCATTTATTTTTTTTGTATTTGCCACATAAAGACAAAACAAGAAGTATTTGCTATCTCTCACTCAGCAAAAAAGCTCATATTAGTTAGTGACATTGAAGAAGATCCCTGAGCATTAACTAATTGAAATCACAGATGCGTTTGCACAGGAATAATGATGCATTGTTGTCACCATCTCCTCTGATCTCACAGACACACTTGTGTACTTTATCTCATCCTCATTATACAGACAAATATGACATCCAGCATGATCTTCTGAACCCATATTTTCTTGCAAACAACTACATGCCAGGCTAAAAATAATCTATCAGAATTTTACTGGCATGCTAATTTGAATAATTCATTGTCACTTGAAGTCATTGAAGTTAGTGTTGGGTTGGGTGTCAGATCAGAAGAATGCATCTCTGTCAGTTTTGGTTGTGGTTATTGTTTCATTTGAAACCTGCCTGGTAGAAAACAAAGAATTTAAGATGAGGACTAAAGTGAGTAGTGTGCTGACAGCATACGAGCACTCATCGTGACTTCACTTTAAAATCTACAACAAAAGCAGCATTCAACCTCTCCACACACACTAAAATTGTCTCCTCTCTCTTTTATCTCTTTGTCTCTCTAAGTATTTTGGTGCTTTGCTAGTAGCTCAGACTAACAATTGATTCATCAAAGCCTATGTTTATAGAAGAATATTGACAGGATAGATAATATCAGCAGAGACTGTGCAGATGAGTTTTGTGAGAGCCTGTGTATACAGAGTGTAGTGTCTGAAAAACATATATATCTGATATTTACATATATCTGATATTTACATGATATTTACCTTTTTATATAAAGTTCAGCTACTGCTCTTTAACAGCTGTAAGGCCTGCTGTTAGGCCTTTTTTTTTCTGGGTTCACTGGGTACGAATGAGTTCAAGGACACGTTCCCAGGCTTTACGAATTCGGGAGATCCAAATTAAGAGAAAAAGGGAGTGATATCCTGTGTTTGGTCCTTATCAGAAGATACCAGATGGTTATTGGAAAAACATATCAAACAATTGCCAAAGAAATCATGATTGATCCCATGTTTGTCTGAAATTAGATCTGGCTATGACTTTAAAAACTGTCTCCTGATGTACGCGCTTGTTCTTCTTACTAAAATCGATTCGAGAAGTTCCCAGCTGTGCGCAAGTCTGTATTAAGCTTCTTTTTTGCAAATAAACTTTATATGCATTTAAAGACAGCTTTGGAGCTGTGTTCCACTTTTTTAACACACTGAAGACCAGAGCATTGGAGCGGAGCGGAGCCCGAGCGGAGTGGGGAGCGGAGCGGATTGATTTTTACGTGAGCGCTGAGCGGGTTTTAAAATTGCTTGGAGCGCGCTCGGGAGCGGCAATTATGTCCGCTCCAAGCAGCTCGGTGCACACGGCACTGCGCGCCAAATCAAAGTCATGTTTACATTTGAGCATGCTCCACAGTAGACTTAAGCTATGCCGGCCCACAATGCACTTGTGCTTTGTATACAACCAACAACAGCCAGTAATCCACTGCACTGAATAACGTGAAAACAGTATGCTACGTATTTCAAGAAACTATCAGAGAAAAAGTTCCAATGTATTAAAACAACAAATGGTGACGGTAAATAGACGGAGTGTGCTGAATATGTTACCGTCGGCAAAGATTCTTTATGGAATTTAAAGAGACACATTGGAAGGAAGCATGAGCACATACATCGTGAACACACTGAGAAGAAATCTAAAGGTTTGTTGCCATTATTAGCGATTTGAAACTGGTAGTCTAATTTACTAAATACAGCTTAAAGTTGCCTACTAAATCTAATATAAAGCATGCAATTATTTGTTTTAAACTGTAGATGCCGAGACGCAACAGCAACAAAAAGAGAAACAGTGAACTGGGTCTGTTTTCATTATTCTATGAAAGCAAATACTGAGAGGAAGGCCTTCCGAAAAAAAGCATATGTTTAATTAGCCAATTTTTAGGATTTAGGATACAGAACAAAGGAATGGAACAAAAATTAGTTAAATTGTAGTGTGTTCTCTAAAATGGATGATCAACTCAACCAAGACATAAACCCAACTGTATGAATGAGTGTGCACACAGGCTGTGTCCTACAAATTAGGGACAGTCTGGACTGCAGACCAGGGGCTTCATTCAACTTCATTTGTCTAGTGTCTATTACAATACAAATTGTCTGTGGACACTTTTCAGAGACCCAGAGCATGACCCCAGAGCAAATATTATTTTGGTAAATAGACCGCGCTTATCTTTAACATGGTGATGTCATGGTTTGCAGAGGGCTGAAGGAGGACCAAAGAGCAGGAGATTTCAAAGGCAAAAAGGTTTATTTCCAAAAACATAAAAGTTCGATGATCACAAAACAGAAACACCAAAATGTAAAAATACAAAAACATAAACGTATCTTAATTCAGAGATGAGAGGAAAAACGAACAGGACTACAAACATGTACTCACGACAATGGACCCACAGAGAACAGGGGGAAAATGACAGGACTTAAATACACAGAGGAACAAACGAGAGGCAGGTGCAGGGAATCAGTGGTAACGAGGGGAAGGAAGCAAAGCAGAAAATAATAGAGACAAGACAGACCTTCAAAGTAAAACAGGAACCACTAAAGACAGGGAGAGATGCCAACTTGACAGACACACACAGGGCTGCCATGGCCGACCCAGGCCATGACAGTACCCCCCCCCCCCCCCCCCCCCCCCCCCAAAAGGACCGGCTCCCCTGGACTGTTTAGGGCCTCCGTCAGGCGCCAAGGCTGCCCCCCTGGACTGTTTAGGGCCTCCGTCAGGCGCCGAGGCCTCCCCCCTGGAGTGTTTAGGGCCTCTGTCAGGTGCCGAGGCCGGCCCCTGGATTTCTTCTGGTCCGCCGTCAGGTGCTGACTTTTTGGGTTTTCTTTTGTTTTTGTTGGTTCCCTGCCTTCCGGCCCCCTCCGCCCGCCCTGCTCTGCTCCCCTTTCTTTGTTTGTTCTGTCTTGTTTTGGTTAGGACCGTCTGGGAGCCGGTCCTTTTGGGGGGGGGGTACGGTCATGGCCTGGGTCGGCCATGGCAGCCCTGTGTGTGTCTGTGTCTGTCAAGTTGGCATCTCTCCCTGTCTTTAGTGGTTCCTGTTTTACTTTGAAGGTCTGTCTTGTCTCTATTGTTTTCTGCTTTGCTTCCTTCCCCTCGTTACCACTGATTCCCTGCACCTGCCTCTCGTTTGTTCCTCTGTGTATTTAAGTCCTGTCATTTTCCCCCTGTTCTCTGTGGGTCCATTGTCGTGAGTACATGTTTGTAGTCCTGTTCGTTTTTCCTCTCATCTCTGGATTAAGATACGTTTATGTTTTTGTATTTTTACATTTTGGTGTTTCTGTTTTGTGATCATCGAACTTTTATGTTTTTGGAAATAAACCTTTTTGCCTTTGAAATCTCCTGCTCTTTGGTCCTCCTTCAGCCCTCTGCAAACCATGACATCACCATGTTAAAGATAAGCGCGGTCTATTTACCAAAATAATATTTGCTCTGGGGTCATGCTCTGGGTCTCTGAAAAGTGTCCACAGACAATTTGTATTGTAATAGACACTAGACAAATGAAGTTGAATGAAGCCCCTGGTCTGCAGTCCAGACTGTCCCTAATTTGTAAGACACAGCCTGTGTGCACACTCATTCATACAGTTGGGTTTATGTCTTGGTTGAGTTGATCATCCATTTTAGAGAACACACTACAATTTAACTAATTTTTGTTCCATTCCTTTGTTCTGTATCCTAAATTTTACACTTATTTTCTATTCTTTCAGTATTACGCTACACAAACAACCCAAATTAAACTGCATCAACACAATTAACACATGCCTCATTTTTGCTATAACTATTTTCCTTCTTACAATATATTCACATTATTACTACTGTTTATCTCTGTTCCCACTGTTTAATCAATGTTCAATATTGTAATCTGTTGTTACTTGTCTTCTTTGTGAATCAATACTTCCACAAGTCAGAATTCACAGGCTCAAATGGGATATTGAATACATTCACTTATTTTCTCCCTTAAAGAAGTGGTGCCCAAATGAGAAGATCATTGATTATTGATTCATATTCATAAATGTCTGGGAAAGCTGCATGATTAAGTGCATCCCTCAGCATTACATTAATAAATTTCAAATGTGTCAATTTTGGATCATTTTTCTTATAATGAGCACTTACTTTGAGACAGAACTTTTATCAATAAATTCAATTAATAAATAAATGAATGAACAGAAGCAAGCTTTGCTACTGAGGCATTAGTGCTATCTGTAAGTGCCTCTGTCCCCAGTTTTAGTAAATATTTGTGCTGCAGCATTCTGGACCAATTGAAGGTTTTAAGATGAGTGTTTGTACAGCAAAAAAGCAAAGCATTGCAATAATGCAGCCCAGAAGTAAAAAATGCATGAATTTATTCTGTATCTTCTCAGCTCAGGATGTTTCTAATTTTCCTAATGTTACACAAATGAAGAGAGCTAACTTTGTGAGCTGTTTTATAGGGTCTTTTTAGGTCTTGATCAAAAATTATACCAACATTCCAAGAACTGTAGAGCTAGCGGTGAAGGAAATGTGATCTAAATTAACTGTACAATTTAATACCATTCCTCTAATTCCAACAACCTGCTCCAATCTATTAATAAGAACATTATGGTCAACAGTGTCAAATGCTGTGCTGAAATCTAAGCAGGAAATATTATTCATATTGTTTCCACAAAGATAACCAGAGGGCTGATTCGCAACAACTTTTGAAAGAATTTGGAAAATGAAAGGAAATTTGAATATAGACCTGTCGTCAGGATCATCTTTAGGATCAAAAAATACATCTTTTTAAGTAGAGGTTTAATAACTGCAATCTTAAAAGCCTTTGGTACACATCCTGTTGTAAGATCCAAGATTTCTGAGAAGAATTGTGATGGGAAGAATTTCTTTAAATAGCTTAGAGGGAATAGGGTACATACAACATGTAGATGAAACAGAGGTTAGCTCATAAATATCAATGAGAGAAAAATTCAATTCAGTTAAAAAAAATACCTTATTGATCCCAAAAGAGAAATCAAATTGTTGCAGTAACTATCGTGATTTAAGTCTCTTCAATAATTCATTATAGATGGTTATTGCTGTGGGCAGAAAGAATCTCCTGTAGCGGTCTGTGTTAGACCTAGAAGAAACCCCTGACTGAAGACACTCTGCTGATGAATCACTGTGTTGTGTAGAGCAGTGGTTCTCAACTGGTCTGGTTTCAGGACCCACCATCACTCTTAATGACAAGCCGCGACCCAAATCAAGGAAAATTTCCAACTTCTCAAATTTATTGAATGAAAAGATCGTGCAGTTTGAATCGGAGATAGTAGAATAGAATATCACAGAATGCCAACACAAAAAATAAATTTATTGGTGAACCAAAATGGCAAAAACCAAAATGACATACCCAAAATAACTTCAAGTGGGAAATATTCCCTTTGATGCTCAATTAGCTGCATTTTAATTAAATCCAAAACACTTCACTTCAGTAACTTCAGCCTTTTTTTTTTTTAACAGACTCAACATGCACAAACATGAAATAAAGTACAACCACTGAGCAGTAGTTTCAAAAAGAACTCAAATATGTAGCATTTGCTGAGTACCCACTTACTGAATATATAATTTCCTATTAAAACTATCTATTCACTTATTTAAGCATTAATCATAAGGCTGACATAACAATCAGAACATTTCAGTAACAATCAATTTTTAAGACTCAACAGTGCTTTTATGGTAAATGGACTGCACTTATATACCGCTTTATCAGCACCAAGGTGCCCTCAAAGCGGTTTACATTTGGCCTCTCATTCACCCATTCACACACACATTCATACACCAGTGGGCAGCAGCTGCCATGCAAGGTGCTGCCAACCCACTGGGGGCAAGTGAGGGTTCAGTGTCTTGCCCAGGGACACTTTGGCATGTGGACAGTTGGAGCCGGGATCGAACCAGCAACTTTCCAGTGACAAGACGACCCGCTCTGCCAACTGAGCCACAGCCACCCATTTTATGCACAAACATGAAATAAAACAGTGCAACCACTGAGCAGTAGTTTCAAAAAGAACTCAAAATATATAGTTTTAGCTGAATAACCACTCACTGACCTTTGTCTTCAACATTAGAAAATCCATATCTCATATATTCTTCGTTGTATCTGTGTTTCACCATGCTCAACATATGGAAACAAACTCTGTAGGTCTTCTTCTATGGTGTGAACTGGCGGTTGTCAACGCATTACAGGGCATTATCGCCATCTACTGTTAAGGAGTATGAATAACACACATTTTTTTTTTTTTTTTTAGCATTTCCTTCCCCAGGCAAAGGCCCACGACCCACTGAAAATGGGTCTGCGACCTACTTTTGGGTCGCAATCCACCAGTTGACAACCACTGGTGTAAAGGATGTTCAGGGTTGTTTATGATGTTTTCATTTTATGAAGTATCCTTTGCACAATCAGCTCCAGAGGTTAATGAACAGAAGAAGCCTTCTTTATCTGCTGGAAAAAACTACTTGCAAAAAAATGATGGAGATACTGTAGCAAAAACAGTACTATTCTAGCATTATATTTTAATTATTTTAGATTTTATTAATTATTAAAAGCAATCTAGATAAGAACCAATTGGTACAGCTGATTACAAGGTTATTGTGTATAATGTAATCACTATAGTTGGTAGGAGATTATTAATTCTGTCTTCAATATTTACTATTCTATTAATAAAGAAGTTCATAAAATCATCACCAGTTAAACATGATGAAATGCAGGACTCTGTTGAGCTGTAACTCTCATTCAGCTGGGCAACAGTGCTTTTGAAGTTATTCTCATTGTCTCTAATTTATGATGAGTAATAAATTCTTCTGACTTCACAAAGAGCTTTTCTATACATGACTAGGCATGCCACGATTCACTCAACTCACGATACAATTTGAATTACGATTCAGGGCTTACGATACAATTCAAATCATGATTCGAATGATGTACAACACAAAATTAATTTACAGGCGATTTCTTTTATTTTTATCATTAATTATCTTACACGAATCCATCCTTTTCCTTTTCAAACAATCCTGCAGTGTTTTCTCTTAAGCTCTTTTCAATACAGTAGATTAAAACTAGCAGCAAATGACAAAAAATTGTATCAGTTCTCTTCTTTTTTTACAATACCGTTTTTTTTCTTATCCTCTTTATACCTGCATGGCAAATGACTGGAAAGTAGAAACTGTTTTATCAACTCTCAAATCTGTCAAATCCCATTTTTTTTTCTTTTTCTTTTTCTTTTTTTTTTTTTACAACAGGCCTACTGTCTTCTTTTAAATAAATCAGTACAGTATCAAGATTTATTTTTCCTTTAGTACACATGTGTCAAACACAACGCTGCAGGCCAAATGTGGCCCACCACATCATTTTATGTGGCTCTTGAGAGCTTGTTCATTATTGGCTTACATATTAAACCAACATTATAAGACTCAATATAAGCTTGCAATGCTTTAAAGCGCATATTGACAATAAACTACATCTCCCACAATGCATTTTGTGGTTACCCACAACGATGATGGTATCTCACCATTAACGAGACATCAAGACGATTTTCAGAACTGATGGACTTAAGAAAAACCTCTACAAACTAACCCCAACATGTCCAAGAAAAGAGAAATTGATGCTCAAGGAAGACAGTTTCATGAACGACGGGACAAAACAAGTTTGTATCTGAAGGTGGCAGATACAAACTTGATACCACCACTGCGGGGGCAGTGGTGGGCGACGGGGGTTGGCCCCTGCCGGGGGTGGGGGGGGGAGTGGTGGGCGACAGGCTGGCCCCTGCCTGGGGGTGGTGCGGGGGCAGCGGCAGGGTATCTCCCGGTTCCCTGGGGGTAGGGAAGGACCTCTTTGCCCAAGGCCTTGCTTGCCCAGTTGCAGTGCAGATCTAATAACTTTTGAGTGTTATTTTCTCTGTATGAGAGTATGAGTATGTGAGAATTGTTGGACAGAGTTGTAAATGTCTGATTCGGTAAAGTAACAATTCAGGTAATAAATAACCACAATAAGGAATAACCATCTCTCCTGTGTGTTTAAAGCTAATTTAGAAGGCATATATCATGGTGGTACTCAGAGAACTGAACAGTTTCTCAGGTGGTACGCAGGATTAAAAGTTTGAGAACCACTGTACTAAATGGTTTGGCTAGATGATGGCTCTAACCATGAATGTAAATGCAGACACAAAAAAAACCCTCTTTCTAAATCAATACTGCATCAGAGAATGTTTTTTTTTTTTTTTTATTCCTGTGGTAGATAAGACAGGCATGAACTAAGGCATATTTATTTTTGTCTGAACAAAAATTAAATACCAATTTTACCAATTTATTATGTTGGCCCAAATATAGGACGACTCTGATTATAAGACGACCCTTATTTTTCAAAAATCATTTTGGGAAAATAAAAATATGATGAAGACAATAAGGTTATTCCTAAAACAATTTTTTATGATTGTTTGGATTTTTAATTAGCTTGAAAATTTTAGTGCACATTTAGCTGTTATAAATGTTGGCTGTTTTCATAATTTACAACTGTGCCCCCATTTTGTTATCTTTAAATTATTGCCTTAGGTTCTTAACCTAAGGTGTAAGTTAGTGTTTACGACCGGGACCTCCTGATCTGCTGACCTCCAAAAGTTTGTGGCTTGCACAGTTAAACACATTTAAATGACATCTTGGTTCCTGAACTGAGACAATCAACAACATTTGTCTGGACTTGTGACTTAAAGCTGCCAGACATCTGGATATCGAGATAAAGGAAAATTATGCAGAAGAATGCAAGAACCTGCCTCCTGGAGTTATAAAAAGAACAGTCCGTGTGCATTTTCCTATGCACCTCTGTGGTGTTGAGAACAGTGTACAACTCGGCTGATTAAATATGCTGCATGGCATATTAAACCTTGTATTAATCTTTGTGTGTTAAACTTTCTATTGGTCTTTGCTTTCAGCCTCTTCTTGACACCAGACAAAAGAACATGAAATATTTACATACGTGTCAGGTTTCCATGTTATTTAAGATTTAAATATATATATCAGTTTTAAATTTATATACATTTTAATATATATATCAGATTTAAAAAATCAATTTAAATTTACTTTTTCAAAAATTGTGGCATGCCTTTACATGACCAAACTATCTTTCTAAGTTAAGTGGAATTTTCAAAATTAGTAGAGTGTCACTTTCTTTCTAGCTTTCTACATTTCTGTTTTTGGCTTTGCATCTTTGCATTAGGTGCAAACCTTCTAGAATTAACTACCTTCATTTAAAAGAAAAGGAATAAGAAGATTAAAAAAACTACAACAAAAAAGAAAAATGGTATCATGAGGAAGGTAGGAATAAAAGTGGGACCATGTTTTGTGCACCTGACACACATAATAGTCAAAACACACACACACACACACACACACACACACACACACACACACACACACACACACACACACCCCACACACACACAAATATACAACAAATACCCTCTACAGTAAATTGGTTTCTTGTCTCTCACTTATATGTTGTTTGTGCTCTGACAGACTTGCTGCTCCAGATTTCAGAGGCTGTATTTAGCAAAAAGCTCAGCCAAATTGGGTCAGAATACATACATGTTGGAGCAGCAGTGACCGAGGCTGAGGAGTCCAGTGGTTTCCCCTCATCAGAGAACAGGTACTGCCAGATTCATTGACTGCATCAGTAAAGTCTGATGAACTTGTCATGTTGAACAGATCTCAAACTCTAGTTCCATTCACTGTTTCCCACTGCAGATCCTCATTATTCGAAGTCTTCAGGGCTGTAGTCATTCACTGATAGATGAGGAAAAAAAACAAAACACTGTTGCTATGGTGATTTGGAAAGTGAAAGTGGTTGCTGAGACACAAAAGACGAGGCCAGATCAGACAAAGCCTGTACTGACTCTACTGGCTATTATTATGTCACTTTAAGAACTTAAAGCAGTAGGCTTTTAGACATTTAGACACTAAATACATCCTGACACGACAGCTTGTGCGAACTGTCTGGGGGGAGGAGGGGGGTAATCACATCCTTGTAGACAGTCTCTGGGTAGGCTTAACACAATGCAAACAGAGCTGCAACGTTGTAGCCTGAAGGGTAACACATTTTATTTGATTTTCCTAGTGTTTTTCCCACTGCCACTCCAACATACAAGTCTTTTGGAAATACTTTGAGACTGCTTAAGTTTTTTGAAGATGTTGATTTGAGCACACTGGTTGTTTTAAAATTTTGCTTTGAAAGTGGCAACAATTGTTGGATTTTATTTGCTTAACAATGCCGTCTCTTTTCACTTTTTTCCCTGTCAGAAAAATGTCAAAAAATAATTCAAAAAGCACGCTTAATATGTTTTGGGTGGAACTTTTGTTAGGCTTTGACCTTAGAGACACGCTTATGTTTTTAAAATATTTTTTAAATATCATTAAGTTTTGCATGTTTCTGTACTTTAGACAGTACAGTAGACTGAGACGTGATGAGCTGGCCAACTAGATCTTTGGCTAATATATATTAGAGATGCGCGGATGACGTATATTTTAACCCGCAACCGCTTCTTAAAATCTCTATCCGCCCGCTATCCATTTGCAGGAACGTTTTTTCACCAATTTTCAAAACCGAACCGACCCGCCATCCTTTTTAATAATATGTAAAATATTTTTTCTTATTATTATTATTTGAGTGCTTCAACCGCAACCCAACGAATTTAATTAAAGTATTATTTTTTGACGAGTCATCCGCCCGATATGCGGATTATCCGCTCCGCCCGCGGGTGCACGGTTCATCCGCGCATCTCTAATATATATATATATATATATATATATATATATATATAGATATATAGATATATATATATATATATATATGTATATAGATATATATATATATATATATATATATATATATATAATATATATATGTAATATATATATATATATATATATATATATATATATGTATATATATCTATATATATATATATATATATGTATATATATATATATATATACCCTACAACCTGCCTTTTAGATCCAATTCCCACATCACTCTTAAAATCGTTTTATGGAGTCTTCGAGGAGCAGTTTTTAAACATCATGAATTGCTCTCTTCAGACGGGTGTCTTCCCTACCGCCTTTAAAAACGGCGGTGGTGAAGCCCCTTCTGAAGAAGAGCAATTTAGACCCAAACGTTCTTAATAATTACAGACCCGTATCCAACTTACCATTTTTAAGTAAAATTTTAGAAAAACTGGTTTTTAACCAAATTAATGACTTTTTAAACAGAAATAGCATTTTAGAGAAACATCAGTCTGGTTTTAGGAGGAACCACAGTACCGAGACAGCACTCTTAAAGATTTTAAATGACATCAGGTGGAATTTAGATAATAAAAAGCTCACGGTGTTGGTTCTACTGGATCTAAGTGCGGCTTTTGATACAGTAGACCATCGCATTTTATTAAATAGACTCAGACACCTGGTCGGCCTCTCCGGTACTGTTTTTAACTGGTTTTGTTCCTATCTCACAGACCGATGCTTTTATGTAAGTATGGATACATGTTCCTCAGAACCCCATGAAATTGAATGTGGGGTTCCCCAAGGCTCAATTTTAGGTCCACTTCTTTTTAATCTTTACATGCTTCCCCTTGGGGACGTCATCAGGAGACACGGCATCAGCTTCCACAGTTATGCTGATGATACACAGCTGTACATCGCCGTGGCTCCTGATGACACAGGACCAATTGATGTCCTTTTTAACTGCATTGTAGACATCAAGTCATGGATGGCAGAGAATTTCCTACAGCTCAACCAGGACAAAACTGAGGTTTTAGTTATAGGTCCTGAAGGCCAGAGAGAGAAACTTTTACCAAAACTAAAGGATCTTAAACCGACGCAATCAGTAAAGAATTTGGGCGTGATTTTTGACTCTGAGCTAAATTTTATACCACATATTAAAAATATAACAAAAATAGGTTTTTATCACCTTAAGAACATAGCCAGAGTCCGCCCGTTTCTCTCTCAGGCCAATACGGAGGTGCTAATGCATGCTTTTATTTCATGTCGCTTGGATTACTGTAATGCCCTGCTCTCTGGTCTTCCCAAAAAGAGTATCTCAAATCTCCAGTTATTACAGAACTCAGCCGCTCGCGTGCTGACGAAGACCAGAGGGCGGGAACACATTACGCCAGTTTTAAAGTCGCTGCATTGGCTCCCTGTCTGCTTCAGGATCGATTTTAAGATTCTCTTACTGGTATTTAAATGTCTTAATGGCCTTGCGCCCTCTTATTTATCTGACCTGCTTTTACCATATCAACCCTCGCGGACCCTGCGGTCCTCCGGCACTGGCCTTTTAACCATACCAAAACCTAGAACAAAAACCCACGGTGAGGCAGCATTTAGCCACTATGGCCCCCACCTGTGGAACAGCCTGCCGGAGGGCCTCAGGACTGCAGAGACTGTTGATATTTTTAAAGGAAGACTAAAGACACACCTTTTTAATCAGGCTTTTAATTAATATTTTAAACTCTTCTTACGTTTTTATCTGGTGCTATCCTGTTTTATGTTGCTCCTTTTAACTTGCTTTTTAGGATGATGCTTTTACCTGCTTTTAGCTGCTTTTATCTTGCTATTTTATGCTTTTAGTCATTATCTTTTAACTCCAGTGTTTCCTCAGGGGGGGGTCCTCCACACTGGGAGCTGTGTCAGGTGACTGGGGGTGCTGTCCTTGGGTCCCTCTGGCCTGGCTGGCTGGGGGTTCCTCCTACTGATCTGGGGGTCCGCCTGTCAGTTGGAGTCGGGGGGCCCAGGTGCTGGTCACCCTGATAAGGCCTGCGGCTCCTCCCAGTGTGGACGGCCCAAAAGGTGGCGTTTCCTTGATCCTCAGTGCCATGCCATGTCGCCCTATTGGTTGTGATTGTGCGTGTGTATGTGTTTAGTATGGAGGGTGGGAGGGAAGGGGTTTTATTGTGATTATTTGTTTTTAATTCTGTAAAGCACTTTGTGTTGCATGTTTTGCATGAAAAGCGCTATACAAATAAAGATTGATTTGATTTGATTTGATATATATACACTACCGGTCAAAAGTTTTAGAACACCTCCAGTTTTCCAGTTTCTATAGTAATTTACAGTACATAGCTTAATGTCTCAATGTAATCTGAAATTAATGTATAGAACAAATAAACAATTAGATATTTGAAAAAAGATATCATGAAATCTCTTTTACAAAAATTTAACCACAATCTTTGAGTCATCAAAGTCGCCACTTTTTGCAGATATAACAGACAAACACACTTGTGTTAGTGGCTTTCTTTCTACAATGGAAATCTAATATTGTTGGGAAGGTTCTTCCCAACACTGTCAGAAGTTTCCAGAAATGTGTTGAACTTGCAGGTTGTTTTGGTTTCATCTTTCTCTCCAGTTCATCCGAAACCAGCTCAATGGGGTTCTGGTCTGGACACAGGGCTGCCATTACATAATTTGAAGCCGACCGTCTTGTTTTTTTCTTTTAAGGTCATTCTGACAGAATGGATGTATGTTTTGGATCATTATCTTGCTGTAAGATGAACCCCTAAGCGACTAGGCATAGACCAGAGAAGGTACTGGATGGCTTTGTAAAATGCCGTTGTAGCCCTTTTGGTCCAGGGTGTCAGTCGCTCTGTACAAGTCACCAACTCTGGATCCAGCAATCTGTTGATTACTTAAGAGCTTTGTAAGTAATCAACAGAGGTTGGGACATCTGTGGGAATTGTTTGCATCAAATTTCAAGACTTAATTTACATCCATTGTTGCTTGATCACTGAAAAAGACCCCTCTTTTTTTTATAACTCTGAAATTTGTTTTGGCAATCTAAACTTTTTTTTCCACCTCTGGCAGTTTACTGCTTACCTTTGTACCATTTAAAGTTATTCACTGGGCTTGACCCGCTTTAATTTAAATAAAAACAGGAAAAATAGGGGTGTTCTAAAACTTTTGACCAGTAGTGTATATATATATATGTATATGTATATATATATGTATATATTAGGGCTGGGCACATTTAAAGTTTTTAAACGCGATTAATCACATTATTTCCCTGATTAATAACGATTTATTGCATTGTATACGCGAAATCAAATGATGAATTCAAAAGTAGTGTAAAATGCACTTTTATTGAAATGTTCTGCTGCCATCTGAACTAAATTGCCATGACATTTGTTGTTCAAACACTTTTAACATCAGCACTTGTCAGTAACACATATTTAGTGTAAATCTCATCTTAAAACATGTAAGATAAAATTAAGCTTATTGCCACTGCCAGGGCATTAATGTCATCCTGGTTTTATAAAAAATTCAAAAAAGTCAAACAAAATCCAATAAAATGATTGTGTCTCAGCACAATCAGAACATTAAAACAGGTAATTTCTGAGGTAACAGCAGAAACTTTTAACGGGGAGTTCAACTTGTCAGTTGTTACAAATAACCTTGTTTCTGTTGAATCCTCCGTCTGGGAGAACTTTAAAATGAAAATGTCCATGTTAAAGTTCAGAAACTTTACCAATCTGTAATTGTCTGTGTATCATTTGTTTTTTTCCATTTTTGATTGTCAATCAAAAATTTAAAAAATTAAAATGTGACTTTTTTTTTTCATTTTTTAAACTAACACAAAAAATGAAATTTTTTTTATGCTTTAATTTTACACAGGACTGAATTTGTATTAATATTTTATTGTCTGGTTTACATGACCCAGAAAAGGCTTTGTTTTATAATCAAGGAATAAACTTTCTGTTGTCATTACACATCTGTACCACTAGATGGAGCTGCACTGCAGTAACCAGCTAGAGAACAGCAGGACAGTAAACACATGGAGCAGATCTGATGGAACATGGAGGAATGACACCATCGTCTTGAACAAAGGGGTTTGAAAGTTTTTTTTTTTGGACAGAATTGTTAATATTGTTACCTAAGTTGCTACTCAAACTGTAAAGTTCACTGATTTTTACTGCTCTCCATCTCTGTTTTAGTTTTACCTGCCAATTCTTTTCCGGTTCTGCAGCAGCCAGTAACAGACTTTTCAAAACAAAAGCATGTAAGCAACATGCGTTAACGAGCAATAAAATAAATATCGGCATTAATAAATCAATGTGTTAACATGATAATAACGCGTTAACTTGCCCAGCCCTAATATATATATATATATATATATATATATATATATATATATATATATATATATATATATATATATATATATATATATATATACAGTGTTGTACCTGAACAAAAGTTCACGAACTAGTTCATATTTTTCACGAACGTGAACTGAGCACGCTCACTTTCTCCTTCACCAGCGTGGGCCGTGAACGAGTTCAGTTGTGAACGACGCTCTTTCAAAGTTCACGCACGGTCAAAACCGTTCCAGGTCTCCAGCAAACTCCATTTAAAATACATCACAAACAAGCCTGATATGTATCTGAGGAAATCAATCAAACATGGCAACATGGCTGTCACTGCTGTCACGCTAACAGTTGTGTCATCAAATGTTTAAAACGATCATGAAGGAAGATGAGAGCTGCAGTTACCCAGAGCTGGAGGAGACCCCCGACTGCCGGGGGGGATTGAAATATTGAAATGGGGGGAAAAAAACATATATATAGTATATCACATTAACATGAATGGTTTCTTAATTCTTGGCTATAGTGCAAGACAGGAAGTGACGACAGAGAGTAAAGGAAGGAAGAGAAAATCATAACAAACAAAATGTCGGCTTCTGACGGAGTTGCTAAGGCTAATAAAGTGAATAAAAAGAAAAGAAGGGGCAATTCTCGAACTGCCGAATAATAGGGACGTGGTCCGTGGTGCACGGTCTGTCTGAGCCGTAGACAAAGCTTGGGAGAGACTGATCTAACTCGTTTCAGCCTTACCCTGTGAGGAGTCTTTGGCGATTTAGGTCCGTGGTCATTGGTTTAAACGGTTCGCAGTGGGCCCTCTGGAAACCGCTTTAGGCCGATGGCCAAGGGAATCCTGCCCGCAGGATCTCAGGACGTAGCATGTGACTCGGGCGGATGGTTCCGCTTCCTTTCGTCTGGTGGTCGAATCGGTTCCGGAGTCTCGGAATCCGACCCGGCAGGCTTAGACGTTCTGTTGTCCCCGGACACGGTGCTGGTCGGCAGAGATCGGTTTGGTGGAAGGCTCTGCACTCCGGCTTTGCCCAGTCACGGGGATCGGCAGTTAACGGTTCGATGACTTATGAGTTTGCCCGTCAAAATTGACGTGAGTCCAAAAAGAAAAATGAAATAAAACAAAATAAAAATATTAAAACTAATACAAAAATTTGTTCAGCTTGACTAAAACGTTCTAAGCGTGGGGTTTCAGGGTTTCAAGTACCTCAGACACTCTTCGCCGCATGTGAAGGACAACCTATAAAAGAAAAATTGCTACCAAAAGGGTCCGCTACAACTAAATTCGGGTAGCCGAAATTATTCAATGATTGTTCTGTCAAAAAGGCGATACGGCGAGACTGTAGAGCTTCTGTTAAAAATTAGAACGGGAAAAATACGCAAGTTGGCAACGGGCCAACTAAAAATCAAATTAAGAAAAAAAGAAAACGAAGCAACAAAGGAGGTGAGTGTGTCGTCCGGACGAAGAGAAAAGAAAAAAAGGCAAAGTGGCAAGAGAGAGAACAAAGGAGGCATCCCCCTTAAATATCTCTGAATATTCACGATCTCCATGCAAATAAGGTCAAGTCTGGGCTGGCTGGGCCCAGCGCGGTTTACCAGTGAGAAATACCTCTGCGGCTGCACATAACGGCAGCCATTTAATTCCCTTCACTCTTAACAGCATCTAAACAGTAAAACTTAATATCAGGATGTGTTAACATGGTACGACAAAACATCACAAATAGCAAAAGTTATGTCCACATGCATCTGGTTACGTCCAAAAAACTTTATTTGTCTGCTCCCATTCAGAGGCACCGTTCTCCTCTTGCCCGCTCAGGGGCACCGTGGCCACACCTTGGATTTCGTTTCAGAACTGGATCAAAAGGGAAGATGAACACAGACCTAGGCCGCCCCCCCTCGGGGTTTTATGACCCATTCAGAGACCCCCTCTGGAGACTCACAAATAAGTTTATCACCCCTCTGCTGTCTGAGTACATTCCAACGCACAAACTTTGATGATCTGGTTTGGCAGAGATTGCCATCTGCCTTTTTCTGTTCTTGGCTTCAAAGGATTTGGGGAGGAGGGGTCCGGAGATGAGGACCAGTATCCAACCGGTCACAGCAGGCCATTGGCCCGTACCAGACATGGATTCTTACAAGACAATACTTATAATAATAGAGATTTATTGTTATTGCACAGTAATACAATGAAATTCAGTGCACTCATGTATTGGACACATTGGGCCCGATCTTGCACCAAACCTCCTAAAGCTGCTATTAAGGGATAGCAGGTAGCAGGAGGGGCGTTCCCCCACAAAGAAAGCAATCTTCCACCTCCTGAAACCTGTGATATTACCTGTGCCAATCACTATATTATGCACACATTATGCATGGGAGTGGTTAGGGTGTTCCACCTGTTAAACCAATCAGTTTGTCAGTAGCCATTGCCTTTAAGAGCAGGTTGCGCTACCTGCAAACTGCTATGGAGCGTCTTTTCACCCAGATCGGAGGAGCTCTCATGGCCAGCTTGTCTGGGAATCTGCTGTAGAGCTTCCTCCTCTTCTTTCCTCCTCTTCCTCTGCACTGATATATACATAACTAGCTCTAACTAATTGTGGGGCAAATGATTTAATAATTTCTTTTGTACTCCAAGAAGTTTCAACAAACTGCTCAGAAAAAAATAGAGCCAGTGAGCTTCCAGGAAAGCATTTCTTAACTAGAAAAGCACTCGGAGAGCACAGACCTCCGCCAAGCACAACAGTTCTCCCATATAGCGATTTACAGATTGCGATAAAATCCGCCTTCTGGATCAAATCCGGATCAGCCTCTGAAATTTTATAGAGGTTTTCATTGTCAATACCTGAGTGAAATTTCATGAATTGTGGGCAATAATTAACGGAGATGTTGAGAAACAAAATTTCCGGTCCCATTGAGCTCATGTTACGGTCCCAAGCCGGGTTATGAACCTGCAACCTTCCACTTCTGGAGCTCCTGCGCACAACCCACTGCGCCACCTTCAATCCTCTACATAGACACTCAGATCCACCTCTGTTTCCCCTTCCCATCTGAAGAGCAGCCCAGGTGTGGCACTGCACAACTGTACCTATTCAGTCATCATCCAACCAGACTCATTGCCAGATCTTCCCATAGAAATGCCTGATCCAGCCATTCGCAGTGCCACCTCCTTGCCTTCGTCGTCCCCTGGATTGTTGGTTTGGCTGCCAACCCTCGAATCCTCCTTTTTTACTTCTGAGAGAATTAAACTCTTAAAATTCCAGAACTCCCTTCCTGTCTCCATTGTGGTTGCTTTAGGGTTCAAGAAACAACTAAACAGCGCAATGTTATCGAAAATTTGAAAGTGATCCAGAATCCAGGATTTCTTCCAGATCACACCCAAAATAAAATCAGTTCTTCCTTTTCAAATTTCTGACAACTCCTGAAAATGTCATCAAAATCCATCCATAACTTTTTGAGTTATCTTGGACATATCCCCTGCGCCAAGACGCACCAAGATGCACATCTGCGCCAAGACGCATAGCCGCTGGGAGCGGTGCTTTTTAAAATACTGCAGAATGGATCATTGGATGAGCATTGAGCCAGAGGAACAGGTATGATGACATCTACCTTCCACCACTGAGAACATCTCAGGTGCTCCGAGCGCAAGGAGAGGATCAGAGGGATACGAGCACAGTACAAGAAACTCCACAACAGAGTTCTGTGATCTCCTCGTTTCCTCCACAGCAAACATCTGGATGAGATCATGCCACAGCTGTACAGACATCATCTGCCCTTAACAGAATAATAACATATGCAAGTAATACAGTGATGCATAATCAAGAAGTAGAGCCGGTTGTGCAGTCCACATGTGACTGGGTGGACGTGCAATGACGCGATTTGGACGTGCTCTTTTACGCGCCGACATGCCAGTTGCGCTTTCCACAAACTCCGTATCTTGCAGTCCAGGTATCTCGCGGGTTTAGGATAGAGGGTAGTGGGTGGTCAGACCACCCGCTACCCTCTATCCGAAATCCGCGAGATACCGGTACCGCAAGATACCGAATTTGTGGAAAGTGCAAGAGACACACCCATTGCCGCGCCTACAATGTGAGTAAGGGAGTCGGCATAATGAGTAGGAGGTTTAAGGAGCGGAAGATTGCATTAGCGGTTGGCAGAGGCTCCTAAATCTGCAATTTGCAGGTAGTGGGTAGTAGGAGGTGTAAGATCGGGCCCGTTATGTTTTATGGTGCACTGAAGGCCTTGTATTATAGTATTTTATATATATATATATATATATATATATATATATATATATATATATATATATATATATATATATATATATATATATATATATATACACACGTGGACAAAATTGTTGGTACCCCTCAGTTAAAGAAGGAAAAACCCACAATTCTCACTGAAATCACTTGAAACTTACAAAAGTAACAATAAATAAAAATTTATTGAAAATCAAATAATCAAAATCAGCCATCACTTTTGAATTGTTGATTAACATAATTATTTAAAAAAACAAACTAAACTAATGAAATAGGGCTGGACAAAAATGATGGTACCTCTATAAAAGATTGAAAACTATTTGACCAGAGTGACATGATTAACTCAGGTGTGTCCTTTAATTGACATCACAGGTGTTTCCAAACTCATAATCAGTCAGTCTGCCTATTTAAAGGCAGACAAGTAGTCACTCTGCTGTTTGGTGTGTACCACACTGAACATGGACAACAGAAAGCGAAGGAGAGAATTGTCCCAGGACATCCGAAAAAAATTATAGACAAACATCTTAAAGGTAAAGGCTATAAGACCATCTCTAAATAGCTTGAAGTTCCTGTGACAACAGTGGCTCATATTATTCAGAAGTTCAAGACCCACGGGACAGTAGCCAACCTCCCTGGACGTGGCCGCAAGAGGAAAATTGATGACAAATTGAAGAGACGGATCATTCGAATTGTATCCAAAGAGCCCAGAACAACCTCCAAAGAAATTAAGGTGAACTCCAAGGCCAAGGTACATCAGTGTCAGATCGCACCATTCGTCATTGTTTGAGCCAAAGTGGACTTCATGGGAGACGACACAGCTGTTGAAAAAAATCATAAAAAAGCGAGACTGGAATTTGCAAAAATGCATGTTGACAAGCCACAAAGCTTCTGGGAGAATGTCCTTTGGATAGATGAGACCAAACTGGAGCTTTTTGGTAAGGCACATCAACTCTATGTTCATAGACTCAAAAACCAAGCATACGAAGAAAAGAACACTGTCCCTACGGTGAAACATGGAGGAGGCTCAGTAATGTTTTGGGGCTGCTTTGCTGCATCTGGCACAGGGTGTCTTGAATGTGTGCAAGGTAAAATGAAATCTGAAGACTATCAAAGCATTCTGGAGAGAAATGTGCTGCCTAGTGTCAGAAAGCTTGGTCTCAGTCGCAGGTCATGGGTCTTCCAACAGGACAACGATCCAAAACACACAGCAAAAAACACCCAAGAGTGGCTGAGAGAAAAGCGTTGGACTATTCTAAAGTGGCCTTCCATGAGCCCAGATCTGAATCCCATTGAACATCTGTGGAAGGAGCTGAAATATGCCATTTGGAGAAGACACCCATCAAACCTGAGACAACTGGAGCAGTTTGCTCATGAGGAGTGGGCCAAAATACCTGTTGACTGTTGAACGCTCATTGACAAATACAGAAATCGTTTAATTGCAGTGATTGCCTCAAAAGGTTGTGCAACAAAATATTAAGTTATGGGTACTAAAAAGGAGAGAGTGGGTTGTCTCCTGGATTTGCTGGTTTAGAGAGGCAAGGTGTGAGGTTGGTGTTCCAGTTAAAGAACACGGATACAGATGTCCAGCTTAAGGTTGGTTTATTAACTGTAGTCTAAAGAATACCAATACAAAATAACAATTAGTATAACAAACACCATACATAATACACAAACATTACAGGATAACCAAAGTTGCAAAGGACTGTACACAAAACTCAAGGATATAACATGAATCGCACACCGTAAGCAAATCACAACACATGAGGCACACAGACAGCATGACTTAACTTAGCAACACACTAGCTTACATGTAACACAATATTAACATCCAACTGAAACAGCACAACATTATTAGGCTCACCTTCTGGCATCTACACACAGCAACAAACCAGTGTGGTAAAGGTAAATGTTGAGAAATGCAACGAAAATAGGAGCTACACGCCACTGTGTCAGGAGGAAAAACATCCACAGTACGGCCGTCGCACATGCAGGTGTGTTACATTGAAAGACGTCGGAACGGCTGCGGTGCGTTCAAGAGCATCGGACATGTGAAAACTTATGAATAAACAAGCTGTTGCTTAATAAAACTCAGTTCAGCAACAATCAACAATACATAAACAGTGTTGGCTTTCTAACACAGCCGCCCCCGACTGTCTGCACAGACAGTCGAATCCAAGGTAGAAAGGCCACTCAGGTCGTCGGATCTTCAAGCTTAGGGAGCTGGACTAGACGAGCTACTGGTCGAATGTATGTCCGATCCTTGACCTTAATGGCAGCGGTCCGGATGCGTCCATCAGCTCCGGGGTAAGTAGCAGTTACCTTTCCAACAGGCCATGAAGCTCGTGGGAGCTGAGGATCCACAATGAGCACCACTTGGTTTGGTTCAATTCGTTTCCCGTCCTTCTGCCACTTCTGTCTCTCCTGCAGGCTGGGCAGGTAGTGACTAATGAATCTGGACCAGAAGTGATCGACTAAGATTTGGCTATGCCGCCATCGGCGATTACCAATGGTGTGACTAGAGTCATAAACGGCCTGAGGAAGTGATGCATCATAACGTCCCATCAGTAGAATGCTGGGCGTGATGGGGTCTGGATCAGCTATGTCTGAGGACACATAGCCAAGAGGTTTAGCGTTTAAGATGCCCTCTACTTCCACAAGAACTGTACAGAGCACCACTTCAAACACGGACTGTTCCTTTAGTATGACCTTGAGAGCAGTCTTCACCGACCTCACTTCTCTCTCCCACGCTCCACCAAAATGGGGAGCGCTGGGGGGATTGAAACAGAACTCAATTTGCTGTTCTGCCAACTGTTCCTTCAGTTTAGGGACCATCGCCTCAAAGGCCTGACGTAGCTCTCTTGCTCCGCCAACGAAATTGGTTCCATTATCGGACAGGAGCTCAAAGGGTTTGCCTCTTCTGGCTATGAAGCGTCGTAGAGACATCAGAAAGGAGTCAGCATCAAGGCTCTCCAGGAGGTCTAGATGCACACAGCGGGTTGTCATGCATTTGAAGACAATGCCCCAACGCTTCTCTGTTCGACGTCCGATCTTCACCGTGAAGGGGCCGAAACAATCGACACCGGTTGAATAGAAAGGTGGCTTATAGAGACGTAAACGAGCAGGTGGCAAATCTGCCATTTTAGGGACAGAAGGATTGGCGCGCCATGCTTGACATTGCATGCAGCTTCTCTGATACCTCTTGACCGCTTCTCTCCCCCGTAGGATCCAAAACCGACGACGCAGCTCACCTAGCACTCTTTCAGGTCCAGGATGCAGGAGGGTTTCATCATAATCCTGGATGATAAGGTTGGTCAGCGGGTGCTTTGGGTCTAGCAAGACTGGATGGATGGTATCTAGTTCTAAATGCTCAGCTCTCCGTAGCCTCCCCCCAACTCTGATTAATCCTGTGTCCTTGTCATACTCTGGAGATAGGGACCCCAAACGACTGGAGGTTGGTAAGGGTCTGTCAGAGATGAGAGCTCTAACCTCTTCTGGAAATGACTCCAGCTGCGCCTGTTTTAGAAGCAGATTCTCAGCTCGGATGTAGTCAGCTGCTTCACTGGGTGAATCAGAGTTTGAAACGGCCGCCCCGTGAAGGGACCGTGCTGTTGTCTGCATGAGATCCTTCCATGTAGAGAACTGGCTGACATCAACGGGCTGAGAACAGGTGTCGACAGTCACATGTCCACAGAAGGAGGATTTCTTCAGCTCACTCTCATCTGTCTCTGGAAAGGATGATGGGTTGGTCGGCCAATGATCCTCTGCATAACGTAAGAAATCAGGGCCGCGGTGCCAACGATGTGGTCTGGATAACTCCTTCAGAGTTTTGCCCCGTGTGATGTCATCAGCAGGGTTGTTTGCACTATCCACATACCTCCAGTTGCTCACGTCTGTAAGATTCTGGATTTCTGCCACACGTGTACCCACAAAGACCTTATAGTGACAAGATTCTGACCTGATCCAGTGAAGAACTGTGGTGGAATCAGACCAGAGTGTGATCTTCCTGATTGGTAAGGTAAGCTCAGTGCGAAGGACGCTAGCTAGTTGAGCTCCCGTGAGTGCAGGACTCAGTTCCAATCGTGGCATCGACAGCTGCTTCTTTGGCGCCACACGGGACCTGGCCAAGACAAAGGAGACATGAACCTCCCTCTGAGCGTCTTCTGTCCGTAAGTAAGCAACAGTCCCGTAGGCCCTCTCAGAAGCATCGCAGAAGATGTGCAGATCTCTGCTGGATGTCGGCGAGTCTGTAGATGCTGGTGCATAACATCTGGGGATTTCCATCTGGATAAGGTCTGGAATCTCTCGTTCCCAGGTAAGCCATCTGTCACGAAGGCTCTGAGGCTGGATTGGGTCATCCCAACCAATTTGTTCCTTCCACAGATCCTGAACTAGAATCTTGGCTCTTGTGGTAAATGGTACAATATAACCTAGTGGGTCATACTGACATGCAAGCACCTTGTAGACATTTCTCAATGTGGGTTCAGTTCTCTCCACTGACCTATGTTTGTACTTTAGGGAGTCACGGAGACAGTCCCACAGTAGTCCAAGAGTTGGCTCCTGAAGGTCCATGCTGGATTGGGAAAGCCATAGTTCACTGCTCTCAGATCTGATGTCAGGTGGAAGATGTTCAATGACTGTTGGGTGGTTACTAGCCCACTGTCGTATCTCGAAGTCCCCGGTGTGGAGTAGCTGACGCAGACCATCAACAAGATCCTTTGCTTCCTCCTCTGAGTGGGTGCTGCGGAGACAGTTATCCACATAGAACGACTGCTCAACACAATCAACGAGGTGGCTGTTAGCCTGACCTGTGTCCTGGACATGTCGCTGCAGGGCGTAGATGGCACAGCAAGGGCTGCATGTAGTCCCGAATGGCAGGACTTGCCATTCATAGATCTTTGGTTCTTCGGTCCTCTTCATATCCCGCCAGATGAAGCGCAGAACTGGTTTGTCAGCTGGCAGAAGGCGTATCTGGTGAAACATACTTTTAATATCACCACTCACCGCGACCGGGTACTGCCGAAACCGAATGAGGACTCCTAGCAGTGAGGGGTCTAAGGTAGGTCCAGGAAGGAGAAGGTCGTTGAGAGACTTGCCTTTATATTGAAAGGAGCAATTAAAGACAATCCTGTCTTTGTTGTTGTGACGTACCATATGGTGAGGTATGAACCAGGATTCTGGGGTTGATGTCCCTACCTCGGGTGGCACTACTGCTACATAACCCATTTTCTCTAGTTTGTGGATCTCCTTACAATAGACCTCATCGCGCTGTGGGTCTTTGGTGAGTCTCCTCTCAGTGCTTCGAAGACTTGGTAACACTGCTTCCATAGGAGCTTGAAGAGTGGTGGAATTGGCTCGGCGAAGCAACAGTGTAGCAAATCTTTGAATACCGTCGACACTGACCCTGATAGTAGACGTCTGAAGTAAGTTTAAGGCCTGCTGATCTTGCTTTGATCTGGTCACCTGCTTCTCACTTGTATAAGGGAGTGTATCAATCTGCCAAAGACGTTCAACGTTCTTAAAGAGTTCAGAAGTAGGTGAGACTGTCGCTGTGAACAGGCACTGCTGCTTGGATGCAGGAACCTGATCAATACTCATGGGACCCTGGAGTGACCAACCAAGCTTAGTGTGGACCGCAACGGGTCCCCCCGAGGGGCCTGATTGCACAAGCTCTGTGGGTGTCAGGAGATGAGGCATGTCAGATCCGATGAGCAGCAGAGGTTGAGCGTGGTCTACAGGATGTAAGGGTAGGTTGCGGAGGTGCTTATATCTCCGTTGGAGAGTTCTCACTGGATAAGAATGTTCTGAAAGGCTCAGGTTTTCAGCGGTGAACGCCTGACGTATGTGAAACTTCTCTTCTGGTTTGGGCAGGGAAGACACATAGAAGGCGACTGATGCACCATGAAGCTGCATAACATCTTGGTGAACAGTTCGAAGGGTAAGCGTTTCAGGCTGTGTGATGAGGTTCAGGTGTTGCACAGCATGTGGCAAGATGATGCTTCGCTCTGAGCCGTCGTCTAGTACTGCATAGGTCTCCAGAACTCTGTCTCCATTATGAAGCAAGACTTTCACAACCTTCAACATCACCTTGGGGGATCTGTTTGGTCTATCCAAGTACACTTTTGTGGTCGGAGCTGTCACCATAAGCACACTCTTCTGGGTTTGCTGGACTGCATCATGCAGTATGGTTAGATGTTGCTCTTTACAGGTGTTGCACAATCGCTTGAGGGTGCAAATCTCAGGCTTGTGAGCCCTTCCGCACTTCCAACACCGCTGTCCATCTGTTATCCACCTCACAATCTGGTTTGTGTTAAGTTTCTTGAACTCTGTACATGCGTTCAGGAAATGTTCTTTATTATCGCAGTGGGGACAGTATGGTTTGGGTTTGGATGAGGACTTTGATGGTGCAGACTGTGCATTGGGGGCTTGGCCACTATTGGTAGTGAGGAGGAATGCTGTTGTCTTCTCCTTTGATTTGTTGAAAGGACGTTGGTCCTTCTTCAGTGGCTTGGGCGTTT
The DNA here is from genome assembly GCA_018398805.1 of Hirundichthys speculiger. Taxonomy (NCBI): domain Eukaryota; kingdom Metazoa; phylum Chordata; class Actinopteri; order Beloniformes; family Exocoetidae; genus Hirundichthys; species Hirundichthys speculiger. The sequence goes on from JAGFBZ010000128.1 coordinate 552,426, forward strand.
CATGGTTATAAAGCGAAGCTGCTCGCCCTGCTATGCGCTTAGCCTGGGATTTCATTTGTAGCCACAAACTCAGATCAGGTAGGGTATAAGTTTGGTCAGTACCTGTCCGAAGAATACCTTGGTTCAAGCAGTATTCCACAAACCCGTCTCTGTAGCTTGGCGGCATCTTGCTCATGAGTCGGTCGACATGAGATCCACATCGTAGTTCATAGCCATTCTGTCCTTCCAGGGTCCTAAGCATGCCTACTAGAGATTGGATGGATAAGGCAAATGCATCAAAAGCTTCAGAGTCACCAAACTTGAGGGCTGGTGTGTTTAGGATGGCCCCCAGTTCACTTTGAACGAGCTGGCGGGGTTGACCGTACTTGTCCTGTAGAGCTTGCATGGCGGCTGTATATGGCCTGGGATCATGCATATAGGCTTTGGCTAGTTGGAGCGCACTCTGTAGCTTCAGGTGTCCAAGGAGCACTTGATATTTGTACTGCTCATTCAGGTGCAGATGGCTGTTCAGCAGGTTGTCGAGCGTCATCTTTAGTAAGGCAAAGTCACTTTCTTTACCGCTCTCGAAGCAGGGAATCATAGGTTTGGGGATGCCATGGAAGGTGAATGTAGATGCGTCAGCTATCTGTGACGGTTGTAGACTGGATTGAGGAAAGGCTGAAGTAGAGCCTGGCACTGCCTGGAAAGGGTAAGTGAAGGTTGACTTAGATGGGTGATACTGTGCCGAATGGGCTGAATATGGAGTAGGGGCTAGGTTGTAGTTCACAGGAGGTAAACTGGAAGGCAAGGATGCGGGAGGAAGAGCGGGCTGTAGCAGTGGAGGAAGAGATGGATACTGCACAGGATGTGGAACCAGAGGTGTGGGGGGCAGAGCTGAATGGAGCGTTGGATGCGGAACCGCCACAGCTGGAGGCGGAGCTAGAGTTACTGGAGGCGGAGCCAACATTGTTGGAGGAGGAGCTAGAGTTGCTGGTGGAACCAAAGGCGTGTGGAGCAGAGGTGAATGGAGCGTCGGAGGCAGGACCGCCACAGCTGGAGATGTGGTCATGTGGGGCACCGGAGATGGAGGCACAGAGTTACTTGCCTTACTATGATCCAAAAGGCATGGTGAGGATCTGCCACTACTGGGGTGCTGTATTTTCTCTTTGAGGAGAGAGGTAACCATCTTAGCTATCTCCAGCTCATTCACTCTCTTCTTTAGCTGTCGCCGCCTCTCCAGCTGTCTGGTTAGCGACTCTTGTGCTCTAATGGCTTCCTCTTGTAGCTGCTGGGCTTCTCTGGCTTGAGTTTGTAGTCGCTGACACTCGTGGTCAATTTGTTGATCCTCCTCTATGTGTTGCTGTAGTTCCTCAAGCTCCATTTGTTTCACTCGCTCTTCGAGCTAGGCTGTTTCTAGCTCTGAGAGAATGTTAGAGGGGAATCTGCCCATGGATGAGCGAGATGACCGTGTGGACTTGGAGTTGGAGCTCTTCCGGGATGAGCCTGTTTTCCGGCTACGTGAACACTGGGTAGAGGGAGCCTGTTCTGTGGTGTGGGGTTGTCCCTCTGAAGGGAGAGTTGCAACCACATAGTCACTCAGGTAAGCTGGGGGGTGACGCTCTCTCTGTGAAGCACGTTGGGTTACGGGCTCAGGCTGGGCATCTGCAGGATTCATCCCTTGGTTGTTACTCTAATCCGGCTCGAAGGACCATAAAAAGGAGAGAATTGGTTATCTCCTGGATTTGCTGGTTTAGAGAGGCAAGGTGTGAGGTTGGTGTTCCAGTTAAAGAACACGGATACAGATGTCCAGCTTAAGGTTGGTTTATTAACTGTGGTCTAAAGAATACCAATACAAAATAACAATTAGTATAACAAACACCATACATAATACACAAACATTACAGGATAACCAAGGTTGCAAAGGACTGTACACAAAACTCAAGGATATAACATGAATCGCACACCGTAAGCAAATCACAACACATGAGGCACACAGACAGCATGACTTAACTTAGCAACACACTAGCTTACATGTAACACAATATTAACATCCAACTGAAACAGCACAACATTATTAGGCTCACCTTCTGGCATCTACACACAGCAACAAACCAGTGTGGTAAAGGTAAATGTTGAGAAATGCAACGAAAATAGGAGCTACACGCCACTGTGTCAGGAGGAAAAACATCCACAGTACGGCCGTCGCACATGCAGGTGTGTTACATTGAAAGACGTCGGAACGGCTGCGGTGCGTTCAAGAGCATCGGACATGTGAAAACTTATGAATAAACAAGCTGTTGCTTAATAAAACTCAGTTCAGCAACAATCAACAATACATAAACAGTGTTGGCTTTCTAACAGGTACCATCATTTTTGTCCAGCCCTATTTCATTAGTTTGTTTTTTTAAATAATTATGTTAATCAACAATTCAAAAGTGATGGCTGATTTTGATTATTTGATTTTCAATAAATTTTTATTTATTGTTACTTTTGTAAGTTTCAGTGAGAATTGTGGGTTTTTCCTTCTTTAACTGAGGGGTACCAACAATTTTGTCCACGTGTGTATATAAATATATAAAGTATTATATAGTCAAAGAATATTTATCTTCCTTAAAAGAAAATGCCTGTAAATTCACTACTTAATCATATTGTGCCTATTTACATCCCTCTTGGAGATAATGTAATCCTGGAAATTTCTGACTGTAAAAATAGAAATAATTCCCTATGGATAACATTTTTTGTTATCCATAGGGATAATACCAGCAATTTCAGTATTTTATTGTGAACTTACTTGTCTATTACTACTTGTCCTCTGAGTGTTATGAATCAAACCAGCTTTTCTGGTTAGAAGATCTCCACTTGACAGAACTGCTGCTGTCAGATGGAACCAGCAGGAGGCTTTTACTGCTTTTATTCTTAAAAAAGGTTCAAAGCCTTACTGTTGCCACTACACCAGATCTATTTGTGGCTTGCTTGTTGAATAATTCAGTATATATTCTCGGCCTGACTGATCACTCGTGAGACTGTGTCATGGTGAAGCACTCAATTGTAGTGTTGTAGAAAATGAATTTCAGGAAGCATAAAAAATAAGCAAAAAAAATAAGATCACATTGAATCTAGGACAACTTTCCTTCAGTGCACTCCAATACTGGAGCGAAAACTATTCAGTTATCATCTCATTATCGTGGTCGATTACCGGGATGTGTAATATCAGCCTCATTCAAGTCTGCGAGACACTCACAACTGTGTCTCACGTGAATATGTAGCTTGTAACATCAGCGTAACATAATGTAAGGTAATGGAAAGTGTGGATAGCACGCAGGACATTTACCAACCCACTAAAAGGACGAAATCTGAGGTCTGGGCATATTTTGTTTTTGTTTTTTAAGAATGCAGAGGGACAACTGGTGGAGGACAGTTATCCTGTCTGCAGAGCACTTGTTTACATTTTATTGTAATTTGTAGAAGCAACTTGAAGGAGCTAAGGCTAATGCTTCAAGCTACTGAGATGTTTGACCAAGAGTAACCTGGTCAACGTTACTGTTGCGTGTTGATCGAAAAAGGACCGGAACATGTTCTCCTGATGCAGTTAAATTATTAATTTATTCCATTAACTGATCCGAAAACCATAACGCCATGAAAAAACCGCTGTGGCGTTTTTCAGTGCCACAGCGGTCAAAAACCTTTTGCCCTTCCGGGTCAAACATCTGACCAATAACAGGCAGCTACCTTTATACCTGACCCTCAGGTAACAACACAGCGACACCCACAGACACACAGAGTGAACTACAATTCACAACTATTCTTTATTTACACATGTAAACGTTTTTAAGGTTCAGCTTTAAAGGTGGAGTAGGTGTTGTTTTTTTGCAACACTTTTTACAATATTGCCTGAAAACCTTTTCACATTCCCATTGCACCCACTGAAATAAAATGTTTTCAAAAAAAAAAAACTAAACGTTTTGGTCCGGTCTAGAGGGTATAATCAGAGAAAAACTCTGACCAATCAAAATAGTGATCATCACTATTTTGATTGACTGCATAATACGTCCATCAAATATCAATGCACTCCTACCCACCCCTCCCTCCCTCCCTATGGTTCATGTAGTCGTGAATCGTGTGAAGGCGTGGTTTCGAGGGGTGAGCTGAAGAGGAGGAGGCGGAGCCTTTGGGAGGAGGGAGGGAGTGTATATTTTCAAAATCTCACTTGAGTTGGAATGCTGGAACCATTTTTCAAACAACACCTACTCCTTCTTTAAGTCCAAAGTGTATTTCATTTGAACTTCACTATAATTTTTGTTCCTGATAATTGTTTGCATATTTTAACCTACTATGGCTGTTAAAGTGTTTATTTAAATTTGCACCAGGCATATAAGAATTGTTTCATTTTAATAAAACTTTGGCTTCTGATGTTTTAGTATGACAAAAAAAATCACAAGATTTTGTGAAATTATTTAAATGTATGTGTTTTTTTGACATTTGTACAGCAATGAAGAATACCGTAATAATATCGTAAACCGTGATAATTTGGTCACTATAATTGGGATATCATATCCTTATATCCCTACTCTGCACAATCAGCTCTTAAAATGGAGGCGGTCATCTGAACTTTCGATTGACACCTCATACAGCCATACAGCAGCTTCCCTGTCCTGTCCACAGCCTAAAATAGCCAATAAGGGCCAACGTTGAAACGAAGCCATGTCCTATTTTGCTTCATGAAAAAACCAGCCAGTTAGAATCAATCGTGCTGATGACTGACGCATTGAATAGCCAATGAAATTCTGAAAACAATGATGTGATGCATGAGGGGGTGGAGATAAAGAGTAAACAAAGAAACCTGAGCGTGAATGGTAATTACCTGACCTCATGAACCCGCCTGACCGCGCGTAACAGAGAGGCGCACGGCATTGTGGCTTATTTCTCAGCGTTTTTGAACTTGGGAGCGTATTTATTGTAGAAAATGGTGAAAAGGACTGTCCAAGAAAGAAGAGGAGGAATTTGCTCTTCGTGAAAGTGACGTGTCAGGAGAGGAGATCAGATAAGGCCAGATAACAGAGCGCATGCCTGCACAGAAGACATTTTCTCCGTCGGAGAAGATTTTGCTCTGGATAAGTAAGTATTTGACTAAATTATGATTTATATTACAGCTTATATTATATTATTACGTATATATTGTATCATAATTGGTAGTATTATTCATATTATATTACGTAGTACTGTATATTTCGACATAAACAAGCTTTACTTTGAATAAATACAAAGGGCTTTGTTTGTGTGTGTGTGGGGGGAGGAGTATGTGTGAGTTGTTTGTTGGGGTGTGTGGGTGTGTGTGTGTGTGTGGGGGGTGTTTCATTGTGCAAAATAGTACAATACAGAAAAGATGGAAAATTTTGTAAATGACTTATTTATTTATTTTTACATAAGGGGCAGTCATCTGAGGATTCAGATGTGGATTGGGAGCCAGTCAGCAAGTGGTCACATAGAGGGTCAAAGGTGCAGATGGACATTGGCAGATGAAGGACATCTCAGTTCCACCAGCTGTGAAGGAGTACAGCCGGTATGTGCTGTATATTCAACTGTGTATTCATTTTGAAATGAAACAATTTTTGTGTTGCACATATTTATGTTTTTGTATATAGTTTTTTCATTGTTGTTCCAGGTGTATGGGTGGAGAGGAGAGATCCCTCTGCACCAGAAGGCATTCTGGGAGACCCTCACCGAGCAGATGGCAGAAGCAGGGTCTTCCTCCACAGCCAGACCTGTCCCACCTCCTGCTCCACGTGGAGCACAACGCATACTGGTTTTCATCAGTGGGCAGAGGACTACTGGTAGGCTGAAGGGCAGCACCGTCATGCTAAAACACAGTTGAAATGCTCCTCGTGTGATGTGCCTTTGTGCTTGATAACGACTAGAGATTGCTACAGTGACTGGCATGCTGCCAACCTGTAAATGGTTATAATTGTAAATATGTTCAAATATGTGAATAGTTTGCTGTGTTTTTATATAAATGACATTTTCCACAACAACACTTGTTTTGACTCTTTTTATATGCAAAGTTTAGCTTTATGTTTCAGTAACCTTTTTTCAGCAATATTGATAGTGAATCTGGATGTGGGATAGGATACCTCTAAGTGTCACCTTTCATTAGAGGCCAAGATTATGACTGTACGATGAAGCGTTCAAGAGTTATGTCCTTTTATCCAAGGTATGTGGCCATGTTTATCCAAGTGCCATTTTGGAGACTCCAAATGGCCATTTTTGGAAACGCCTAGACATACTCTTACAAAAACGTGTGTAAAATACTCATTTTTAGTGGTATTGTTATCAAATTTGAACTTGCACTAGGTAAGGCTTCATGCTGTGGTCCCATTGTGTTTTCCAGCTAATAAGTCACAGCTGCACTCATCTGCAGACATCTGTTTACAAAAAAAGATGTTGCTGACTAATAACATTACCCTGAATGTGATGGGAGTGAGGTTAGAAGTGTTATTTTGTATTTGGCACAAATGAACAGTGGCTCAGATGTGGTTTAAAGTGCTGAAGCTGCCTCTGTGACTGTCTTCATGACAGGAACTTGTAAACCAACCTTTTTCTGGCTTGTACTCACAACCTATCCTCATACCCTCCCCAAAATAGAAAATCGAACTGGATTGACTCTGAGATTACTCTGTTTTTGCTCTCAAGATAAAATATCTGCTAAAAAAAAAAAAAAAAAAAAAAAAAAAAAAAAAGATGATATCTTAATACATCCTAAAATATGCCAGTACATTGTACAGGACTACAGGTAATCCAATTCCATAACTGAGTACATAATTAGACAGTAGGAAAAGTTTTTACAGGACATGAAAGTTGAAGGTTAGAAATCTCTATCTCCAATATGTAAGTGCAGGTTCAAATGTAAGTTTTTAAACACAAAACCTTTTTAAACCTTTTCAATATGATATAAACCTATAACTGATTTTTTTTTAGATATAAAAATGCATCCTAGTTTCATATTTTAACTCCAAACTCTGAACAAGCAAAACAAAAACAATGGTTCCAATTTCTTGCATCGATTAGAAACACAATCTTTGGTTGTGGTCAGACAGTCTTATTTCAGTGTGTATCGATCCGTGACATGCAGATATCAGATCCTGCTCCTTCCAGATCAGGTTAGGGGGGTTGCTGGGAGCTTGTACCCTAGCCATGACTGTCACATGGTAGTGAATGGCTGTGCAACTATTATCTGAGTTTCACATTATAAGGCAATAAAACACACAGTGTCAGGATATCAGGTAACTAGAAACGTGCTGTCCTCTATAATCACCTCTGCTAGGAGAGCTTAAATAGAGCCCATATTACCTTCTCTGAGGCTGTAATTGCGATCAGGAACATCAAAGACTAAAAGCATGCTTCATGCAGGCAAGGAGAGTCACTTCCATCTTTTGATGTATGCAAGATCATGACTTGCACTTTGCAATTAAAGAAACTAAATAGTACCCATTGCCTATTTTTTAGTAGCAAAGGTGTTATTAGGAAAAAATGTATAGTATGCTAGATATATCAGACCATCTATCTGATAGATAAAGCTAGTATTAAATTTGCTTGTGCAACACGACAGCGGAGCACATCGACAAATGAACAAAAAAATGGTTGAAAAAAGGAAATTACCTGTTGCAATGGTCCATTCAAACTGCCAGACCGCAACTAAATTAAAATGCTGAGCATAAGTGAGCTGTGCATAAACAAGCTGTGAGCTGAACACCAACAATGAAAGATACCAATAACTAGCATAAAAACAGGGCGTGTTGATGCTTTTTCAACATAACATTTACAGATCTATTGTCATTTCATTCCTAAGAAGGGCAGGTTGGGTAGAAGCAGGTAGAGCCAGAACAGGTAGATTTCTGCAGTCCTGACCTGACTCTAGACTGTTTATTTCCTATAGACCTCTCTGAGCTGATTTCAACCATCAGTAAAGATAAACCGTTCATGTGTCTGTTGGACCCCATCCCAGCTCCACTACTCAGAAATGTTCTCTTTTAATGGTATGTCAGTATTGAATCAGATTAACCTACTGTATCCATAAAATCAGGATATGTACCACAGGTTGCAGTAATTAAACCTTTACTTTTACTATTTATATTTATAATATCTCCATATTTACTATGTAAAAAAACTGGACATTTTTAATATTTTACTCCTGGAAAACTGCACATTTGCACTAATGACCTCACTTTACATATGTATATATTTGAAACCTCTTGCCTTCTTACTTTTACTTTTGAAAACGGCCACATATTTATATCTTGTTTATTGTTTATTATATGCCACGCACTGACATGGGAGAAGCTCTCCAATTTCGTTGTACGCCACTGTATAATGACAATAAAGGGCATTCTGATTCTGATTCTGATTCTGACTTTTAAAAACATCTCTTGATTCAGACATTTTGGCAAATTATAGACCAATATCCATTCATCCATCTATCCATCCATCCATAAATCATCTATACCAGTGGTTCTCAAGTGGTGGGTCGTGACCCAAAAGTGGGTCGCAGACCCGTTTTCAGTGGGTCGTGAGCCTTTGCCTGGGGAAGGAAATGCTAAAAAAAAAAAAAAAGCGTGTCATTCATACTCCTCAACAGTAGGTGGCGATAATGCCCTGTAATGCCAGTTGACACCCGCCAGTTTACACCATAGAAAAAGACCTGCAAAGTTTGTTTCCATATGTTGAGCATGGTGAAACACAGACACAACAAAGAATATATAGATATGGATTTTCTTATCTTGAAGACAAAGGTCAGTGAGTGGTTATTCAGCTAAAACTATATATTTTAAATTCTTTTTGAAACTACTACTCAGTGGTTGCACTGTTTTAGTTCATGTTTGTGCATAAAAGCACTGTTGAGTCTTAAAAATGGTTGTTACTGAAATGTTCTGATTGTTATGTCAGCCTTATGATTAATGCTTAAATAAGTGACTAGATAGTTTTAATCGTAAATTGTTATATATTCAGGAAGTGGGTACTCAGCAAATGCTACATATTTGAGTTCTTTTTGAAACTACTGCACTTTTTTATTTCATGTTTGTGCATGTTGAGTCTGTTAAAAAAGGCTGAAGTTACTGAAGTGAAGTGTTTTGGATTTAATTAAAGGCTCTGACTGCAACACTGGTGACTAGGGTTGCCAACCGTCCCTTGAAAAACGGAACCGTCCCCTATTTATAGACTCGTACTTTAGTTTATAAATAAAAATAAATAAATAAAAATGAATAAATAATAATAAAAAATTAAAAACGGAGGGTTCCGTTTTTCAAGGGACGGTTGGCAACCCTACTGGTGACTTAAATTGCTAGCTGGCTACCAACTTAAAAAACCTGGTAGCCAGGGGCTACTTGGTAAAAATTTTTAATTTTATGCCCTGCTATACGACGGCGCTGAACACACGCAGCAGGGGTAAGGTTTTGGAAATGTTTCAACTAGAAAAACAAGGAATATCAAACGAATATGGATTGTTTCTAGAGGGACTGATTGTATAAAATTGCTGTCGGTGGTAATGGGATGCTGTCACACTAATGGGAAAAGAGATGAGAGGTGCACCACTTAGCTTAAGCAACCAACTCCCGTTTCAGCTGAAAATTCAACTGAAATTTCCAGTTGTATATATGAGAGGATTTCACATGTGTGTGAGAGGATTTCCAGTTGTATGAGAGGATTTCACATGTGTATGTGAGTGAATACATTTCCAGTTGTATGTATAAGAGCATTTCACATATATGTGGATAAGATTTCGCTTGTATGTGTGTAAGATTTCACCTGTATGCATAAAAGGTTTTCCCTCTAAATACAGCAGTGTCATAGACTCAAAGACCAACATTGCGAAGCACATAGTTTATTAATCCCAAAGTCAAGCTGTTAACATCAGCCCCAGTTCTGCTTCAGAGTGAAGGTGATATTTAAGGTTATCTAGATGAAGTTCAGACACAGTGACTTAGCTTTTTTCCCTTTCTACAGCAATTCTCCCTCCATCTCCTTCTCATCTTTACTTGTCTTTTTTCCAGGTCTCAGGTGGTGTTTTAGGGTGGCCCTTTAAAAGACTTATCCCACTCTGAGTTGAACTGGTTCATGAAATACAATATGTTCAGATAAAGATGGCAGCTCTGACTGATTAATTATTAAGGAAACAGCGGGCTAACGTCTCAGGATACATCTAAGATCTAGATGTCAGTGGAATATTTGTATATATTAACAATAACATTTGTTATGCTTTAGTATTTGTACTTGAGGCTAATATAATTTCAGTGCAGATTCTTAAACATGTTACCCATTAGTACCATAAGACCAAAGAATCTTTTTTGATATGAGCACTTATGACATAAATTAGCTTTGCTTATTCATTTAATATACACAGTTAATATTACAACACCATAACTATCAGGTCAATATTTATCGTTTATATGTGCAATACAAGCCTTAGTACATCAATAAACATTAACATAAAAGACACAAAACCAAAAAGAGTCAGCATGTGGAATATGCAGCTTGAATCCAGAGGTATGAAAACAAAAAACTGGTCTGAAATCTACTCAGCTAAGCTGCAACATCAAGGCTGTAACTGTCACAGCTGTGTCATCTCAAACAAATATATCTGATATGCAGAGCAGATTTACAGATACTCATCCAGCCTTCATCTCCAGCAGACTTGACTACCGTAATGATCTTTTGTCTGATTAGACAGCTTCAGATCATGATGTTCTAACAAGAACCAGGAAAACATTACTGCTGCTTTGAGATCCTTTCACTGGATACCAATTACCTGCAGAATATACTCTAAATCAGGGGTATTCAATTAAAAGTCACCGAGGTCCGGTTACTAAATTTTGCCTAAGTAGAAGGTCCGAGCCAATGTATGTATTTTAAAAAAGTAACTAATTTTTAGTTTAACCAGGGTATATACCGCAATCTTTGGGTCAAATTTACTACCATTTAATACCTTTTTTTACTACCTTCAGATTTTTTTTACAACCACCACGACATCGAGTTGCACCAAGTATCAATCAGAAAGATTTTGTGATATGCATGTAGATTTTGTCATCCAACACTTACATCATTACTAGGAGACTCGGTTGCATATTTTGCAACAGGGCATTAGTTACAGTAACTACAGTAACTCCTTGCTACAGGTGAACGACTTGGCTACATCGGAGTCAGGGAACATGGCGCCAAATAGCTCCCCTATTCCCTGATTCGAGTTCAGGGACTGGTGCTTTGTAGCCGTGTTAAGGCACCACAGAGTCTCCGCCCGAAGCCTGGCATTGCCTCCCATCACAATCCTTAAGTCTTGAGTCGGGTCCACGGGTCTGGTCTGCTCTTGCAGCTGCGGTGGTGTGGTCGTTGGTATATCACTAGTGCTAGTGCTAGCTGTCGAGGTGATTGACTGTTGTTGCCCATGACCGCGCATTTCCCTCATGTGTTTCTCTGACTTCATGTGTGACCTGAGCGCATTAGCCCCCATCCAATTAATATTAATGATATTGATATTTTGAGGCATACTTTACAGCAGGGGTCCCCAACTCCAGTCCTCGAGAGCCCTAACCTCAGGCTGTAGAGCGGGTCGTCCAGTCACTGGAAGGTTGGCGGTTCGATCCCGGCTCCAACTGTCCACATGCCAAAGTGTCCTTGGGCAAGACACTGACCCCTAACTCGCCCCCAGTGGGTCTGGCAGCGCCTTGCATGGCAGCTGGTGCATGTGTGAATGGGTGAATGAGAGGCCATTATAAACAGCTTTGAGGGCACCTCGGTGTAGATAAAGCAGTTTATAAGTTTACCTTTTAGGTGTGAGGTTGGAACTTCGCAGACTCTGCTCTGGGAAGGCACCTGGTCCAGATAATGTCTCTCCAAGGCTGCTTAAAAACTGTGTTGCCCAACTCTTGTCAACCTCTACACAGGGTCTTCAACCCGAGTCTACAGCTGGGGCAGGTGCCGGCTCTGTGGAAAACATCCTGTATAGTTCCGGTACCAAAAAGAAAATGTCCAACCTAACTAAATGAATACAGACTAGTGGCCCTAACTTGGCACATCATGAAGACCCTGGAGTGGCTGATTCTACACCTGCTGAAACTTGAAGTCAAAGACATGCTGGATCCCCCTCAGTTTGCTTACAGACAACACATTGGAGTGAATGATGCAGTCCTTCACATCCTCCACCATACTCTCTCTCATCTGGAGGAACCTGGTGCTGATGTGAGAATCATGTTCAAGCACATTCAACACCGTCCAACCCAACATACTCAAAGACAAGCTCACAGAAATGGGATTATATATAATATAGGATTATCAAATGTTATTTTATCTTAGATAAGATATGTAGGTATGTTTTCTTGGATGGATGTACTGAAAAGGTACATCCCCTTCAGGGATCAATAAAGTGCATCTTATCTTATAACACCTTTTAATTGGATACATGACATGTACTGGGTTATTTCAAGGTCTTAATTATATTTTTTGGGTTGGCCCAAGTAACATATGACTTAAGTAACATGTACTTTAAAAGTTAATATGAATTGATGTTGAAGACAACCACTCTTATGTATCTGGATCCTCTTTGTTGGACTGAAAGGCATCTTCCAATGACTTCTGTCTCAGGGTTGACAGTCTCAGGGACAGGGAACGGAGGATGTCTTTCCTCCTCTCTCTTTCTGCAGCTCTTTTTCTTGCGCATGGTTTTCATGTGCCTCAATAAATTTGTAGTCTTTTCACTGTATTTTACAACCTTTTTACAAACTACACAACTTGCCGCTGTTTGGTTTTAGGGATTAAAATTAGGCCTGGGCCAAAAAAATCAATTTTTATATTAATCGCAATTTTTTTCTGGGGATTTTTAAAAATCTATTCTCGTACAAGAATGGATTTTTATTTATTAAATGGTGGGGTAAAGAGTTCGGGTGGCTCCGTGGAAATACTCCGCTCGCTGTCTCTTTTGTCATCTACACTTCCGGAAATAGAAGCACGTGTATCACCATAGTAACCAGAATGTGGGCAAATGCATGCAACAAAATGGTGGAGTACAGCGAGCTGAGTACTTTCACAGAGCCTGAACTCTTTCCCACACCGCCCCACTTCAAATCAAACATATGGACTTTATTTGGTTTTTATAAAAAGCATGGGGCAGGAGAGCTGGATATGAGGAAAGCCATATGTAAGCTTTGTCACAGTCAAATTTCTTACTGTGGTACCACCACGAACATGACGGCGCACATCCTTCGCCACCGCCCAGAGAAAACAAACGATGTGGGGAATGTTAAACAGTGGCCATTGGCACTGGCAGAGCAGCAGGCATTGGATTCAACTCTCCACAAACTCCCAGCTGGATCAGACAAGGCGTCGAGGGGAACTACAGCAATTGCACATTTTTTTTTAATATTAAAACGTATTTAAGTTTTATATTTATTATTATTATTTATTAATTGATATAATAATATATTAACAATATTATAATAATATTATATATATATATATATATATATATATATACATTAGGAGCATGCCCCGATGTTGTCAGACATGCATACACGCATGTGGGGGCCATACAAATTACTGAATACCATTTTGAGTTGCTGCAATGAAATTTCAGCTAAATGGACTAGCCTGCTGCATCATTTTTTCACTGTAATTTTTGGGGTGTCTTTGAATTCAGTCCTCTGTAGGTTGACACTTTTCATTTCCATCAAATGATGTGGCATCCTTTTGTTTCTAACACATCACCCTGTCCATATCAGTATAAATAAACAGCAGGATTTTTTTCCCATTGAGATCTGATGTGTTTTCAAAGTGTTCCTTTAATTTTTGTGAGCAGTGTGTATATATATTATATATATATATATATATATATATATATATATATCTATATATATATATATATATATATATATATATATATATATATATATATATGTATATATATATATATATCTATATGTATATATATATGTATAGTCAATTGAACTGAAAAGTGTGTGAAGTGACGGAATAAAGTGTCTACCTTAAACAGCTTTAAAAATAGTTGCATACTCACAGCGAGAGTAAAAACATATCCTCAAGCAGAGACCCTTTAACCTCTTTCTTCAGAGACAGGACTATACCTTTGTACTGGCAAACCCCTTGTGGTTGTTAATGACAGCAGGTGCACTCAAGCATGATGATATACACCATGTGTGAACCCACTGAAGAGATGATTGTAGCAGCAGAGGCCTCCTCTGGGTCCCCAGGGGCTTGAATCCAGTAGAGAATTACTGCCTGGTCTGTATAAATGAATCATAGCAGACAAAGCCCCTGTGATGCACAACGAGGTAAGAGTGAGATTGTTTTCACTTAAGTTGGTCCACCAAGTCAATTGAAAATTACAAGAAATTAATTGTTGTGCAACCATTCTTAGTCATTCAATAAGAACCTGGCCTCAAGTAAAAGTCTTCCTCTGTATTCATATTAATACCGTCCCAAGAATATCAAAAATTGAGATCTTTTCATTTCAATGTTGAAATATATATATATATATATATATACTTTTTTTTTTTTAAACAAGATTTTCAAATGTTTTTTGTTTCCACTTTCACCAAAACATGAAAGTACAGTTAATCTAACCTAACCTAAGCCTCAGAATGCACTTCTTTTCTTGATGGAAGTTTTGGGGAAAGTCTGATGGTGTATATTCTTAACAATATAGTTCTTGGTAATCCTAAAAGAAAGGTTGAATAGTAGGCAGCTGGACCACTTAGGGAACCAAGAAAAGAAGTGCTTTCTCGTCCTTTTTTTTAGGATTACTTGAAGAAAGTCTTGCACTTAAGATGAGTCATTTCTCCAACCTACTAAGGTCGTTTGTACCACGTTCTTACTGCAAAAGGAAGTAAATGCGAAAGCCCTCTTACATGGAAGCAATAGAAAAGAAGACACTCTCACCACCTAAAAAATGTCAACACCTTCAACATTTTGAGCCTCGATTCTAGAACTGATTTGATCATTTTTGTGCTGTGAGCCATTTGCACATTTTCATTGGTGCCTGGCTATGGTTTATTATGGGGGAGTAAGATTGGAAAGATATTAGAAGGGAGTTTAAAAATGTATTCAAAGAACAATCACCTGCCATAAGTGTAGACTATTTAGACTGAGAATGTTATGAAAGCTAAGACTGCAGAAGGAACATAAAACAACTGGATGATTTGTAAAGGTATTGATTATGTGAAATAGGGTTATTTCATATTGGAAATAACATTTATTCAAAACACTGTTCAGTCTTTAATGAATACACTGCACATTGAAATCATTTAAGGCAACAAAATGTTTGAGACTATTTTTAAAAGTCAAACTGGTATAGTATAAATGAAATAACCAATAATATGATTTAAATAATTAAACCTGTTAATGCCAAACATTGACTCTCAGTGCCATCTCTTACATCTAAGTCTAGCAAAAATGACTGGGCCGGATGAAACTCTGTAATCAGTATAACCATGACCATCTTATTCAAACACCACAAATGTTTGAGTGGTAGCTATATTAGGCATGAATGAATGATCGTGAATTTAAAATGATCAAGATGGCCATTTAACCCCAAGTGATCATAGTTCAAGGTCCACTATGGTGCCTGAATCTGAAAGTAAAGTTTAGTTCAGTTCAGTTCAGTTCAGTTCAGTTGACTTTATTAATACCCGTAGGTAGATTTGTTTTGCAGTTTGGAGAAGGCATCTCACACAGGACACAGGACAAAAAACATTGAACAGGTTTTATAGCAGCACAAGACAGACATGGCAGGTACTCACAACGCTTACTGAACAGGATAAAAGTAGATTTGCCCACAAGGCCAAGAACAATAAATAGAAGTAAAAAAAAAAACAAGGTCAGGGTTTCTCATAAATATAAATAAATACATTAAAATAAATTAAAAGCAGGATAGACCACATCAATAAATAAAATACGTTAAGATTTGTTTAAAAGAGAGACAGCAGCAGGGACGAAGCTGTTCCTATAGCGTGTGGTCCTCGTTCTAGGGACTATAAATCTGCGTCCTGATGGCAGTAGCTGGAACTCACTTGCTAAGGGATGGGAGGCATCATTGGGGATGGAGCCGGCGAGCCGCTGTAGCTGCTTCGCGTACAGCGACTGCAGGCCCGGCTGTGTTTCCCCAATCAGCCTCCCTGACCATTTAATAATCTGAGTGAGTGAGTGAGTTTCTTTGTTTTAGGGGCAGATTTCTGAACCATGATGCCAGTGAAAATGTTAAAACAGATTCAATAAAAGCATGATAAAAAAGTGTCATCATGGTCCTATCTATGTGGAAACGGGACAACTTCCTCAGGCAGTTCAGCCACTGGTGTCCCTTCCTGCTCACAGCTTCGCAGTTCTCTTTAAATTTTAGGGACGAGTCAATGATTGTCCTCAGATATTTATAGGACTGGACTTGTTCGATGACTTGTCCCTTAATCCTAACAGGTTCAGGTGTTTTGTCATTCTTCCTGAAATCAATTGCCATGTCTTTGGTCTTTGTCAGATTGATCTGTAAGTATGATTCTTCACACCACTTGACAAAGTTGTCAACAAGGCCGTGGTCTTTTTCATTTCCCTGCATCAGACTAAGAATCACAGAGTCATCTGCATACTTTAAAATGAAGCGGTTGTTAAAAGTGCTCTGACACATATTAGTATATAAAATGAATAACAAGGGTGAGAGCACACACCCTTGTGGTGAGCCTGTGGAGGAACACATTTTATCAGATAAAAACCCATTAACTCTGACTCTCTGCGTCCTGTTTGTTAAGAAGTTTAAAATCCAGCCCACAAGATTTGTACTCAAGTTAAAATGTTCTAAAAGCCTCTGTGTTAAAATGTGCGGCTGGATTGTGTTAAAAGCAGAGGAAAAATCAATGAATAAAAGCCGGGCATGACACCCGCTCCCTTCAAGATGTTTAAAAAGCAAATCACGAAGGGTGAGTGTGGCATCCTCCACTCCTCTTTTAGGCCTGTAGGCAAATTGCAGTTGGTCCAATCCACCCTCTGTATTTTTCAGGATTTCCACCCGGACCAGTTTTTTAAAGATTTTCATGATGATTGAAGTCAAGGCCACTGGTCTAAAATCATTCAGGGTTGTGGGGCGGCTGGATTTAGGGACCGGGACAACCACAGCGTCCTTCTAGATCCTGGGGACCTGCTGTGCTTCTAAGGATCTGTTAAAAATCTTGTGGAAAACCGGACTCAGTTCTTTTGCACAGTTTTTAAGTAACCGACCACAGATATTATCTGGTCCATGACTTTTGTTAACCTTTGTGCAAAGAAAGGCTTTTTCAACATCCTCTTGTGATACCAGGATGTGCTGATTGTCACGCAGTTTAAGCTGTAATGCCTGTATTTCCTTGCTAAAATCATATATATCACATATTAAAACGATTATAAAAATCTATTATAAAAACAATTAAGAGCATTAGCAAGGTCAGTATTTGAGCTAAAGCCATTTAAAGTGACATTAGTGCTTTCTCTTGTGTTCTGGAGACCGGCGATGGTCTTCATACTGGACCAGGCTGAACCAAGGCTGTTAGAAGCCATTTTGTTCTCCAGTTTGGCTTTATAGCTCTGTTTTGCCTTTAAGATCTCCACTTTGAGTTCTCTGTTAGCTGTGTGTAGATCTGATGCTTCTCCTTGTTGAAATAACAGTTTCTTTTTCATTATAAAAGACTTCACCGATTTATTTACCCACGGCTTATTATTGGGGTATATTTTGACCCTCTTAGTGGGTATAAGCATGTCTCTGCAGAAAGCTGAGTATGAACAGACCACATCAGTCAGTTCATCCAAGTCCTCACATGATTCCTCAAACATTTCCCAGTCTGTACAATCAAAGCATCCCTGCAATGAGTGCACGGCGTCATTTGTCCAGACTTTCACCTCCCTGGTTTGGGTTTTCTCCCTTTTTAAAACAGTCTTATAGGTTGGGAGGAGATACACACAGTTATGGTCTGCAGAGCCCAGAGGGGGAAGAGGAAGTGATTTAAAAGCATCTTTAATAGACCCATAGCACAAGTCCAAGGTCTTACCACGTCTGGTCAGACAGGAGACATATTGGAAGAAGTTTGTAAGGGTCTTTTCCAGTGAAAAATGATTAAAATCCCCCAATATGAAATTCGGAGCCTCTGGTGAGTCTGCAGTAGTCTGCAGTCTCTGTATGACGTCATATATGATGTGAGAGGCAGAAGAGGCATTCGCCTTTGGGTGTATATACACAACAGTTATAAAGATCTGGGGGAACTCACGGGGGAAGTAGAACGGGCGCAGCAGACAGAAGTTCGACATCTGATGTGCAGAGTTGTTCTTTATTTATCGTTTATTCACGTATAAACAGACTCCGCCCCCTTGTGTTTTCCCCGTCACCTCAGCATTCCGGTCGAGGTGGAAGGGGGTCCCGAAGCCGTCAAGGAAGAGATCAGAATCTTGGTCCCGCTCACTGAGCCATGTTTCAGAGAAGACTAGGACACCACAGTCTTTAAAATCCTTATGGAAGCGAACATTCCCTTGGAGCTCGTCCACTTTATTCCTGAGGGACTGCGCGTTGGCCATGATCACCGAGGGCAGGGGAATCCTGCTGAGCTGCTGCTTCTTGAAGCGCAGTCGGACACCTCCTCTTTTCCCCCGCTTCCTAATTCTTCTCTTCCCGTTTGTGTAAGAGCCATGGTCCCTTCGAATAAGCGCTGGCAGGCGTAGTATGACATCCGTCACTCGAGTGCTTGCACAGCTCATTTGCAGCAACACTTCACGAGAGTAGCCATGACGTGTCCTCTCTAGGATGACAGCTCCACTGACATCGCTCGCCAGTAAAAAGTACGAAAAAAGCCAAAAAAAGGGCAAAATAAAAGAGATCCATGTCAGATCGGCGTTGGCTGAGTACTAACTTCCAGATGACACTCACTCAGGTTACATAAAACATTTAGGGACATTAAAAACAAACATAAAAGCTTTGTGCAAAGACGCTGAACTTCCTACTGGTCGCTGCGTGCGCATGCGCCCATAGTTTAAGACTGACAAACACATCAGTAGCAACCACAGGTTGGGAAGTTGGGAGTGGGTTTACTGGAGAGGTAGAGCTGGGTGTTGTCCGCATAGCAGTGGAAATTTATATTATATATCTACGGAAAATATGGACAAGGGGAAGAAGGTAGATGATAAAAAGGAGGGGCCCCAGGACCAAGACCTGGGGCACACCAGAGGTGACAGCAGATGGTTATGATGTGAAAGATTTGAGCTGGATAAACTGAGTGCAGCCTGAGAGGTAACATTTAAACCAGTCAAATGGGGTGTGGGTGATGCTGATGGAGAATAATCTACTGAGGAGGGTGGTATGACAGATGGATCAAAGACTCAGGTCCAGGAGGAGGATGGTGAGTAGGCCAGAGTCGGCTGCCATGAGGAGGTCATTGGTGACTTTAATTAGGGCAGTTTCTGTGCTATGGAGGGGGCAGAAACCAGACTGGAAGTGTTCATAAAGGTTGTGGGATAAATGACAGTGGAGTTGAGCAGCTACAGTTTTTTCGAGGATTTTGGAAATGAAAGGTATATTAGAAATAGGACGTAGGTTATGGAAGTTGGTAGGATCAGCGCTGGGTTCCTTCAGTCCTGGGGTTATTGCATCAGATTTGAGTGATGCAGGGAAAGATCCGGAGGAAAGGGAGGAGTGGATGATGGCAGAGATGATGGGGGGGGGGGGGGGGGGGTTGGGGCAGAGAAGGACGGCACACTTTAACCAGAACAGAGGGGGGAGGGTCCAGTTGACATGTAGATGGCTTGGACCTGCAGATGATATCAGAGCTTTCTGGGGTGGAGGGGAGCAGGAAGGAGGAAAAGGAATTAGTGTGTGGAGGTGATTCAGATAAAATACTGGGAGGTGGTGGGGGGGGGTGGCTGTGAGCCAAGATGCGGGTGGATCTTCTGGATTTTTTCATTGAAATACACAATACAATCCCAGTTCCAAATAAGTTGGGATGCTGTGTAAAACGCAAATTTCTATTTCTAAGTCACATACACCCATATTTTATTCCCAAAAGGAATATAAAGAACAAACCAGATATTGATAAATATAATGTTAAAAGAGGTTTGTTGTTGTTGCGGGGTTGCTTCATACACACACACACACGCACACACACACATACAGTCATGGAAAATATTATTAGACCACCATTTTTTCTTCACTTTCTTGTTCATTTTGATACCTGGTACCACTAAACATCATCATGTGACTAAAACAGACAGAAAAGAAGACACTGAATGCATAAAAGCAGTGTTTTTGGCAGTACAATGCCATAGCTATTGATGTAAAAATTTAAGTGATTTAGGTTATAATCAAGAAAACCATGGAAAATGGTAAGATATCAGCTCTTAAATAAAACTCTTATGAGCAATCTTTGTGGTTATCGTTATGTTTGTCCAAACAAATGTACCTTTAGTTGTACCAGGCATTAAAATGAACAAGAAACTGAAGAAAACAAAGGTGGTCTAATAATTTTTTCCATGACTGTATATATATATATATAGAGATATAGAGTATAGATATATATATATATATATATAGATATATATATATATATATATATATAGATATATATATATATATATATATATATATAGGGCTGGGGGTTAAATGATTATTTTTCTAATCGATTAATCTAGAAAATAGTTTTTCGATGCATCGATTAATCTAACGATTCATTTTTAAATCCGATTCAATTCGATTTCGATTCGATTATCGATTATCTCCCCATAATTTGACCTATATAGCAATTAATGCTAATTAATCCCCATGAATAAACACAAATTTCTTCTTTCAAATTCAAAAATGAATTGTATTGAAAAATACAACAATAAAGTGCACACAGTTGTGGTGCAATGGAATCCTATAATAAAAAAATAATAAAATAAAACTTTCCTTCAATAAATAAAACTGCAAAAAACACAATCTGAACCAAAATCTTAATCAAAATTCTCCTGGGGGGGTGCAGGGGGTGTGTTTTTTTTTTTGTCTGATAGTAGTCCTCCAAACTTTTCTGCCTATCCCTGTCACTGAAAACATAAATCACAAACACAGTGCACAGGTTAATAAAAATATATACGTCTAAATGATCTGCCCATACCAATAAAGTATAAGAATAATTAAAGCTGAGAGCAGCATTTATCGGGCCCTCGCACCCATTGCCACCGCCCCCCCAGGTGTCCACCACCTTCCCAAGCCAGTGGGGAATCAAGACAATACAGTGAAAATCCAATTTGGTTATAAAAATGGAAAGGTTGCTACCCAGCCTGAATCCAGAGGTATGAAAACAAAAAGAGTTCTAAGTTTGCAAAACAAAGCTGTAACTGTCACAGCTGTCTATAATCTTAAGGAAATATAACAAGTCAGAGATCTGATGTTCAGAGCAGATTTACAGAAACTTATCCAGCCTTAATCCCCAGCAGACTTGACTACCATAAGGATCTTTTGTCTGATTAGACAGCTTCAGATTAGTGCTGGGTGGTATACCAGTTCATATCGAATACCGGTGTTTATTTTTCTTATGATATGAATTTTCATATACTGTAATACCGGTGAGTTTGTACTGTAGCGTACACAACGTTGGGAACGCACACGGCGGAACGTTAGTGCCGCAGAACATTGTTTAACAGGGGACTATTTTGCAGTTGCACTGGAGGCACAACACGCTACTAGCTTATGGTTAAACGGTGATGGCTGCAAACAGTGAATGTCCAGAACGGCAACATGAGACTGAGGAACTTCTTCCTAAAGGAGCCGTGTCTGTCGTGTGGAAGTTCTTTGGATTTAACCTTTCTGTCGTGTTCGGGTCAAATCTGACCGATTTCCTACTTCCATCCATCATAAATATTGTGTTTTACATTTGATTGTCTCAGGGCCTTATGATATCCTCCACACTAGCCATTTGAACATATATAATTGTTGATCACCATTTTCTCTGAATTTTGAGTAGTTTATTCAACTTTGTAACACCTGTGGTGTTCCCGGTCAAAAATGACCGCCGTAGGAAATTAATGGGTGACCCTAGATTGTGTTCATCCATCAGATTGTACACAACCACAAATACACCACCACACACACACACATACACACACACACACCACCCCACCCCACGTGAACCCATTTCAGACTGAACAAATAGGTGTCTCCTATTCCCTCCTCATTCCTGTGCTTATGTGCCCATCCCCCCACATGAACCACACTTTCCAAACTAAATGTATAACACTAACACTTGTTCCACATTTCAAAGTAAACAATTAGGTGTTTGTTATGAGAACCGTCTCTTTCCCAGGCTTATGTGCCCATCCCCCGACGTGAACCTTACTTTCCAATACAAAATGTATCATATCTTCTCAGAGACCCCTTATATATAGTTTTTTTGTGTGCATTGCCCTCATTTTGCTATGAACACGTAGACTAGGCGCCTGATCAGATGATTTCTTGTCAGAGAAGCTCTGGACCTTTTATTTCAACCTGATGAACAGGGGATTGAAGTTCAACCAGAAATAGAGGACGATGTCTCAGAAATAGAAGACAACATTGATCTGAATATGATCCCTATGAATTATTTGACAACATTCCCGTTCTGCAACCGGACAGCTTCCACAGCCTGGAGTAGTGGGTGGGAGAGTAGTGGTGGGAGGAGGAAGAGCAAGAGTAGAAAATATTGTTAGGATGCCACTCCTGTGTGTGAAGACACATGTGAAGATACAGCCCCCCCCACCCCCCCCCCCCCCCCCACCCCACACACACACACGCACACACACGCACACACATATACAAATGATAGGCTCATGTTGATGTGTGAATTTGGTCACTGTTTTGATTTTTGTTACTTTCTTTTTACAATAAATGATCATTTTGGAATACAGTTGACTATTTCTGTGTCTATTTTATGTATATTCACTGCAGTTATTCATATAAACCAGTGGTCTGAGACATTGTTTACAGCTTCAAAAGGAGTTAAATAAAATTTCGTGTTAAGCAGTGGTTTTTCTGTTAATGTAGGAGCAGTTAAAACAGGCCGGTCAAATTTGACCGGGAACACTAAAGTAAGGGGGGAGAAACGAACACGACACAAAGGTTAAAAAAAGACGACGTCCAACAAACTACAATAATCTGCAAATGTTGCCGAGCTAAAGTTGTAGCCGCGGGAGGCAACACCAGGCTGGTGTTGCATCTCGTGGCTACAACTTTAGAACGCTGTTTACATTGTGTAGTTAATGTTGATTTTTTTACAAAATATGTTTTTTCAAGTTGTTTGCAAAATTTAAAAAATAAAAGGGTTCTGTATTTTAACTGCAACTATCATCCATTCTGATTCCTTCACTTAATTAGAATCACGAGTGCCACCTCTTTGTAAATACTATCATTCTGTGAGGCCATGCAAACCTGTATTAATACTAGTGTAGATATGAATGTTTTTCTACAATATTCACTCCTCGTGACAGTAAAATAGGTCATTCTTAGCCAATTTACTGCAGCAATTCCTCTCTAAATTATTAGAAAATGTGGTGCCTTCAAAAAAATATACAGTGATATACCGTGAAACCGATATAATTTTGAAAAGTACCGTGATATAAATTTTTGGTATACCGCCAGCACTACTTCAGATCATGATGAACCCTGTTGCCAGAGTTTGTAACAAGAACCAGGAAAACTGAACACATTACTGCTGTTAACCTCAGACTCATCCATGCACAAAATTTGGATGGTGAATGAGGACTTTTATTAGTATGAGCTGTAGGAATCCAAGGCTGATCTGATAAAGCACACATAGGATGCAAAACACACTAAATGTGACCAAGATCATGGTCCTTTGATAAGACAGTAGCACTGTCCAAGATTGTCAGATACACTTGTTCAGAGTGAAAGAATAATCAAATATATAAATGTTCAAGCAGATTGGATAATGCATGTGTAATTCAGAACAACTTTTCCATTTATGGAAAGAGATCTGTTTAGTTGAGCCTATAGTTAGTCTCAACAATAGTGTGCTCGGGCCAATAGTCATAGCTATGGTTACAGGAATGGATGAAGACCAGACTAGAGCAGGCGTTTCAACAACACATTTTTTAAGCAGTACTCAAAAGTAGCACGATCTGCCAACTTGATTAAACTCTATATTACATACATTTCTGCAGTAACACCACTGCTAATATTAGCAGATTCTTCTTGGAATGATCCTTTCCAGCTTTTCTTCCCAAACATGCTGCCAAGAGGTCATTAAGTCAGCGCATTGTCCCCCTCCCCCCACTCTCTTTCAAACTGTCATTTCACACCTCTGTTGCTGAAGCCAGAGAGAGCAGAGTTTATTTACCAAAATATTGATGTAAAATCAGAAAATTGTCTTAAAAATCTATAAAAAATACAGAACAATTCTTGTATCTTAAGCTAACTGTCCACATAATATTTTTGGAATTTCATTAATATTTTCAATTTAAAAAATTACTTTTTATACAGTCGCTCTAGCAGAAGTATACATTAAAATATTCGCAATAATTCAGTACATGCCTCTAAAATTCCCAAATAAATCATCCACCATGCTGGCATATCCAGCTAAATTACTGCTAAGTTTGGTGACTCTAATTGAAAAATTAGGTGCCATAAAAAATAAGTTACACTGCCAGAATTATGCCCATCGGTTACATTTGACGTTTTGAAAAATATAGAGTGGTGGACTTCTGAATTGACCATATGTTGCAGTGTATGAAATGTTTGGTTGAGTGAAAGAAACATGATCCTTCAGTCTTAGCTTCTTATGACCAACATGTGATTTTTAATGAATTTATTTAATTTCCATGCGACAAAACCATCCACTTCCTGTTTGACGATGAACAGCACTGGCACCGTTGGACGTGCATACACGAAATTGTACATCATGAATGAGCACCCTTCTGACTTCAGTCTGACCGCTTCTCAGGCTGATACGATGAAGAGGGAGGTAGATAAAGGAGATAATAAGATGAAAATCATATTCCTATGACCAGATGGTGGCGCTATGGAGTTCATCCAAGATTGTCATATACACTTGTTCAGGGTGGAACAATCATCATACATATAGATTTTGGTGCAGATTGGACAATGCATGTGCAAGTTATAACAACTTTTCCATTTGTAGCGAGACATCAAATTTTGCCGTACTCTCACAGCCACGCCCTTTGATAAAAAGTTACAGTTTTTACTGTCAGTCATCTTCAATGTCTTTACTACTGATTTGAACTGGTTTGAGGTCTGTCGGCTCATCACACTCGAAGCAGGGATGCCTAATGCAAAAATTGACATTTCCTGTTGCCAATAGGTGGTGCTACAACGGTTCCTCAATCTGATAGCTGCTATATGTTAAAGATCGGACTACGATCATACTGATCTGTTTTGGACCAGATTAAACACTTTATGGCCGAGTTACAGCCCATTTCTCTTTCATGGCGAGTCTTCGAAATGACATCAAACTTCGCCTTGTCACTGCAGCCACACCCTGTGGTAAAAAGTTATATGCTTCGCAAACTTTCTTCGGCCATGTGTCTAGATTAGAACAAAAAAAGTTTGGAGTCAATCGGACCAAATCTCTGGGAGGAGTTAGTTAAAGTTGGAAATGACCAAAACATTGGAAAAACTGCATGTTCCATTAAAAATATCCGACTTCCTGTGGGAGTTAGAGCATGGGTCCATGAGACTTTTTTGTAGGTCTGAGGATGATACATCAGTCACACAAAGTTCATGTCTGTAGGTGGAAGCATATCGAGGGGCTCGTCCTTTTAATAAAACAAGGTGGCGCTATTGAGCCACTTTTGTGTGCCCATGCGCAGCACCCATAAAATATGTAAATTTTGCAGACAATGAATGCGTGTGCAATATCTCGTGAGTTTCCGAGTATGTTAAGGCCCCCAAAAAGGCCATTCATTTCGGAGAATAATAATAATAATAATAATAATAACAATTAAAGCTGCAAGCAGCGTTTATCGGGCCCTTGTACCCATTGCCACCACCCTCCCCAGGTGTCCACTACCTTCCCAAGCCAGTTGGGAATAAAGACAATACAGTGAAAATCCAATTTGGTTATAAAAATGGAAAGGTTGCTGCCCAGCTTGAATCCAGAGGTATGAAAACAAAAAGAACTGAAGTCAAATCTACTCAGAGCTGAGTTCTAAGTTGGCAAAACAAGGCTGTAACTGTAACAACTATCTCTAATCTTAAGCAAATATAAAGAGTCAGAGATTTGATGTCCAGAGCAGATTTACAGAAACTTATCCAGCCTAAATCTCCAGCAGACTTGACTACCATAATGATCTTTTGTCTGATTAGACAGCTTCAGATCATGATGAACCCTGTTGCCAGAGTTCTAACAAGAACCAGGGAAACTCAACACATTACTGCTGTTACCTCAGACTCGTCCATGCACAAAATATGGATGGTGAATGAGGACTTTCATCAGTATGAGCTGTCGGAATATAAGGCTGATCTGATAAAGCACACATAGGATACAAAACACACTAAATGTGACCAAGATCATGGTCCTTTGATGAGACAGTAGCACTGTCCAAGATTGTCAGATACACTTGTTCAGAATGAAAGAATAATCAAATATATGAATGTTCAAGCAGATTGGATAATGCATGTGTAATTCAGAACAACTTTTCCATTCATGGAAAGAAATCTGTTTAGTAGAGCCTACAGTTAGTCTCAACAATAGTGTGTTAGGGCCAATAGTCATAGCTACAGTTACAGGAATGGATGAAGACCAGAATAGAGCAGACTGGTCTGAAACAGCCTCATCATAGCTATGCTGCTATAGGTCTAGGCTGCAGGGGGACACCAACATGATCCATTAAGTTGTGTCTTCACCTTTTCTCTTCCCTCCTTTACCTTTCTTATTCAGCTGTATCCATAGTTACTTTTTTAATCTCATTAAAGTCACAATAAAAAGATTTCTATTTATATAGATTTCTAGTACATTACCATATTATATAGGACACATCTGATTATAAGATGACTGCTATCTTTCAAATATCATTTTGGGATGAAGACAATAAAGTTATTCATAAAATAACGCATTATTGTACAATTACTAAAGGAAACCAGAGCCGAGCAGCAGTGAGGAAGACAGTAGTGGGTGTGAGGACTCCATTCCACAGCCCTGTCAGCAAAAGATGGAAGTAATTGTTTCAGTGATGAATATAAAAGATATTGGTCAGATTGTGACATTGCCAGATCACACACCCCCAGACCTCACTCTCAGACACAGCAGGATGAGGCTGATGTCTCAGCCAATGTCTCTGAAGAGACAACACCAGGACCCAGCTATCAAGAAAGTCCAAGAAAGGGTGTGGAATGTGCTGGAAGGCTTCTTCGTGTACACCAAATCAAGCCCAGCTTGACCAAGAAGAGGAAACATGTTTAGGACAGAGAGGGCTGGACCCCACCAGACTACATACAGCAGTATATTGACAAATATTTGATGAAAATAATTGCAGATTGCTCTAATGCTACATCACTGGCTTGAAGTGGGGACCCACTCAACATAACGCCTGATGATTTTTTTTCCTTTTTTTTGGTGCCTGTATTTTGATGGTCTTGTATACCATATCCTGCAATCAGGATGTACTGGTCTAGATCTTTGAGATTCCCTGCCATCACTGAAAAGTTCACACATGACAGAATCTTCACACTGAGGCGTTCACTCAAAGTGCTCATTGATGATGATGTTCCAGAAGATCTGAAAGAGTGTGATAAATTCTGGAAGGTGAGGCCTTTTCTTGAATGCATCCTGAAAGGCTGCAAATCTCAGGCTCAGCCACAAAGTGTGTCCAAAGTGTGAATAGATGATTCCATTCACAGGAGCTCGTCCATGTCAACAATATCTGCCAATAAAACCAAACCCAGTTGGCATCAAAAACTTTGTTTGTGCAACAGCAGATGGTATAGTACTAGACTTTGAGATTTATCAAGGTTCAGATGGACTCATTGAACAAGTTGAAGAACCAGGGAATCTGGGTTTGGAAAGACTGGTGACTGATCGTCTGTCTCTAACTCTGCATCCTAATACAAATATGTACTGTGATCGGTTATTCACATCCATCCAAGCTGTGAAACACATGATGAAGAAGCAGATGTATGCAACTAGTATAGTTATGAAGAACTGAGTCGCTGCAGCAGTGCAGAAGCTACGAACTGACAAAACAATGAAAAAAGATGGAAGAGGCACCTCAGCATGTTTCATGCCATGTTCATAAAATGAAATAAACAGTTCAGAACAGTAATAATGGGAAATGTTTTGAATGTTTAAGTTGTTTTACAGACACCTGTCTTCCTGCAACTGTAAGCAGCACTTCATAAGAGCCATATTGCTCAAGAGGGCATAATTGGTTGTTGCCCGGACGACGCCTGGCATGGACGCTTCTCGCTGCTGCTCCGGGACTTGTCTCTGCTACGCTGGACGTTGAACGCTGGACCCTCCAGTTTGTGCCCGGTTTGTGGTGATCTGCGGGTCGACATACTGTCTGCAGGGGGCGGATCGGTCCTCTTGCGGCTGGTGGAGACCTGCTGCCGCGGACATGGACGGTGTCGCTGGAGGCCGGTTCGGGAAAGCTAAGCTAAGCTAAGTAGCCCTGAACTGCTACTCGCGGCAACCACCCCACTGGATCCGGGCTGCAGCGTCGCGGAGCCGGGACAGGAGACCCCAACGTAGCGGCGGCGGCATGCTGCCCCCGTCCAGCTGTCTACACGCCGGATGGGTCAGCTGATCTGGCAGGGGCCGTCTGGTGACCTGGTGGGGCCCAGCACCGCCGGGGGAGATGACAACGGCCTGGTCCGGTCCGCATGATGAACCGGGCTCTGGGTCGGCTCAGTCGCTCCCCGGACTGAATGGAGCTCGGTCTTCCCAGGGGAGATGGTCTGGTTCATCGGTGTTTCCTCCTCTGACCTGGAGATATCTCACTTGTCATCGTTTTGGAGATATACTGGTTCTAACGGCTGTTAACTGTTTTAACGACTGCTAACGGCGGTTACCAGGAGTTAGCACTCGGACCACGGGACCAAGCATGAAAAGGAGCGCTGGACACTAGCAGCTCCTCTAGTACACCAGATTTCTCCTGGTGTACTGAAACTTGAATTTCCCCCTTGGGGGATTAATAAAGTATTTTTGAATTTGAATTTTGAATTTTGAATTAGTTGCTTCTCATTTTGTTTTTGCACTCAGAAATAACGCTGCTGTGTTCAGGCAACAAATAAAGAGTTTTGCTCAACATTACTTAATTGTGACGTTATTGTGATCTCTCAAAATTTAAGACAAATGTCCACATATGTGGACATAGTTTTTCTCAGAAACTACATCATGTAAAAAGATAATTCTTTGTTTTTATACCCATCAGGTCCCAATTAGCCTAAACATCAAAGAGAAAATAAAAACGCATGCCTTGCAAGAGTCCGGGTCTGAAGAGGTTTAACCGGAAGTCCACAAATGCTGCCGTACTTTTAATTCATCAGCTTCTTAGGGTGAATTCCAATTCCTCTCTTAACCCTCAATTTTTGGCCCTAAATCTTAACCCCCGAAAGTAAGTGTTAGAGATATGCTACCTCGTGGTTCTGATGTGCAGAATAGTGATGGGTCGGTCGTGAACGAGAGCAGGAAAAGAGCCGGCTCTTTGAAGTGAACGACGGGAGCCGGCTCGTGAGCCAGAGCGATTTCTTTTTAAAATATTATCTTATATTGTCTTTTAAAGCCGCATTGGTCAACATGTGTGGCTGTGGCAACGTCTGTGTGACTACACTGAGCAGGAAGGAGGGGGGGAGCAGAGTCAACAACACTCTGCTGGGGGGGGTTACAGACACACACAGGAGGCAGAGAGATGAGAGCGAGAGGAGCGCAGGAGGATTTGACCAGTTCACCAAAGATGAGTGACAACAGGAAAAGGAGTAAAATTTGGACACATTTTAAAGTGTTAGACTCCGGAAAGGCAGAGTGAACACTTTGTAAAATACAAATTTCATATGGAGCAGGCTCCACAAACAACCTGCACAGGCATATTCAAACTAATCATCCAACAGTGCAATTAACAGAGTTGGAGAAAAGACCAGCAAGGGACTCTGAAGGTTTTTCACTGTAAATAGTTGCACATTTTAATTTGTATTTTGTTGAGTGATGTTTAGTTGATTTTGTTTTTTCACAAATTAAAATGGTCTTTTTTTTTATTTAGAATTTATTAATGTATATGTTAAGTTTATTAATAAAGCCATATAAATACAATACATATGTTATATTTTATGTTTTTTTAACATTAGTTATTCATTTTACACATAATTTGGTAATAAATTAATTTAATTAACAAAAAATCTGAGGAGCCACTTGGGAGCCGAAAGTGAGTCTTTTTAGTGAGCCGAGCCAAAAGAGCCGGCTCTCCACAAAGAGCTGGAATGCCCATCACTATCTCAGACCGCCAGATATGATGTAATTGTTTTCGCACAACAATCAGTTCTTGAAGTGGAATTTTTTCAGTTACACTTATTCATATTTTGTTTGCATGTCTCTGCCTATGTGTGTGTGTGTGAGGCGGGGGGTGGGGGGACTGAAGTAATCGCGAATAACTGTGTAGTATTGTACATGATGGTAGTCTGCAGGACGGCTGTGGCGGTCTGAGGAACAAGTGACTAGAACTCCTATGTATTTTATTTTAATATGTTAAAGACTTCAGAAAATATAAAACATACATATTTAGGAAAAGTAATGTAATGGCAGACCTGTAAATTTTGTTTGGAGAAAGTTATTCACATAATAACATCCCTAACCATCTGTGAGACTGCTTCGGTGGTTCTAGTGTTAAAATATAACATTTAATAAAAAATTGATGAATATCGGCTCAAAATATCGGCTATCGGCCTTCCTGACTACTAATGATCGGTATCGGTATCGGCCCTGAAAAAACCATATCGGTCGATCACTAATCAATATAACACAAACATTTTAACATGATCAGTCTAATTTTCTTACTATTCTTCATTTTTTTTGGTCTGTTTTTTGTTTTGCATTTATTTATTTTACTTTTTTGTTTATTTGAATTCTCCAGAAGTGGTGCACCTGTGGAAACAGCTTCAGTGTTAGTGGGCTGGAGCGTAAATGAAACAATCAAGTAGCATGCTGTGTTGAATTAACAACCGCAAAAACCTTTAAAAAGACAAAGAAGGGCTGTGCTGTCATGGAAGATCAAACATGCTCTTTTTGATTCATGCTACAAATGCTTCTTTCAAATGCACATCATGCTGACTACTGTCCAGAGTCATGTACTAGGAAAAGAACATTTTCAAATCAGAAACACAGGAGGATTTTTTTTTCTTGCCATTAAATCCATTAAAGCCATTAAATCAAGAGCAAATAGTTCTCCTCAGGTTTTTACCTCACATCCATAATTTGTTCATCTTTAAGGGAGTTCTCACTTTAACTTAAAAAAAAAAAAAGAAACACTATTATTTTATAGAAGTCAGACAAAAAGTGGACAAAAGTTTTAAGAAATATTTGAAATACAGGTTATTAGTCAAATGAAAAAGAGCAAATTTGATTAAACACCAATTAATTATATTATACATTTTAAAACTGTTCTTTAATTGCTCTATGAATATTCTACAACTATAACAAAGTCTTCACAAAAGGAAGGAATCATTTACAGAGTCAACATAAGGCCACAGAGCAAAACCATTATACTGAATGCCAAATGTTAATCTACTGCGTAATAATTTAAAAGTTCTTTTGCAAAAAAGAGGGCGTTAGCATATTTTTCATTTCAGTTGAAACCATATGAGAAATGTGTGAGAGAAGATTAAGACCAATATACAGACAGATCCAGGCCTTGGGTTATGCTGTTTATACAAAATTAACAAGTCAGTAACCAATCAACAAGCTTCTTGTTTTTCTCATTTTGTGTTCTGTACTTTATCATCTTTTGTTGATAGTAAAGGCTAACTACATTATCTTAGGGATAATTATCTGCTTAATCAATCAGTTTCACCAGCTTGAATAAAATAGTCTTTCAGCTGCATTATTTCCTGTTCATATTAAAGGTTTTGAAGACAAATTAGCACAAATTTTCAGCAGTCCAATTAGAAGTTTCTATATTTTTTAAGCAAACAACAATGAATTTTGAAGCTACAGTGGAGATACTTTTAAGATGAGGTTTATTTTAGTTCAGCACAGTTCTTCACAATTTTGGGAATCTGCTCCTCTGATAGATAAGAATGTTCTTAACTATCGCTACAACAAAGTCAGACGGTGAGAGACGTATATCAGACATGCATGTTAGTCAGTGTGCTTTAGAAACTAACCAAACACACAAAACGTTAATAGGCACAAACTGCAGACATATTTAGCAATGAATACACCACCAAGGAAAGAAGAAAACAACTTCTATTCTATTTTTCACATTTTCCATGTTTGGCTCTTTCGAATGTTACTCATTAAGAATTATTAATTAAGAACTAATAACTAATAATAACTAATAACTAATTAAGAACTCCATGCTACTCCTTTACAAAGAGTTATTGTAGTGAAGATGGTTGGTGGATCAGATTAACAGCCCAACAGCATGCTAACACCCATGCTAACCCCCATGCTCAGGGAGCCATGTGCCCTGCTCTCCTACTCAGGTGTGTGTCAGGTGTCAGGTCTCCTGCTGTTTACACGTCACTCTATTTACTCAGCAAGCTTTACCCAACTGTTTTAAGGAGATCAGCCGCATTTCCTGTACAACCTACAACCTCAAAAGTTGTGCAAAAGAACCAAGTTTTCTGGTGAGGAACCTGTAGTTGTAGTTAGAAAGTGTCAGAAAATGAACAGGAAAGCAGAATTCCCAACTTCATACGTACGCCTGGGTCGACTGTGTTAGTGACACCCCAACACCCTTTTTCCTGTGTCACTGTCACTAAACTAACAAGCAATCCTGCACGGGGTTACTAAGTAATAACAGCTCATGGTTGGGCAGGTTTCATGGACCAGCCACATCTCAAAGAAAACAGGCTGTGGTGATGAGTGATGATGTTGCCATGACAACAGGCAGGCTGAGCGTGCAGCCTGGCTTTAGTATCTTCAGGCATGCAGCAGGCAGCACCCAGACGCTTTGGGGTTTTAACCTCTTGAGTGGCATAAAGCAAGCTGCAGTCTCAGATGGAAACATGGAAGAATGGGAGTGGGGGGGGGGTTGAAGTGTGCGTGCACGTTGGGAGGAGGATTACAAAGTCAGGCATCACTTAAATCTCTGCTTCAGAAAACATACATGAGAAATGAAATAGGTTTGTGTTATTCCTTCTTTTTTTTTACCATCCCAATCCAGCAATGGCCAACTACAGAGACATGAGAAGGACAAACAAACAAATTAACATATAGAAAACATACAAATATATACACACACAGACACAAACTGAAAGCAGCCAGACATGTTCCTGTTCATAAACACGATCCATCTGAAACTCTCTCTGTTTCACAGAGAACATGGCGGCAGCCACGATTGAAATGAACAAGAGTGTGGGGAGAGAACAGAATGACTACAATAATAGAAAGAGCGTGGGGAGCCCAGAGAAACATGGCGGATACTGCTGACTGCTGGCACATCAACACTGTGGATGAGCTGGGAGTTATGGGATTCTGGCTTATCTGGACATAAGAACATATGAAAGACTACGTACAGCTCTGATAACACGTGTCATGCTATTCATGACACTATTGTCAGGATTATTGTTAGATTAATAGTGCTATAATTATTATGAACAAATGACAGAATTATATAGAAGCCTGGATTTCTTTGATGTTGTTAGTGCTAGCGCATCTCCCATTTAAGATGACTTTCCCATTAACACATTGGCCCCAGTTAAAAGGAGGATTTCTCTTCTTTGTTGTCTATTTACTTGTTCTTTATTTAGACAAATGGCTCTGAGTTCTCTTTGTACCAAATGAACAACCTTTTTTTCCTCCATACAGCAAGTAATTACTAAACAATCCCACCAGTGTAGCACCAGTGCTAGTTGTTTCCAATTTTAATAGTTTGATGATAATTTGACTGCTTTCGTGATCAAGCGTTTCAAAAAAAGTGCTCATAAAGGTTTCTGGTTCGTATTAGGCTTTAGAATCACATTTTTTTCTTCTTTCTTCTGGTGGATTAAATACAGCAATGTATTTGCATTTTTCAGACAAAAATTATGCATGCATTTATTTGATTATAGACTAGGAAACTGACATCTAATGACAATTGGTCACTTGAGATACATGTACACCATCCGCATTTTTATTTCCATGTGTGTAAAAACACACCTTCCTGGTGTGGCTACATTCCTGCTAGCTCACCTGTCAGAAGGCTTTTCTGCCAAGAAACACTTCCCAAAAATAACTAATGAAGTCTGTTGGGTGAGAACAAGGGGAAGCTTTTGATTTTGATCATTTAGAGTTGCAAACTCTAAATGATCAAAATCAAAATTTGGCACTTTAATTGTGCTTGCTGAGGTAACACTGTTTTAATGTTGATGTTCGGTTTTCCAGTGTCAACTTCAAATATTTAACTCTCCAAATGCAGACAGTGTATTAGTGTTTCACCTGTAGATACCTGCCTGTCGTCATCTTCACTGAAGGTTTGCTGTGTCCTGCCAAACACCTCTGCTTTCATTAAAACATGCAGCTGGGAATCAGACCCTTAAACTGGGCAACAAAGGACACAATGAAATATAGATGACTGAGCTCAGAACCCCGGGTCACAAAAAACTCTAAAACTGAGCTGTGAGACAAAGAAGCATTCAGGAGATACTGGCTTATCTATGCTGTACAAGAGTTTTTCTAATAGATCACTTCCTTAAAAACACAAACTATATGATTAAACATGTACATTTGTTATCTGTACTCCTCCATGAGTCACCACCTTATCGTGGTGGAGGGGTTTGCGTGTCCCAGTGATCCTAGGAGCTATGTTGTCGGGGGCTTTATGCCCCTGGAAGGGTCACCCATGGCAAACAGGTCTCTAGGTGAGGGACCAGACAAAGTGTGGCTCATAAAGGACCTTTATGATGGAGAAGAACCGAGGCCCAAGGTTTCCCTTGCCCGGACGCGGGTCACAGGGGCCCCCCTCTGGAGCCAGGCCTGGAGGTGGGGCTCCAAGACGAGCGCCTGGTGGCCGGGCCTTTGCCCATGGGGCCCGGTCGGGCTCAGCCCGAAAGGGAAACATGGGCCCCCACTCCAATGTACTCACCACCTGCAGGAGGGGCCATAGAGGTCGGGTGCGCAGTGAGCTGGGCGGTGGCCGGATGCAGGGACCCTGGCGGTCCGATCCTCGGCTGCAGAAGCTAGCTCTAGGGACGTGGAATGTCACCTCTCTGGCGAGGAAGGAGCCTGAGCTGGTGTGTGAGGTCGAGCGGTTCCAGCTAGATATAGTTGGACTCACCTCAACACACAGCTTGGGCTCTGGAACCAGTATCCTCGAGAGGGGTTAGACGCTTTTCCACTCTGGAGTTGCTCCGGGTGAGAGGCGCCGAGCTGGTGTGGGCATACTTATTGCCCCCCGACTTGGCGCCTGTACATTGGGGTTTACTCCGGTGGACGAGAGGGTAGCCTCTCTCCGCCTCCGGGTGGGGGGACGGGTCCTGACTGTTGTTTGTGCTTACGCACCAAATAGCAGTTCAGAGTACCCACCCTTTTTGGAGTCCTTGGATGGAGTATTGGAGAATGTTCCATCTGGGGACTCCCTCGTTCTGCTGGGGGACTTCAATGCTCACGTGGGCAACGACAGTGAGACCTGGAGGGGTGTGGTTGGGAGGCAGGGCCCCCCCGATCTGAACCAGAGTGGTGTTTCGTTGTTGGACTTCTGTGCTCGTCATGGACTGTCCATAACGAACACCATGTTCAAGCATAAGAGTGTCCACATGTGCACTTGGCACCAGGACACTCTAGGCCGCAGTTCGATGATCGACTTCATAATCGTATCGTCGGACTTGCGGCCGCATGTCTTGGACACTCGGGTGAAGAGAGGGGAGCTGTCAACTGAACACCACCTGGTGGTGGGTTGGCTCAGATGGTGGGGGAGGATGCCGGTCAGACCTGGCAGGCCCAAACGTGTTGTGAGGGTCTGCTGGGAACGTCTGGCAGAGTCTCCTGTCAGAAGGAGCTTTAACTCACACCTCCGGCGGAACTTCGATCATGTTCCGAGGGAGGCAAGGGACATCGAGTCCGAGTTGGCTATGTTCCGGGCCTCTATTGTTGAGGCGGCCGATCGGAGCTGTGGCCGTAAGGTCGTTGGTGCCTGTCGTGGCGGCAATCCCAGAACTCGTTGGTGGACACCAGCAGTGAGGGATGCCGTCAAGCTGAAGAAGGAGTCCTATAAGGCCTTTTTGGCATGTGGGACTCTGGAGGCAGCTGACAGGTATCGGCAGGCTAAGCGGGACGCGGCTTTGGCGGTTGCTGAGGCAAAAACTCGGACATGGGAGGAGTTTGGAGAGGCCATGGAGAACGACTTCCGAACGGCTTCGAAGAGATTCTGGTCCACCATCCGGCGTCTCAGGAGGGGGAAGCAGTGCTCCATCAACACTGTATACAGTGGGGATGGGGAGCTGTTGACCTCGACTCGGGATGTTGTGGATTGGTGGAGGGAATACTTCGAAGACCTCCTCAATCCCGCCGACACGTCTTCCAATGAGGAAGCAGAGTCTGGGGACTCAGGGGTGGACTCTCCTATCTCTGGGGCTGAGGTTGCCGAGGTGGTTAAAAAGCTCCTCGGTGGCAGGGCCCCGGGTGTGGATGAGATCCGCCCGGAGTTCCTCAAAGCTCTGGATGCTGAGGGGCTGTCTTGGTTGACACGCCTCTGCAGCATCGCGTGGACGTCGGGGACAGTACCGCTGGATTGGCAGACTGGGGTGGTGGTCCCCCTCTTTAAAAAGGGGGACCGGAGGGTGTGTTCCAACTACAGGGGGATCACACTCCTCAGCCTCCCTGGGAAGGTCTATTCAGGGGTCCTGGAGAGGAGGGTCCGTCGGATAGTCGAATCTCGGATTGAGGAGGAGCAGTGTGGTTTTCGTCCCGGCCGTGGAACGGTAGACCAGCTCTACACCCTCTTCAGGGTCTTGGAGGGGGCATGGGAGTTCGCCCAACCAGTCTACATGTGTTTTGTGGACTTGGAGAAGGCGTTCGACCGTGTTCCCCGGGGATTCCTGTGGGGGGTGCTTCGGGAGTATGGGGTGCCGGACTCCCTTATACGGGCTGTCCGGTCCCTGTACGACCGGTGCCAGAGTTTGGTCCGCATTGCCGGCAGTAAGTCGGATTCGTTTCCAGTGAGGGTTGGACTCCGCCAAGGCTGCCCTTTGTCACCGATTCTGTTCATTACTTTTATGGACAGAATTTCTAGGCGCAGTCGAGGTGTCGAGGGGATCCGGTTCGGTGGCCTTAGGATTGGGTCTCTGCTATTTGCAGATGATGTGGTTCTGTTGGCTTCATCGAGCCGTGATCTACAACTCTCGCTGGAGCGATTTGCAGCCGGTTGTGAAGCGGCTGGGATGAGAATCAGCACCTCCAAATCCGAGACCATGGTCCTCAGCCGGAAAAGGGTGGAGTGCCCTCTCCGGGTTGGGGATGAGGTCCTTCCCCAAGTGGAGGAGTTTAAGTATCTCGGGATCTTGTTCACGAGTGAGGGAAGGATGGAGCGGGAGATCGACAGACGGATCGGTGCGGCATCTGCAGTGATGCGGGTGCTGCGCCGGTCTGTTGTGGTGAAGAGAGAGCTGAGTCGAAAGGTGAAGCTCTCGATTTACTGGTCGATCTACGTTCCTACCCTCACCTATGGTCATGAGCTTTGGGTAGTGACCGAAAGAACAAGATCGCAGATACAAGCGGCTGAAATGAGCTTCCTTCGCAGGGTGGCCGGGCTCTCCCTTAGAGATAGGGTGAGAAGCTCGGTCATCCGGGAGGGACTCAGAGTAGAACCGCTGCTCCTCCGCATCGAGAGGAGCCAGATGAGGTGGCTCGGGCATCTGGTTAGGATGCCTCCTGGACGCCTCCCTGGTGAGGTGTTCCTGGCACGGCCCACTGGGAGGAGACCCCGGGGAAGACCCAGGACACGCTGGAGGGACTATGTCTCTCGGCTGGCCTGGGAACGCCTCGGGATCCCCCCAGAGGAGCTGGAAGAAGTGGCCGGGGAGAGGGGGGTCTGGGCTTCCTTACTCCGGCTGATGCCCCCGCGACCCGACCTCGGATAAGCGGAAGAAGACGGTACGGTACGGTATTTGTTATCTGGTGATGTGTTATGTAAGCCAACAATCCTGCTTTCTTTGTTCAAACATCAAGCTCATGGTTGTTTTCACCTGTAGACAGTGAAGAGGAGGAATGATGTTATCATAGTACATGAAACCAAATCAGATTCTACAGATCTATTTTTAGCTACTTCAGATATAAAGGAAGGTTTAGTATTTGTTACAATTTTGAGTGCTAAAAATACTGGCTTGATAGGGGAGAATTTGATGAAAGGGGACCTTCTACTTACCCTCTACAGAGTATATATAACTAATGTAGGACAGATGAAAGGAATATGGATGAGATCAGCTCTGTCACTGCAGCATTATGAAAGCTACACCATAATAACTGCATTAAACTGGAGCTGATACTGATAAATTAAAACCACTGACCATTTGATTGTGAAAGAAAACCTCAGAAAACTAGATTTGAAGAACATTATTTAAAGAACATTATTTAAACCACAGCCACACAGAAGTTTAAACAAATGTGAAACTGAAATAGATCAATGTACTACAGATTAGTATAAATGATGGTTTAAAGTCAGACTTAATTAAGGTATGTTATTTGCCTGTGTGTACAAATATCCTGCCTTACTTACAGGCAGACACATCTCTTTCAACTTTATTATTAATATTATTATTGCCAAACAACCTAATGAGGTGTGCTTATATATTGCTATGGGATACAGAAGATGCAATATTGAGCAGGAAATTAAATTTAAATATGTAATAGACATGCAGTTTATTGAACAAATTCACAAATTAGAGTAATTTGATTTTAAAAAAATAAAAACAAAGAGAATAGACAACTTAATAAATTATAGAGAAAAAATGTGATTTGCTGCCAGAAATCTGAACTGAAAATTATATTCCAAACACTATTTTATGAGTGTTCAAAATGAAAATTCATAATTAATAACTACATGAGTCACATGAGCCTGTACAGCGTTAGTCTGTAGAGGCTAAAAGATAACCTCCAGTTAAATGGCATTCAGTGATATAAACACTTGCTTTGCCTCCGACAGCAGAAACCAGACTACAGCAGCAGATTTTAATCACTCGGCTGGGTTTGATCGCATTTGTTTCATTTTACACAACATGACATCTTTGCAGTAACTCTTTTATTCTCAAGACACATCAGTGTGGCAATAAGAAAACGATTTGCTGCCGGCTACCCAGAATTCATATGCAGTCTAAGACGAGCCTAGCTGAGCCCCTAACCTTCAGGGCGGGCAGATC
Organism: Hirundichthys speculiger; assembly: GCA_018398805.1. Lineage (NCBI taxonomy): Eukaryota > Metazoa > Chordata > Actinopteri > Beloniformes > Exocoetidae > Hirundichthys > Hirundichthys speculiger. Next base: position 591,928 of record JAGFBZ010000128.1, read on the forward strand.
CAGTCCTGGGGGGGCTGCTGTCCTGCAGGTCTTACATGTTTACCGCCACAACACACCTGATTCAGATGAATGGATCACCATCAGATGGTCATCCAGGTCTGCAAAGGTCTGCTAACGACCCCATTTATCTGAATCAGGTGTGCCGTGGCAGACATGTAGGACAGCGGCCCTCAAAGACTGGATCTGCACCCCCCAGGTCTAAAATTAGGGGGCAACTGTGGCAGATGTGCAAACTTTCATATGCAAACATAATGTGTGTGTGTGTTATATTTTCTATAGCACCTTAACGCTTCGATTACATTTTTTAAGTAAAGAAAAAGATGTCAAATAAAGCCATCAAGTGTACATTTCTCTTATTTCAACATTAAGTCCTGCTCTTACTGTGGAAAGGCTAAAAGTCCCATAAATTAATTTGGATTTATCTGCTTCTAAAACTGAGCATTCCCAGGATGCGGTGAATGTAATTAAAAAAAAAAAAAAGTCAAGTTTTCTTTAGTAGTCTTTGATGGCATAAACTTTATGCCATAAAGTGATACTACGATAAGATGATCTACTGAAATGATCAACATGTGTAAAACAAATGTTCTATACTGCTATTAATACCTCTTCTTGTGCTTTTAAACCGTGTTTTGTCTTTTAGTTGTTTTTGCTTTTTGAGATGAAAAGTGGAACAAATATGCACATACTTAATTTCATTATATAATTTAATTGGCGATAGAATAATTCAAAATATCAATACAGGTTGGATAGAATCTGCAACAACACTTTTGGTACTTGTTAGTGTGTTACTATGTGTTTCTGCGGATGAAGTGAGGGTGGTTGTGTTTTCAGTGTGGAGACCCCCAGTCTCCCCAGCCCCCCCCCAGTCCCCCCCGTCTCCCCAGTCCCCCCAGTCTCCCCCAGTCGCCTCCAGTCCCCCCAGTCTCCCCAGTCCCCCCAGTCTCGGGTCTTACCCGCGCCGCCCTGGATGAGTAGGGGTCCTCGACCAGACTCCAGATGACCGGCTGCCACCTCCTCCACAGACCGCCGGTTCCGTCCACAGCCACGTCTTGGACGCAGAGCCTCCTCACTGAATCCTCGTCCTCGTCTCCGGTGTCCAGGTGTAGCTGGAACACGTCCAGAGCCTCCTCCGCGTCCCGGTGCTGGCGGTAGTTCATCCAGCAGCAGGGCTCCACGTCGGTCTCATCGATGCCCCAGAAGGACAGCTCTTCCTCGAACAGGGGTCCACACACGTCCGCGGGGCAGTGGAGCCGTCCGGTCCGGTAGTAGTTAAGGACGGAGGCAAAGACGCCCGGGTGGCGGTCGAAGAAGTATTCACCGGTCTGTGCGTCATGCTCGATGAAGCCGGGGACCTGTTGCAGGTGATCCAGCACCGAGTCGGTGTCAGAGTCGGAGGCGAGCAGGGCCAGGCGCGTCCCCGGGAGGGTCTTCAGGGTGGTTCTGTAGGTTTCGTGTCTGGTGCCGCCGACGTTGAGGATTATCCTCTCGTTGTCATCAAACGTGCCCATCGCTCTGTATCAGACATGGCGTGATGGAAACGGGGAGAAGTTAGCGGTTCTAGTTCGGAGGCAGCCTCCGGGCGAGTCCGCGCCCCCCCCCCCCTCAGTCCTGGTGGGGAGAGCTCTGAGGTTCTGGTCCTGGTGGAGAGAGCTCTGAGGTCCTGGTCCTGGTGCGCAGCATCTCTTCTTTTCACTCATCCACCGCCTGGGGGACTGCCGTCACGCCAGCCCTCTCTTCTCAAACGACTGTCACGCCAGCCCTCTTTGAAATATTTGTGCCGTTTTGCTGTTGAAATTACGGTAATCGCTATGAATAGCGTAAAAATCCACTATACACAGACTCGTTCCACTCCAGCCCAATAGTAGTGTGTATATAGCTTATGTTTAACAATTTAATTTTTTTTTTTTAGAATGTTTTTTGAGGGCTATATATACATTTTATATTATTTTTTTGCCTTTTTTTTTTTTAACAAGTACTTCTCCAAGCCCTGTTAAAAATATTATTTGTAAGACCTGTGCTGCTGTAACGACTGAATTTCCCCGGTGACGGATTCATAAAGTAATATTCTATTCTATCCCATCTGGGAATGTGGAATTTCAAAATAAAGTGACATCAAAATCATGTATAAATGCAGTATACTGGCACTACTTTGACAAGGTCATAAAATAAAAAGTACTTGTTTCCACAGACTAATTCCACTTCGGATCAATAGTATCCCGTCTGGGAATGACACTCACCAAGTTTTAGCCCAATCTGATGTGGTATTTCAAAATAAAGTGACATCAAAATCATGAATAAATGCGGTACACTACCAGTACTTTGACAAGGTCAAAAAATAAAAAATACTTGTTTCCACAGACTCATTCCACTTCTCACTAATAGTATCCCATCTGGGAATGTCACTCAACAAGTTTCAGCCTAATCTGATGTGGAATTTCAAAATAAAGTGACATTAAAATCATGTATAAATGCAGTATATTACCACTACTTTGAAAGACTTGTAAAATAAAAAGTACTTGTTTCCACAGACTAATTCCACTTCGGACCAATAGTATCCCATCTGGGAATGTCACTCAACAAGTTTCAGCCCAATCTGATGTGGAATTTCAAAATAAAGTGACATCAAAATCATGTATAAATGCAGTATACTGGCACTACTTTGACAAGGTCATAAAATAAAAAGTACTTGTTTCCACAGACTCATTCCACTTCTCACTAATAGTATCCCATCCGGGAATGTCACTCAACAAGTTTCAGACCAATCTGATGTGGTATTTCAAAATAAAGTGACATCAAAATCATGTATAAATGCAGTATACTGTCACTACTTTGAAAGACTTGTAAAATAAAAAGTACTTGTTTCCACAGACTCATTCCACTTCTCACTAATAGTATCCCATCTGGGAATGAAACTCAGCAAGTTTCAGCCCAATCTGATGTGGAATTTTAAAATAAAGTGACATCAAAATCATGTATAAATGCAGTATACTGGCACTACTTTGACAAGGTCATAAAATAAAAAGTACTTGTTTCCACAGACTCATTCCACTTCGGACTAATAGTATCCCATCTGGGAATGACACTCAACACATTTCAGCCTAATCTGATGTGGAATTTCAAAATAAAGTGACATCAAAATCATGTATAAATGCAGTATACTGGCACTACTTTGAAAGACTTGTAAAATAAAAAGTACTTGTTTCCACAGACTCATTCCACTTCTCACTAATAGTATCCCATCTGGGAATGAAACTCAGCAAGTGTCAGCCCAATCTGATGTGGAATTTCAAAATAAAGTGACATCAAAATCATGTATAAATGCAGTATATTGCCACTACTTTGAAATACTTGTAAAATAAAAAGTACTTGTTTCCACAGACTCATTCCACTTCTCACTAATAGTATCCCATCTGGGAATGTCACTCAGCAAATTTTAGCCCAATCTGATGTGGTATTTCAAAATAAAGTGACATCAAAATCAGGTATAAATGCAGTATATTACCACTACTTTGAAATACTTGTAAAATAAAAAGTACTTGTTTCCACAGACTCATTCCACTTCTTACTAATAGTATCCTATCTGGGAATGACACTCAGCAAGTTTCAGCCCAATCTGATGTGGAATTTCAAAATAAAGTGACATCAAAATCATGTATAAATGCAGTATACTGGCACTACTTTGACAAGGTCATAAAAAAAAAGTACTTGTTTCCACAGACTCATTCCACTTCTCACTAATAGTATCCCATCTGGGAATGTCACTCAACAGGTTTCAGCCTAATCTGATGTGGAATTTCAAAATAAAGTGACATCAAAATCATGTATAAATGCAGTATATTACCACTACTTTGACAATGTCATAAAATAAAAAGTACTTGTTTCCACAGACTTATTCCACTTCTCACTAATAGTATTCCATCTGGGAATGTCACTCAACAGGTTTCAGCCTAATCTGATGTGGAATTTCAAAATAAAGTGACATCAAAATCAGGTATAAATGCAGTATACTGTCACTACTTTGAAATACTTGTAAAATAAAAAGTCCTAGTTTCCACAGACTCATTCCACTTCTCACTAATAGTATCCCATCTGGGAATGACACTCAGCAGGTTTCAGCTCAATCTGATGTGGAATTTCAAAATAAAGTGACATCAAAATAAAACCTTGTCAAAGTAGTATACTGCATTTATACATGATTTGGAGGGGGGGGGGGGGGGGGGGTTCAGATAGACAGAGGTCGTTAATTTGGGTCCGAAATTTACCCTGATACCGGCGGTGTCCGACCTGGACCGGCGGCTCCAGACCGCTGCTGCTCCTCTCCAGGACGCACCGCCGCTCCTAAAAATATGTGACGCAACACCTAAGATTCATCCCTAAAAGTAGGCAAAGCCGGAAACAAGCACCTTTACTCCGCTGCTTTGCCTCCATCAGAGCTCCCTCTTCAAAACCAGTTCAGGAGGAAACTTCCATCCTGCCAAAGTGATTCCGCTCTTTTTCTGCCAGATCAGTTTTCAAAGGTTTATGAACATGTATCAACACAAGATAGTTATTCCATTTGTCTCTTTTGGCAATTTTTAAGTGGACCAGCGTGTTATGATTGTTTCACATAATTTTTAATTCCATGTATATATATATGTATATATATATATATATATATATATATATATATATATATATATATATATATATATATATATATATATATCTATATATATATATATATATATATATATATATATATATATATATATATATACATATATATATATATACATGTATACATATGTATATATATACACATATGTATGTATGTATATATATATACATATACATATGTATGTATATATAATGCCCGGGTGTATCGTGATGACATTATTCTTCCCATTGTTCGTGCTTATGCCGTTGCTGTGGGTCCGGATTTTCTGCTAATGGACGACAACCCCCCAATCCACAGACCAAAGTTGGTGCAGGTGGTCTGTTAAGGCCCGAGGGCGGCCCGAACGTGGTCTGTCCTGATACAGCCCGGTCTCCTGGAAGCGTTGGTACAGACGTGACACAACACTCTGGCTTACACCGAACCGCCTGGCCACCTCAACTTGCTGTACCCCATCCTCAAGGAGCTGGACTGCTCTAGCCACCTCCGGAGCATCCAGATGACGTCGAGGAGCTCCACAACCTTCACACAACATTAGCAAGACAACAACAATAAGCAAGAACATTTTCGTTTTCGTTTCAGCCACCTTACAAAATGAACAAATCACCCAAATGAACAGGCTCTTTAAATAGCCAAATGTGAGTACCAGGATAAAGCTCAATCTGGCTGGGATCAATCAAGTGGAACCGAGTCAAATACAAAAATATGGACTGGACAAACAAGACATTTCATGAAAACAGAGAAAATTAGGCCAATTCACGAAAATAGCATTAAAATATCAACAAATTTCAAAATATCCTTAACTTTTCGTTTGTAGTGTATATATATATGTATATATATATGTGTGTGTATATATATGTGTAATTTATTGAACCATCTATTTATTTAGTTCTCTAACCATCAGGCTTGAGCCTGAAGCATCCCCCCCCCACCCCACCCCCACCCATGTCATGTACCAGTAAATCAGTCCAGGATACTCACCCTGTTGTTGCTGGATAATCAGAAAGTATCAACCTACTCCCTTTTGACTGAATTCCAGTTTTGTGATTGAGGAGTGCATCCAGAGGGTTAATCAGTAACTGCCAATAAAGTTCTGTCAGTATATGAACTATATATAATAACTGAAATGTTCAGAGGAGCAATGGATTCATGTAAGTAGCACAACAACAAATGAAAAGGAACACATTATCTCATGATATCATGGCATTCGTATGATGAGACTGGAGGTTTCCTTGATAAACATGTGCAAAATACAGTAAAATAGGTTAAACCTATGGCTCCGCAGTGCTAAAATGCATGTCTTATTATCAATTCATATAGTACAATGTAGATAGTTTGTAACAAAGGATATCTGAGTGCTGCAAAATGGTGATATTTTTATCTGCTAGATGGCAGTCATGTGTTGCATTTGGGGCTTTTTGTTTCAACAACAGGCAGGAAAGAACCATGTTTACCATCAGAAATATGGTATCTACCAAGATCTCCTCAACATACAGCGTTTTCAATTAGTTTGCTGTCCTGTTGTGATGTGCATTACTTGCATGAGTCTATAGCTCCTCTGATTATTTCTTTTACTGAAGGAAGTGAATCTAATAACAGATAGCTTTACTGCTACTTCCTCTTGAGTGTGGATATTGTGTACTCCACAGCCACATGACTCTCATGAGTCAGTTATGAGTGATTAACTACACTCACACTTTCTAGTTATCAGGAAACAAGTGAGTATACTGACCCAGTTATAGTAGAGACTCCAAACTTAAAGGGACTGGTGATGAGGTGGACTGTCTGCTGTTTTGTTGGCTCACATAAAGTCACATGTTCCTTCTGTACAGCTGCTGTTAGTGGCATCCTCAGTTTCTCAAGGATTTATTCTTTGGTTGTATTGGAGGCATCAAATTCCACAAAGGTAATAACAGTATTCAGCACTACTTATATACTAATTATGAACATATTTCTGAAAGTAAAAACAGAACTATGCTTCCTTTTGTTGAAAATAAGAAGCTGAAGTTTAAAGAAATATACACTCAAAAAAATGAAACATTGACTTTAATTAAATTTATTTTGTCAATAGATTCCACAAAAGTGTATTATGTTAGTTAAAAGCAAAAATGTTAAGGTCATCTAACTTAATGAACTTAATGAACATTAACACAATGTGAATTGACCCAAATAGATAAAATTACTTCTGTTCAAACAAGATATTTAAGCTTATCCAATCAAATTAAGTTTTGTTATAATGGCATAGATAATATATTTTCAGGCTACATATTTTACATTTGTCCTTTAAACATATATTTTATTCATAGAAGTAAAATAATAAATTTAAGTTCAATTTATTAAAATAGGTTTTCATCCAATTTATTTTATACTAATTAGTGTGACCTAATTCTAGTTTGTCAACAGGTTCCACACAAATGAATTTCGTACACACAACATATTTTTGTTATTTCCTTTATTCACCAATATTCATTTAACATTTTGTTGCCACTTGGTCCAAAATAAAACCCTGAGCAGACATTAGGGTGCAGCATGGTTCACCACCAACAGTCCAACAATACAACAGCCTTGGAGTTCTTTTCTTTTCTTTTCTTTTGTAACAGCATAATAATCTAACCATAGCAACACGCGTGCTGCTGTCAACTTTCATTTTAATATTGTTCAGATAATACCCTGAAATGTAATTATATTAACTAACATGTCAACTTGTGTTGCAGCATTGTTATCTAACATAAATAATTATAAACCACCTTGATGCAGCATAAACAAATGAAACATCCAAATCCCTGATTTGTCAATATTATTGTATAACAATATAACAAGCTTGTAGTTCTCAACTTTTTTGAAACAGCATAATAGTCAAACTATAACAACACATGTGTTGCTGTCAACCTTTGATTTAGTAGCGTGGAAGGAAAAAAACTGCTATTAACATTTTTACAAACATGTCAGCTTCTGTTGTAGCCACCACAAGGAGTTCTTAACAGGTACTGAACCAGTTATGTTATCTACATATACAAACAAGAACTTCAGCTATAAGATTTGCTATTTCTATTTCTGTGATGTTCCATTCTTATTGGTTGCCACTAGATTGGAGGCAGGAAAAATCAGACGAAACAATTTAGGCAGAGCAGAAGAGTTCATGTTTCCATTTTCTCAGGCAGTTTGGCAGTGAGTTAGTACGATACGGTGTCTAGTATGGTGCCTTTGGTCCACTGGATCTGCCAAACGAAGGTTCTTTGTGTTGGCTTTAAGTTGTCAGTATGAAAGATGGTTTTGTTCAACTTCTCTGCAGTTGTTTTGGGTGCAGCTGGTTTTTAAAAAGTCTGCAAAATATCCATTCAGTTGTCAACAGTTTTGGTGCTGCATGGTCTCTCAAATCACTTAGTCGTACAACCAGGGTTCCCACTCATTTTTACCAAAGAAATTCATATTCCCCAACTTTTCCAGGATTTTCAAGTGTGGGAACCCTGTTCCACTAGAATTTTCACTTATGGTAGTAGTTTTCCAAAACCTTTCCAAATGATTGTTTATTTTCCTGAAGTGATTTTTTTCCTCCTCTTCTATTTTCTAACAGATAAACATTTTATTCACATTCAGCATCCAAATCAATGTTTGGTTCATTGATACAGTTTGTTCCTGAGCATCTGTACCTTGGTTGAGAGTTTGCCAGCATCAAGCTGAAGGAAGAGCTTTTGAAGTATTTCAGAGAAGGTCTTCAGTTCCTTAGGATAACTGCATATATTACAACCATTAAGAGTGCACCTGCAGAGGTGACGTCTCCCAGGTCATGCAGAACCCTCTATCATTATTCCAACATCAGCTGGAGGAGTGGTGGCATCACCTCCCTCCACTTTGATGATGCAGATGCCAGAAGGGAAATTCAACACTGTAGCAAGGGCTCTTCTTCTCTCTTTTTTCAACAATAGATAAATAACAGCAATAATAATAATATTTCAGCAATAATAGGGAGGAGGTCATTTGCAAATTATGCGGTAGAGCACTGAAATACTCCAGCAGTACGAGTACAATGCAGTACTACTGAAGAAACAAGCATCCAGCATCAGACGATGGAGGACCATCGCAGCGAACTTTGTCCTCCATGATGGTCGGGAGAACGTGTGATGCGTGGCAGTCTGAGAAGATAACGGAAAAAATCTGTTCAATGGTGGAAAAAGACTGTTAGGTCTAAACTTTACACTTCAAACTATTGTTCACGTAACCAGGAATGAGACGAGAGAGACAGCTGATGTCAGTTTTTGCTTCTGCAGAAGGGGAAACCGAGAGAAACACAGAAGTGGACAACGAGGTCCGTTTGCTGAGTTTCTGATGGCGTTCTCCGCAGTTTCTCAACTGCAGGTTGCTTTTATTAAAATTTGACACACCTCAGAAAATGTCTGTTGCTGGGCAGATAGTGATGTCATACATAGCATAGTTTGCAACATGTTGCAAGGTCACTTGAGAAACAGGAGGATAGAGTAAATGTAACTTATTGTGAGTGCAGTTTCATGAGAACATTCTTCATTTTAACAAAAAGGAGACAAATGCCAGAGAGGGGGGAAGGCGGCATAGCAAGCATAGACAGATATTTTACTTTCACATATCCCTCCTGTTGTTCTTATGAAACTTCCATTATTATTCGTCCCTTGAGGGCTGAGAACAATAACTTCATTACAAGACTTAACAGTTGGAATATGGTCCAGGGAGAGGCGAAAACCCAGCAATATAATTGGGCAAAATTCCTCTACCGTCCCTCCATGTGGAGCGAACACCCGAAGGCCTGGAGCATAAGCAAAAACAGTGACTTTACACAGCATAGTCATCTTGATCCTGCTGTTGCAGTTGAGCATACATAACCTGGTTATAATGAGAGAGGCTATTTCCAATCATTCTCTGAACCATAGCCTAAACACAGGGTATAACACAGCAAAGAATTATGAAAATCACAACTAGCATGATTATAAATGGCATAGCTATTTTAAGCAAAATCTGCCACCAGGTTCCAGTGGAGAACCATGATGTCCAAGGGACTGGTTCTGCCCCTGGGGTGTGGTCTGCTACATATTTCTGGAGGTCATGTAGGTCATCTAATGCCCTTTTACCTCTGTGATAAGGGTGGTGTGTTATTTCCTTCATTACCATGGTGTGATCTTACTCAACTTCAGGGGGACAGTGTAGTTAGCTTTCGACAACAGAATGCTGTCTCCTGGGTGGGTTGAAAGTCCCATTAGGCAATCAGTATGGTTTCTAGTCAAGTTATAAGCATACAACACAGTAGCTGTGGATACAGGTAAATGTGTACACACATAACAGTTAGTTATATTTCTGCTGTGGGCAGTCAAATTGGCGTGTTGCCACCACACGTTGGTAGCGAATGGGTGAGTCGCTCCTGCTTCACTGAAGATCATCCGACGTTCTCTGGTGTGCTGATGGTCAGTCTCAGTTGTGACTTTTGGTAGGGTGACCAACCCTAGGCCCAAAATGGCCAACATTGTTCCACCTGCAACCCACTTCATTGTGGTCGTAGCAACGCCCAGTCAGAAGACTGTAAGAACGCTGTTGATGTCTGATCGGCGCAGTGCCCAGCCGAAGCTGTCAGAACACTGTTGTAGTCTGATCGGCGCAGTGCCCAGCCGAAGCTGTCAGAACACTGTTGTAGTCTCTGCTTACAAGAGAAGTCCTGCGTCTGGACGATCTGGGAGATCAGATGGACCTTACCTCGTGGCAGGTGAGTAGACGTCAGTTGGTTTCTTCAGCGGACAAGGGTTTTGATACCGTCCGACTTCCAGTCTACTCAGAGGCGGTCTGGAATGGAATCACCAACTTGCAGTGAGACTGGTGAATCCACGTGGATCTCTCAGCTATCTTGACTGCAGTGGGTGTGGTTACCAGCACGGTGAATGGACCCTCCCAACGAGGTGCACTCCAACTTTTCTTTTTCACCGCCTTCACAAGGATCTGGTCACCTGGTTTCAGCAGGACCTGTTCGGGGGACAAAGAAGAGAGCGGCAGCTTACATGCATTTTGAACCTCACGTTCCTGGAACATCTTTTGCATCCAGGTGCTCAATGGATCTGCCACTCCCTCTACCTCAGAGACTAGCTTCCCCTCCCACATTGGCAGTCTAAATGCCCTCCCATGTACTGCCTCAAATGGTGTCAACCCATTAGTAGAGGGTACTATGTGCATATATGTTTTCACCAATGAAATACACTCTGGCCATGGTTTGCCTGTTTCTTCCATGGTTTTTCTTAGTCTGCCTTTTACTGTCCCATTGGTTCTTTCCACTAACCCAGCTGACTGTGGATGATATGCACAATGATTTTTTAGGTTTATGCCTAAGTGTTTGGACATCTGCTGTACTACAGAGTTCACAAAATGGGGACCGTTGTCACTCCACAAAACTTCTGGAATCCCAAAGTTTGGAATAATGTCTTTGCACATGGCTTTTGCTACTGTTAGAGCATCTGCTTGCTTGGAGGGCACTATTTCTACCCATTTTGTTAGTGAATCTACTAATACTAGACAGTACTTGTATGGTCCACTTCTTGACAGTTCAATGAAGTCAATGTGCATCACTTGGAAAGGATATTCTCCTCTCGGTGTCTGACCTCTTTTGGGTCTGATGTTCCCTTGTGAGTTGTGTTTGCAGCATGTCAAACAGCTTCTACAAAAAATTTTGTAAAAGTTATTTAGTCCTTTGGTTGCGTGGAATATTTCCTGTGTCAGTGTTACCATCCCTCCTGTTGAGACATGGGTTACCCCATGGCTCAATTTAGCTGCTACAGGAAACAAACTTCTTGGCAGACAGGGTTTTCCTTGCACTTTGAGTACACCATCTGCGTCGACTTGGGCACCTGCTGCTGTCCATTGGTTTTTCTCCTGTTGAGAGGCTTGTTGTTGCATATCTTGAAGGACTTCATGTGGTATGGGCACGTTTTGTTGGTGTTCGGTTGAGACCAGTAGTTTAGTCCTCTGGGCTGCAGCTTTAGCAGCCAGATCAGCTTTGTGGTTTCCTTTACTTATGCGGTCATTGGGTTTAGTGTGGGCTTTGCATTTACATATTGCTACGACTCTGGGTAATTGGACTGCAGCGATTAAGTCAGTCAACAGACTGGCATGTTCTACAGGTCTGCCTGTTGCAGTTTTCATTCCTCTTCTTGCTCATTGTGCAGCAAATGTATGCAGAGTGGAAAATGCATACTGGGTGTCTGTGAAGATGGAAACTGAGCGATCTTTGAACAGCTGGCATGCTCTTGTTAGGGCTACAAGCTCTGCAGCTTGGGCTGAGATTTTGCTTGACAGGGGATTTGCTTCAATTTCCTCGTCATCTGTGACCACAGCGTAACCTACGAGATTTTGCCCTGTGGATTATTTGGATGCAGACCCATCCACATATACGTAAGTGCTGTCCGGTACAGGGGTGTCTCCCAGGTCTGGTCGTGGTTTGCAACATTCAGAGGTCCGTAGCTCACATTGGTGCGGGTCACCATCTTCAGGGGTTGGTAGAAGCGTAGCTGGGTTTAACGTGTTACATCGCTTTATTTCCAAATGGGGTTGTGACAACAGGAGAGTCATCACTCCCAGATGACGTGCAGGGGACATGAATGCCATGTTAGCTGAGGTCAGCAAGAGTTCTACTGCATGAGGGACCATTAACGTTAGAGGGTGGAACAACACCAATTTAGCTGACATTTGGACTGCCATGGCGGTCTGCGCCACTATCACACAAAAATTTCACTGGTGTTCTCTGTGGTCCCACTTTCAGTACTATATAGGGTCGGAGCTGTTCAGCTAAATTCAAATGACAGATTTGGGTCAGATCTAATATTTGCATATGGTTGTCTTTTTCCTCAGGTTCCTCTTCTGGGCTATCCTCTGAGTCTGAATTGGTTCCTTTGGAGTCCTCATTCTGGCGTCATTCCCGATTGTCACTGTGACGTGGTTGGTGATCCGGGTTGAATAGTGGTGGCCTTGACCTTTGGGGTGACCTTGACCTTTGGGGTTCCTCACAGTCTCTTGCGTAGTGTCCTGTTTTTCCACAGCTATAGCATCGGTCATCTCTTTTCTGGGGTTTGCCTTTTCCTCCTTTGCCTTGGAATCTTCTGTCTTGCCTCTGTCTGGGCCAGGTTCCCTGTTGGTAGAACACTTTCCCAAGGGTCTCGTCATCGCTGTCATCCTCAGTGGCCATGGCAGCCAGGGCTCTGACCACACCCTGTACAGATCCAGTTTTCTTTTTCTTCAGGGCTGCTTCAGCATGTGTGGCCCAATCCAACAGTAAGTCTCTGTTCAGGGTCCGGTGGGTCACGCAGGACTTGGTGATGAACTCATATATGTCAGGTCTGAGGCTGTTCTTCAGGTGTTGAAGCAGGTTTGAGGACCAGGGGCTTCCTTCAGTAGAATCCTCAACCATGCCGCTGTGGCTCCTGAAAACCCCCTCTAGTCTTGCTGCATATTCATATGGGTCCTCTCCTGGCTTCTGTCTGGTGGCCACAATAACTCCATAGTCAGCTTTGGGACTGAAGGTGTCTCTTACTTTACCAGTCAGCGTGGTTATCTGTGCTTTTAGTAAGTCTCCAGGTGGCAGTGGTTTTCCATCCGCTCCAATGGGGTTCCATGTGCCCTTTACTCTGGCCCAATGGTGTCCCAGGCTTCTCTTCAGCACTTTTTCTACTTAATGCCCGTTCAGACTGAACCCCTCACATAAGTCTTTAAAATTCTGGATCCAATCTGTAGGTGTTTTTACTGGGTCCCCCAACCCTTTCACTGCGTCTGCATAATCATTATCTGCCCAGGGCCTGTATACAGAGATGGAGCTGTTTCACTTTGTGTTGTGCTGGGAAGGGGAGGTGCAGTTGAAAGGGGAGGAGGCGGAAGCGGTGCTGGGACGGTCCCAGATGATCTCTCTCCTGCAGCTCCGGCTGCAGCTCTCTGTTGTGTGTTCAGTGATTCACGCTTCTCCTGCAACCATTGTGTGTGCAGGCTTCTCATCACAGGCCTTTTTCTTTTCTTGTTTTCTTCTTTAACTTTTGTTGCTTTCTTTCCACTCATTAGTCTCTCCTTTTCTTCTAATTTTCTCTGTACCCCTTTAATCTCCATGACATCAAAATTTCCACTCATATTATATTTCTTCCTCCATTTCTTACAGTAGGTGCACGCACCTGGGTGCTGCTTTAACATGAATTTAGTGTCTGCAGGCACATTTTTGCTCTGGTCTGCCCCCATGTTCACAACAGCTTTCAGCTTTTTATGTCACATGCTTCACCTGTTTTATGTGTTTTGGTCCAGTCGATCAACACCTAGGGTGTTCTAATGACTGGAAAGTTTTCAGACAGGACAGTGAATCAAATTTCCTTTTGTGGTAAGTCTCACTTCAACTCTTTCGAGTGGAGCTTCTTGCCTTTGCATCCACAAAAGTCCACTGTTTGTCCCCTGTCTATTTTAGTATGAGGTTAAATACCTAGTGGTGTCTTCACCTCCAATCACACTCACATTCACTCTTTTAAGTTTATTACACCCAAGGTCCCTTGTTACTCATATGTGTGTATATGCGTTTATTTGTCACCTATCTTTATAGGGATGTGCTTTGATGACTCACAGGATTTATTCATTTCTGGTCTTGTTGTCCAGTGGAAGGACAACTCACAGTTATCTCTTACTCTATTGATTCTATACTAAGTTCTGGCCAACTGGGAGATATGACATGCTATGTTCTGAGTTCCCAGTCTGTGTGGCTTAGGACTAGTTCTTTACCACGACACCAGAACTTTATATATCTGTAATTTGAGTTTTCATCTACTAAAATGCAGAACCTTGGATGCAATACACCAGAAACCACCTTATTCCAGTCTCTCGTCAGAGCCTGGTTTCACAGTTTTTTTTATCAACCAACATCACAGGACAACCCAATCACATTTACACAACTTATTTTATGATAGCAAAGACCCTGTCTTTCTACCGAATCCCAGACTCGGTACTGACTGCACTTTTTTTTTATGATAGCAAAGACCCCGTCTTTCTACTGAATCCCAGACTCGGTAGTGACTGCACTTTTTTTATGATAGCAAAGACCCCGTCTTTCTACCGAATCCCAGACTCGGTACTGACTGCACTAATTTTTCTATCGGACCCCGGGCCTACGATAACATTAGCTGCACATCAGCATCATTTCACAATGCCCCAGACATTAAAAGCTGCACATCAGTATCATTTCACTATGCCCCAGGCATTAAAAGCTGCACATCAGTATCATTTCACTATGCCCCAGGCAATAAAAGTTGCACAATGCCCCAGGCATTAACTGTGAATATTGAGGTTGTCCTACCGTCTCATCGCTCAGTCCCCAGTCCGTCGGGATCCGTCACTGGGCTCCGGGGCGGCGCCGGACCAATCCTAGGGCCCCACCGTCAAAGGTCAGGTGGCTGTGCACAGATTCAGGCCAACTTGATCCTGCGGCGTCCCAGGGCGCAGGTCTTGGATCCCGGGTTTCGGCACCAGAAAAATGTTAGGTCTAAACCTTACACTTCAAACTATTGTTCACGTAACCAGGAATGAGACGAGAGAGACAGCTGATGTCAGTTTTTGCTTCTGCAGAAGGGGAAACCGAGAGAAACACAGAAGTGGACAACGAGGTCCGTGTGCTGAGTTTCTGATGGCATTCTCCGCAGTTTCTCAACTGCAGGTTGCTTTTATTAAAATTTGACACACCTCAGAAAATGTCTGTTGCTGGGCAGATAGTGATGTCATACATAGCATAGTTTGCAACATGTTGCAAGGTCACTTGAGAAACAGGAGGATAGAGTAAATGTAACTTATTGTGGGTGCAGTTTCATGAGAACATTCTTCATTTTAACAAAAAGGAGACAAATGCCAGAGAAGGGGGAAGGCGGCATAGCAAGCATAGACAGATATTTTACTTTCACAAGACATTTTGCCCATCAGTGTGGTCAGTGGTGAAGGGTTCCAGGAGCTAATGGGCTATATCGAGCCTAATTACCAAATTCCATCAAGACCGACCATTACCCGACGATTAGAGGCTCGTTTTCAGGAGAGGAAAAAGGAACTGAAAACGTGACTTGCAAGTACTAAGTTGGTGGCTATTACAACGGACTGCTGGACCGCGCTCACAACAGAGAGCTACGTGACAATTACATGTCACTATATCGATGAGAACTGGAAAGTTAATTCTGCCATCCTGTTAACGCAGAGCATGCTGGGTAGACACACAGCTGATAATCTCACAGCTAAACTGGTTGATCCAGTGGGGACTTACTGGGAAAGTGTTCGCATGCGTCCATGACAACGTGCCCAACATCGTGACAGCCAACTCTCCCGGGCAGGTCAGAATGGTGGGACGTTTGTGTGTCGGAATAGCGGTATTTCGGGATGGTGATGTGTCTAAATGGTGGTATGTCAACATCAGAATGGCAGCATAAAAGGGCATTTAAATCTTATCGGTTAACGATTATTAATTGTTAAAGGGCGTCGGTTAACGGTCATAAAAAAAATCCAAAATGTGCATCCCTAGTTGTGATTATACCTGTTATGAGTACTGTACTATGGGCAGACAGGAAGAAGCATGAATCAGGACTCACTCTCTAATCAGGACCTGAAATATTGCAACATGATTATTGCCAAAAAAAAAAAAAGAGAAAAAAAAGAGAAAAATGTTAACAGATTAATTATTTCTGTGCTTTGTACAGGGTCCTAGAATAGATACATTTCCTTTAAACCTACTTTCATGTCAGTCCTCACCGTGACTTACATGCACTCAATCCAAGTAAAAAAAACATAACAAAAAACAAAACAACGCTAGGGGACACCCCAAAAAATTCCAAAGTGTACATAAATATGCAAAGTAAACTTTCAAATTCATCACAAAGGATCAGTCCTGCTGTACTGCTTTGAAACTGATCAGTGCCATGCAGTGTCACAGCTTACCATGCCTCAGGTCCACAAACTTAACTTTCCCATGTGTTTTTTCTGTATTAAATGCAGCTAGATGGCTTCAATTTGTTTATTCTTCTTTGAAAGAATATGAACAAACTTCTTTTGACAAAAGATCTACTGCCTTTATCTGTTTAAAGCATAGTAAAACATCAGAGAAAGTGTGATACAATATTATAGCTGGGTCTTAAATCACAAATTCACAGCAAATGCAACTCAGTGATGTGGGAAACTTCACTTACTAAGTAAAAGAACTGTAGAGGTATATTCAGGGTTTATGCAGGTCAAATGAAATCTTATTTAATTCTTTTTAATGCCATTTTAATGCTGTTTTTAAACAATTTAATGCCACACGGGGCTTTAAGTGGAATATGACTTGGTTGCCCTCGTGACATCAGCGCCACTCACACTCCCCATTAGATTATTTATGTTAATATAATGATTAAATATTATCAATTATTTTAAAAAAGGATAATAAATAACAAAGTTTACAATGCCAACTATAATGAGCCACGAGAGACAGAGGGCAATAGGAAACATAATATTTTCAGCAGAGAATAAGGATGTTATGGACCAATAAAATATTTTCCAGATTAAAGGTCTCAATAAATCTAAATCTAATCTAATCCTATGGCCAGCTGCAGGGATCCATGTGTGAAAGACACGACATGATTAAAGCAAGCTGAGCAAGCGACTGGTGCGGATCAGGGCGGGGGGGCAACACCTACACGTCTACAGGTGGATTAGCAGCGACTCTGGTGCGGATCAGGGCGGGGGGCAACACCTACACGTCTACAGGTGGATTAGCAGCGACTCTGGTGCGGATCAGGGCGGGGGGCAACACCTACACGTCTACAGGTGGATTAGCAGCGACTCTGGTGCGGATCAGGGCGGGGGGCAACACCTACACGTCTACAGGTGGATTAGCAGCGACTCTGGTGCGGATCAGGGCGGGGGGGCAACACCTACACGTCTACAGGTGGATTAGCAGCGACTCTGGTGCGGATCAGGGCGGGGGGCAACACCTACACGTCTACAGGTGGATTAGCAGCGACTCTGGTGCGGATCAGGGCGGGGGGGGCAACACCTACACATCTACAGGTGGATTAGCAGCGACTCTGGTGTGGATCAGGGCGGGGAGGGCAACACCTACACATCTACAGGTGGATTAGCAGCGACTCTGGTGCGGATCAGGGCGGGGGGGCAACACCTACATGTCTACAGGTGGATTAGCAGCGACTCTGGTGCGGATCAGGGCGGGGGGGGCAACACCTACACGTCTACAGGTGGATTAGCAGCGCATGGTGGAGTTCAAGTGAGGTGTTCATACCACAAATTAGGAGCGACTAAAGCGTGTCATCGTAACCGGTCTGCACGAGCCTTTAGACCCACAGTCTGAACTATGATTTGGACCTCCAGAACATGCTGATGTCAGGTAAACTCTAATTCAGACAAACTTAAACACTGCACATGTTTGATAATAGGCTCCTTGGTCTCAACAGAAATTACACCTATTGTATTCTACAATTATAAAACTGTGGTTACCAGTCTTAATATTTTGAGTGTTAGCTCATTTTAAATGGCAACATAAATGGAACCTGCAAATTGAGTGGCAAATCAATGAAAAACAGTTCAAAGTTGCTACTTGTTCTGCTGCTGTTGCTGTGGTGGATCGCTAACTGGCATGTTGTAGCTATATGTTATGACATAACATGCATGCCCTGTTCTATAGCCTATCAACATTCAAAAGCAAAGAAATAACTTAAACACAATCTAGAGCAAATTTACTAATCACCACATTTATAACACTTTATAACGCTACACAGCATCACTTATTCAGCGTCATACAAACTGTGATATTGTATATCATAGTAGTTTAGAGATGGGCAGCAAAGAAACGTTTAGGCCAGTCTGTCAGTATTTTTTTTGGATAAAATGTACTTCTCTGAGCAACTTTACCATGTTTGAAATGTGCTTGAATAATTACCTATGAAGACAAGCAGACTGACTGACAAATATTATGGTAGGCTACACAATGGGTATCTTCATGTCTGCTACTAGCCCCAGTAGCTGCCCTGGATGTTCACAAATGCCAGCACCTCTCTCTCTCTCTCAGCAGCAGGACCGCAAAGAAAAAGAAATACAGTCTAAGTGAAGCCCTGGAGCCGCAGACCCATATACGGCCATCACTGACAACTAAAGGGCCGTGTATACTCTCACGGCAATGTGTCGCCGTCAGCTTGTCGCAGAGATGCTGCCGTCACTTTTGATTTATACTCGCGTGGTCTCCGCTATGTTACGCCACAGCGCAAGATGGACAATCACGAACTAGCTAAACTTACTAAACTTGTCTCTTGTGATTTTCCACTTCCTTACCATCTCGGCCGTATCCAGACCCACATTCATCGCTATCTCCCTCCATAAATTACTAGCATATATGCTGTCTTTGTAGTTTCAGAACCAGAATCGTACAAATGTGGGTAATTCCTCATTTCTTCAATGATGCGCTCTTTTCTACGCGGATGTAGAATTGACCAATCAGAGGCCTCCTTTCTGTCCTCTCTGCGACACTGTCTGCGTCGACCTACAATTTTGGGGAGGTGCACCGGAGTGTCTGTGTCGGCGTAGGTTGGGGGGGCATCTCTGCGTCATCTGCGTAGGTGACGCAGACGACCTGACGTTCAAGTATAAATCAGGCTTAAGTCTCGACTGGTAACAAGTATGAGAGCCGTTGTCATGAACTAGCTCGATCCTAACTTCGGCTAGCGGTAGCGGTTAGCATCCACCACAAACACCAGCTTCCCAGCTCAACACAACGGTCCTACTGCTCCTTACAACATAACACTAGAAGCTGCCATTGTTGGTGACAATTTACCTTTGGCAAATGCCACTGGTGCTTTATTTTAGTAGCTAACTTACGTGCAAACTCGTGGTCCCCCTCCCCCCCGATGTCCTTGACCGACAAGTTACTGCTCTCTGAAACACAAACACTTCAGAAGTGTAGAAGAAGTGTTGAATCACAAATACACAATCAAATCATGCTCAATATGAAAATAGTACAATAGGTATGGATAAAGAAAATGTCCTCCTACCTCTTTCAAGTCAGAAAACAAAAACAAACCATTGGCAACTTCACCGCCAAAACCAAGGAAGCTGACAATTTCAGTTTGCCCGTAGTCTGAAGCATTTGAATCTTATTCTTACTGCCACCTTCTGGGTGTAATAAGTATTTCAATCATAATTCACTTAAATTAAATGGTTTGTGATTAACCAACACATAATTATTTTGTATACATTACGAAAGACAAAATTACATGGACTTTATTAGAAAAAAATATTTCAACTAAACAGAGATGAATTTTAAGTAAAATGGACACATAAAAATAATATACAGTGCACAACCCACCTCATTCACTTTTTTGAGTGTAGGTTGTTGACTAAAACCCCACTGAGTGGTTATTGATGTCTGATTAAAAGTATTTTAACTGGATGAATGCTGGTCTGGTTTGGCAAAGTCACAGCACAGAATCTCAAACTCTTGGCAAGAACAGTGGTAACAGCATCTAAAATCATAGGCTCACCCTTACCGAAGCTGGTGACATCTCTAAAATCATAGGCTCACCCTTACCGAAGCTGGTGACATCTCTAAAATCATAGGCTCACCCATACCGAAGTTGGTGACATCTCTAAAATCATAGGCTCACCCTTACCGAAGCTGGTGACATCTCTAAAGTCATAGGCTCACCCTTACCGAAGCTGGTGACATCTCTAAAATCATAGGCTCACCCTTACCGAAGCTGGTGACATCTCTAAAATCATAGGCCCACCCTTACCGAAGCTGGTGACATCTCAAAAATCATAGGCTCACCCTTACCGAAGCTGGTGACATCTCTAAAATCATAGGCTCACCCTTACCGAAGCTGGTGACATCTCTAAAATTATAGGCTCACCCTTACCGAAGCTGGTGACATTTCTAAAAGCATAGGCTCACCCTTACCGAAGCTGGTGACATCTCTAAAATTATTGGCTCACCCTTACCGAAGCTGGTGACATCTCTAAAATCATAGGCTCACCCTTACCGAAGCTGGTGACATCTCTAAAATCATAGGCCCACCCTTACCGAAGCTGGTGACATCTCAAAAATCGGTAACACTTTATTTTAAGGTACACCTATTCATCATTAATTAGTTGCTTATTAACATGCAAATTAGTAGCATATTGGCTCTTAATTACTCATTATTAAGTACTTACTAATGCCTTATTCTGCATGGCCTTATTATACAACCAGTAAGCCATTAACTAAGAGTTTTCCCTCAATAACCTCAGAATTATTGCTTATTAGTAGTAAGTAAGGAAGTTGTTGTGTATGAATTACGATCTCAATATGCTTTGCTTAGTATGGACTTTATAAGGTGGTAATACCACAAGAATAGTTATTCTCCCTTAACACCACTTAATGAATATGGTCTGTTCTTACACCACAAAACACAAAACTACAAATGTTAATAGTGTCCAAATAACTCTAAATTAAGTCTTTGTTACTTAGAATATGTTCCCCATACTAAAGTGACATCTTGATCCTTACTAATTCACTAATAGTTGAACATTTATTAACCAACACATGTTCCCTAAACTAAAGTTGTCTCCTTTTCACAATTAGTTAATATATTACAGCACATAACTACTGCAATAAGCAAGTGATGGGTTACATATTTGAAAAAAAAAAATGTATCTATAGGTTCCCTCTCATTCAGTGCACAATAACAAAGAGAACACAAAGTACAAATACCTCATTTATTAAAATCTCTCCAGGTTTTGTGCATGTGCACCTGTAACAGGGTCAATGTACTACTATAAATACTGCTCAAACTTGGTCATACTGTATAACACAGGTTGTTGAAAAACACTGCACAATATTAAGTACAAAAATAGAAAAAAAAAATTAAATATAAAATATATTAAACCTGCACAGCTCAACATGAACTTGTTAAAAGTCAAAGGTTAGAACAAATGAACTGAACAAACATTGCACTTTCACAGCTTAAACTTGCTCTACACAAAGCAGCTCACTTGCATGTTAATATTTCATCAACAAGGGGAGGAGGAGTTGGCATTTGCCCTTCATGTCCTCTATAATGCTCTTCTTCGCAGGGGTTATGTGCGTTGCACACCTCTTAGCAAAGGACTGCAGGGTCTCACTTGCAGGATCATACTTCAGGGTGTTGAAGGTTGCAGGATCCACAATGCTAAGCTCTGCAATGGCAGCAGTCATCTTAATGGTTCCCCGGTCCACGCCATTGATTCTGAAGGCTTCAGTCATGGTGCGGACTTTGCTTAAGCTTTTCAAGACTTTTTTATATCTGCTGATAACCTCAGCTGGCCCTTTCACTGAAAAACATACAAAAAAAGAACACGAGAAATGAGCACAAACCATGGCTCAAGGTCGGCTGAAATTGCTCTGGTCACAGCATATTCTAGTAGGTGTGGTTCAAGTTATACCATTCTTACCTCTTACGTGAGCCTTTCCATGAACAGCCTCAGATACAGGTGGCTGTGTGTCCGTCGTTTCTTCCCTCTTTGGATGACAACATCACTGTCTGAGGACGCACTGATGTCTGGGGAAGATGGGGGGATGATGTCATCTTCATCCGTGTTGCCATCATCATCCTCGTCGTCGTCCTCCAAAGTAGATACTTTCGGTTTGGCTTTGATCAAACAGAGGATAGATGAGACAGATATCAGATTGTTATGAAAATATATCAAACATTTACAATTACATTATATTTAGCAGATACAAGTGCCCCCCAAATCACTCACATGATCTCTTCTTTCCCATAATTTGCTCACGCAAGAAATTGCGCTCTTGCTCGAGATCTTTTATTATTTTCTCTTGCCATTGGATCCTGGCTTCAAGGAACTCCACTTTGGAAATTGATCCTTAAAAACAAGAGAGAGCAGGACACAAAAAATATTATTATTTGACAGTATTAAATGAGTGAGACAGAGAGAGAATGACATGCATGCAATAAAGGTAGTGTAGACTTTATATCTCAGGTGGAAAAACCATGCAAGAAATGAAAGTCATTTTAGACAGCAAAGAAAATGAAAAATTAGAAATCATTACCTGATCCAAGGCTGCTTATGCTGCTGCTACTGCAACTTGGAGCAGAGCCTTTATCTCCTTTATCTTCAGGACCTATAGCATGGCATAGGTACAACAAAATGAACAACAGATGACTTTAAACATTTAGACACATTTGGACAAGGTAATTGTTTAAGTACTACAGTTCCTTGAATGTTGACGAAGACAAAAATTACCTTCCAGATCACTTTTCTCTGTCATCTCTGTGATCTCTGTCATGGAGTCTTCTTTAGCGACTTTTAGGGACAGCTTCTTCTTGGCCTTAGGCTGTAAAAATATAGGCTAAATAAATAACCGGCAAAATGTAACTTGATAATAATCTACACAAGATTCAAAAGCTCTTCTTGTTCAATAACTGCATAATTTATTTTTCATTAGGCCTATAGGCTAAAATGTGGTTCAGAGATGGGACTAAGTCACACGTGCAAGTCTAAAGTAACTGTCCGGCGGTCCTTTCAAAATAAATGCATAAAAAAACTCCGGGGGAAAAAAAACATACACCGCCTGAGCTGGTGCCATGCCGGTGAGAAATTCAGCGGTGGCGGCTTGTCAGGTCAAGTCCCAAGCCTTTAACTTCCGAGTCGAGTCGCAAGCATAGCCGCGGGAACACATTCTCAGCAGGGGGTGCTGGGAGTCTGAGACAACTGCGCGTTTATATATATATATATATATATATATATATATATATATATATATATATATATATATAATTTGTTTATAATTTGTGTGTGTGCGCAGCAACTATATAAAGTATATAACTCCATTTGTCGCGGGAGACGAGACGACGGATGTCAGTAACGCGGCGCAGCTGATGTTTTTAAAATACTGCAGAACGAATCATTGGATGTCTGTCAGGGGTGAAAACATTTTTTGACACTATTGCACAGAGATTGCACCCGAGATTGCGCAAGGAGAGGGCCAGCGCACAGAGGGATACGCGCACAGTTCAAGAAACTCCACAACAGTGTTCTGGAAAACCTGATCTGCCAGATAAGGAACCGATCTAAAGATCAGGAAAAATTAATGTTCCTGTCCCTCCTCGACCACCAGCAGTTTCAGACATATCGGAAATAAATCCCCCATCCAACCCTGGCCGTGACTATTCCCAGATCTACCGCAAATGCTGACCAGACATCCTCTGCCCTCAAGAGAATAAAAACGTCTGTAAGTAATACAGTGATGCGTAATCTCTGAATTACGCAGCGCCCTCTTCTTGTTATATTGCTTTTTTTTATTGGTGGCTTGTATGATTATAACGTCATGGTGGATTAAGTAGTTAAACCCGCACTGGCCCAGGTACCAAATACACGACCTGCCACTGAATAATACTGTATGAAACATTAAACCAGACCACGAAAATTTTGAGTAAATTTTAAACATTCTAATTTTTTTCCTACCACATTTTTTCTCCCTTGTTTTCAATGGTTTTTTTTTTTTTTTTTTTTGATTGTCTGGGATTTTTTTATATATATATTTTTTTTGAGGTGCTGCAGCCCCACCAACAGGGGGTGCTGCAGCCCCCCCAGCACCCCCACTTCCCGCGGCACTGGTCGCAAGTCTTTTATTTTTTGTCAAGTCCAAGTCCCCGTCTCCGGTTAGCACCTGCATTCAGCTAGCTTAACATAGCATTAGCTAATTAGCCTCGACACCGCAGATAAACAGGAGGTTACTCGTCTTTAATTATGTAAATGGCCTGGGGACGGATGTTATGGTGTTCTTATAAAACTCAGATGGACTGTCAATTAACAGGCTAGCGCTTAACTTACCATTTTTGTTACACGAATTTCCCTCACTCTCCAAGACACGCCGTCAACGTCCGAAATCGCAAATGGCTGCTTGCCTTCTTCACCGGATCTCCGATGTGACTGGTGGCTCCCAGAGCGATAGATGATTGGATGAGGGTGTCACATGACGCGTAGTAACAGTCAATGATTGGATGTGTGCAACACATCGGAGGCGCACAGCTACAGGTACAGATCTGGTACAGATTGTTATCTGGGTCACTTTGCGCCGTTTTTGAAGCCGGACTGCGAAGTTGAAACATTACGTAGTAAAAAAAAAAAAAGAGAGAGAGAGAATATGTTGAGCTACGATTTTTTAAGTCGAATACATTTTAGACAGTGCCCCAAAGAAAACTACAAGTTCACCAGATGGTTAATGAGGGAAGGCCTACTTCGAAAATGGATGAAATGCCCCTCTTGCTCTCATGTTATGAAGTTGAAACGGACCTACGACAAAAAGGAGGCAGCATGGTGAGTAGAACAACTAGAAGTGTGCCTTTATTAATCTTGTATGCACAGGGGAGTGCAGCATGCAGCCATATTGTATCTGCTAGAATTCGATACAGAAGCTATGAGTGATGTACACACAAAAGTCACATTTACAAAGTCACAATACAAATCACACAGTTCTGCAAATTTAAATTTTTAAGTAAGTAAGCTACTGTTTATTTGGTTGAGATATGGGTGCTCACGTTTCTGATGTGTACAATGAAATTTTTAATAGTTTTAGATCACATTCCTGGGTTACCTTGTTCACCCAATCATCTTAAATTTACATGCACAGGGATTCATCGAGTGATATATCCCCCTTTTTATGCTGTGGCACAAGTGGAATAGAGTGGGCTACTGTTTAAGTCGACTTAAAGTGTAGGCTAGCAGTTATAGTAGGCCTAGAAATGAGTTTGCATGAGGAAATCACAAGGGCTACTACGATTACAAGTGCACCTTGTCCAATCCCAATCTACATTTATTTAGTGAAATCAGTATCATGGGTTTTTTGTTTTTATAAATTAACCTTTGGATTTAATCATCAGGATTTGCAGAGACTCCTGTCACAAAGGGAAAATGGTATCGAGGTCCATCCGAAGTGGATCCATATTTGAGAAATCTCACCTTCGACTGCATACGTGGATGCATTACATCTACAGGTGGGTGTTTTTTTACATTGTATAACAAAAGCCATCAAAGACAAACTATAACTCGGACCAGAATGTTTTCTTTCAATGTTCTCATTGAAACTGTTGGGTCCTTTTAAGAGCCAATGCTATACAACATGAGTTTACACAGTATGGGAAGAATTCTGAATATCGGTTGAATTTAACAAGTACATAAGTGCTGGGTTGCGAAGGGTCCAATGTAGTACAAATATTTTGTGGATTTTTAGATTTTAGGTGGTTCCTGGAACAGACACTTCACTGTGCTAATTTACTCAGTACCCATTTTTTTGTTTTTTTTTTCTCAAAACTCTTCAAAGAAATAGCAGATGTTTTGGAGTTTTATTCCATTCCTACACTCATAGGGGATATTCTTCACCCTACTTTGCTTTTGAGATTTGTTGTTTCAGGTTACACTCTTATATTCAGGCTATGAGTGTCTGCTGTGTCTGCAAATGGGACTGCAAATGAGAAATTATTGTTATAGTTATGGTTATAGAAAGACTAATGACAACTTAAGAAATTGGTTTTAACCACGCACTTCTAAATTGTGTCATTGAAATATTTATCTGATTGATCTATTACAGATTTGCCCAAGGTCTTCGACTGAGGCAAGTGGACATGCTGCAGGAAGGAATTACTCGGAGTTCTGCAACTCTGAGTAAACTTGCAGACAAGCTGCGCAAAGTTTGCAAATCAGCAATGAAAAGAATGAGAAGAAGAGGCAAGCAGACTGTTGGACAAAGAGCAGAGATTGTTATGATAGATGAAAGCAAATTTGGCCATAAAAGAAAGGTATGAGTATTACTTTGATGCCAAATACATGATTTTATGTCTAAGAATGTGTATTTGATGTTGGTTAAGTATGTGCTAAACTCAGCTACTGTCAGTAGATACAACTATACACACATTTAAAATCTGTTTTTGCCTGAGATGCTTGGAGGTGTATCTCCTGTATATCGTGAAGTAACTACTACATCATGGAATAAGATACATTGTAGATCATTGATGCGTTGAGGGAATGTCGGTTTTAAGAAACTACCTTATTCCTGCACCCAGGAATAGTTCAATATGTGTAAACATGCACCACTACTCCAAAGAGAACTTTTACATTTTTGACTTATGATTTATTCTCTCCCATGTCCCACCATTATTGCAGAATCATTGTCCTCATTTCGAAGTATTTGTTCTTGTGAATTTCAGTACAACAGAGGACGGACAAGCAACAGGAGTTCCTGGGTGTTTGGAATGCTAGGGATTAAGGATGAAAGGAGGAGACCCATTCTTAAGATTGTGCAGCACCGTTCAACCAGGCATCTCTTGCCTCTAATGAAGAAGCACATTCATCGTGGAAGCTCCGTCATTTCAGATGGGTGGAGGTCTTACCGCTGTCTTCAGGATGAAGGTTACAATCACCTGACTGTCAACCATCAAGATTTTTTTGTTGACCCTGTTACAGGTGCACATACACAAAACCTGGAGAGATTTTGGGGTATTTGCAAGTCCACTATCTGGAGACAAAGAGGGAACCGCACACAAAAAACTGTTGAGGGATCACTTAGATGTCATTGAGTGGACTTATTGGCGTGGAAACCATCACAGTAACGGAACACTTGGAATGCTTTTGCATGACATTAGGAAAAAATATCCAGTATGAAACCTGTCTGAAATATAGATATCTACATGATATGTTTGTACAGTTCAGGACATGCTCTAACCTAACCAAGTCATGTTGAGTTGTGCAGTTTTTATAATTTTTATTTTTCATTTTTTTGTGTTTTTGTACTACTTGTACTACTTTGGAAATTTCAAGAAGACCCCATGAAGACTGCCTGTTTGAACAGTATTTGTGAAAACCTGAACCAGTGGTTTAATAAATGAGGTATTTGTACTTTGTGTTCTCTTTGTTATTGTGCACTGAATGAGAGGGAACCTATAGATACATTTTTTCAAATATGTAACCCATCACTTGTTTATTGCAGTAGTTATGTGCTGTAATATATTAACTAATTGTGAAAAGGAGACAACTTTAGTTTAGGGAACATGTGTTGGTTAATAAATGTTCAACTATTAGTGAATTAGTAAGGATCAAGATGTCACTTTAGTATGGGGAACATATTCTAAGTAACAAAGACTTAATTTAGAGTTATTTGGACACTATTAACATTTGTAGTTTTGTGTTTTGTGGTGTAAGAACAGACCATATTCATTAAGTGGTGTTAAGGGAGAATAACTATTCTTGTGGTATTACCACCTTATAAAGTCCATACTAAGCAAAGCATATTGAGATCGTAATTCATACACAACAACTTCCTTACTTACTACTAATAAGCAATAATTCTGAGGTTATTGAGGGAAAACTCTTAGTTAATGGCTTACTGGTTGTATAATAAGGCCATGCAGAATAAGGCATTAGTAAGTACTTAATAATGAGTAATTAAGAGCCAATATGCTACTAATTTGCATGTTAATAAGCAACTAATTAATGATGAATAGGTGTACCTTAAAATAAAGTGTTACCCAAAAATCATAGGCTCACCCTTACCGAAGCTGGTGACATCTCTAAAATCATAGGCTCACCCTTACCGAAGCTGGTGACATCTCTAAAATTATAGGCTCACCCTTACCGAAGCTGGTGACATCTCTAAAACTATAGGCTCTCTCTTACCGAAGCTGGTGACATCTCTAAAAGCATAGGCTCACCCTTACCGAAGCTGGTGACATCTCTAAAATCATAGGCTCACCCTTACCGAAGCTGGTGACATCTCCAAAATCATAGGCTCATCCTTACCGAAGCTGGTGACATCTCTAAAATTATTGGCTCACCCTTACCGAAGCTGGTGACATCTCTAAAACTATAGGCTCTCTCTTACCGAAGCTGGTGACATCTCTAAAAGCATAGGCTCACCCTTACCGAAGCTGGTGACATCTCTAAAATCATAGGCTCACCCATACCGAAGTTGGTGACATCTCTAAAATCATAGGCTCACCCTTACCGAAGCTGGTGACATCTCTAAAGTCATAGGCTCACCCTTACCGAAGCTGGTGACATCTCTAAAATCATAGGCTCACCCTTACCGAAGCTGGTGACATCTCTAAAATCATAGCCCACCCTGGTGACTCATCTGGCTCACCCTTACCGAAGCTGGTGACATCTCTAAAATCATAGGCTCACCCTTACCGAAGCTGGTGACATCTCTAAAATTATAGGCTCACCCTTACCGAAGCTGGTGACATTCTAAAGCATAGGCTCACCCTTACCGAGCTGGTGACTCTCTAAAAATTGGCTCACCCTTACCGAAGCTGGTGACCTCTACTCTCTTACCGAAGCTTCTAAAAGCATAGGCACCCTTACCGAAGCTGGTGACATCTCTAAAATCATAGGCTCACCCTTACCGAAGCTGGTGACATCTCCAAAATCATAGGCTCATCCTTACCGAAGCTGGTGACATCTCTAAAATTATTGGCTCACCCTTACCGAAGCTGGTGACATCTCTAAAACTATAGGCTCTCTCTTACCGAAGCTGGTGACATCTCTAAAAGCATAGGCTCACCCTTACCGAAGCTGGTGACATCTCCAAAATCATAGGCTCATCCTTACCGAGGCTCGTGACCTCTCTAAAAGCATAGGCTCACCCGTACCGAAGCTGGTGACATCTCCAAAATTATAGGCTCACTCTTACCGAAGCTGGTGACATCTCTAAAAGCATAGGCTCACCCTTACCGAAGCTGGTGACCTCTCTAATATCACAGGCTCACCCTTACCGAAGCTGGTGACATCTCTAAAATCATAGGGTGGCAATCACCATGGAAATTGAAACCCCCACCCCCATCCCAAAAGAAAAACGCACCATCTCATTCAGGAACCTCAAATCCATCTGCCCCTCAGTTCTTTCAGCCTCCCTCTACAGTAAACTGTCTGCCTCCCCTCCCCCACCATCTGATAACCTCACCGACCTCATCAACTATTACAACAACACACTCTCCTCCTGTTTGGATCACCTGGCTCCTGTCAAAACAAAAAATGTTTCATTCACACACTCAGCCCCCTGGTACACTGCTGAACTTCACAAAATGAAAACCCGTAAGCGCCAGCTGGAAAGACTTTACAAGAAAACCGGTTTAACAGTCCATCACCAAGCCTACACAGACCACCTTCAGGATTACAAGCATGCCCTCTCCACAGCCCGGTCCACTTACTACTCAGACCTCATTCACTCTGGCTCCACCAATCCCAGGACTCTCTTCTCCACCATCAATAAACTTCTGAAACCCAGCGACAACATCTCCACCTCCTTCACAGTTGATAAATGCAACGCCTTCCTTTCATACTTCCAGAACAAAATTGACAACATTTACAGCAACCTGACCACCTCGCCTGCCTTCCCCACCACCACACCTGTTTCTCCCCCCTGCATCACCCACACCTTGTCTCAGTTCTCCCCTCTATTCCCAACACAGTTATCTGAACTCATGGCCGGAATGAAAAGCACCACCTGTGTTCTGGATCCCATCCCATCCAAATTGGTGAAGGACTGTTTCCCAGTAATCTCTCCACTCATCCTGCGCATCATCAACTCCTCCCTCAGCTCCGGTTCAGTTCCCCAAACACTTAAAATGGCTGCCATCACCCCCATCCTCAAGAAACCTGGACTCAACCCTGACGACATGTCAAATTTCCGGCCAATTTCCAATCTCTCACTACTGTCAAAAATACTGGAACGTGCAGTCGCCTCTCAACTAAAAACCCACCTCACCTCCAATAACCTGTATGAACCTTTTCAATCCGGCTTCCGCTCACGACACAGCACTGAAACAGCTCTACTGAAAGTCACCAACGACCTCCTCCTCTCCTCAGACTCCGGCCACCTCAACATCCTCATCCTTCTCGACCTCACTGCAGCCTTCGACACCGTCAACCACTCTATCCTCCTCTCCCGCCTCGAATCCATCATCAACATCACCGGCACTCCCCTCTCCTGGTTCAGATCCTACCTCACTAACCGACAACAGTTCATCTACATCAACAACTGCACTTCCCCTCCTGCCCCTCTGTCCCAAGGCGTCCCCCAGGGCTCGGTGCTTGGTCCCCTCCTCTTCATCCTTTACCTGCTTCCCCTTGGCAACATCATACGCCGCCATGGACTCCATTTTCACTGTTACGCTGATGACATCCAACTGTACATCTCCACAACCTCGATCACCCCTGCTACACTGACCACCCTTACCAACTGCCTCAGTGAAATTAAATCCTGGATGCAAATAAACTTTCTCAACCTCAACTGCGACAAATCAGACATCATCATCATCGGTCCCAAATCCCTCACCAACACCACCCATAACTTCACCATCAACATTGATAACTCCACCCTCTCCCCTCCCCTCACATTCGTAACC
>JAGFBZ010000131.1:0-153688 GCA_018398805.1 Hirundichthys speculiger
CTTTGGCTTTGATAAATGTTTTTTAGAAATTCTAACATTTTATAACTCCAGATAAAAGGCATAATAATCAAATCTAACTGTTTGAAGTATGATAGTGCTGTAAACTGGAATAGATTGAAAAAGATGAAGGAAGCGGGCAAACAATCATCTTGATAGCGTTTATCTTTCCAGCCATGGATATTGGGAGGGTTTTCCAAAAGTCGATATTGGTTTTGAGTTGCTCGATTTTGCTTTGCCAATTTGCTCAGAGGAGTTCATTTGGATTTTTAGTGACAGTCACACCTAAATATGTAAAATCTTTGTAGGATTTCTTAAATGGAATGGATTGTAAATAGTCTTTATTAACAGCCGCGGAGACTGGCATAAGTTCACTTTTGTCTCAATTGATGGTGAACCCTGAGAGATTGCCAAATTTAGTGATGAGGGCCAGGAGAGGAGGTATTGATACTTGTGGTTTGGAAATGTACGAGATATCGTCGCATATAGCGAAAGATAGTGTTTATAGCCAAGCACATTTATGGAAATTAAGGCTCTGTCGAACTAGCAGCGAGTGGTTAATGATAATTGCAACAAAATGGAGAGGGGGCATTTGGGTCCCACGGTGCTCTGCAATGCATGGGAGATTCTATTGGTAATACTGATGCGGACGGTCGTGGTAAAGAATTTCAATCCATTCAGGAAGAGGTCCAACTCCAACTTTTTAAGCCAACTCATGTAGGGCCACTCTACCTGATCGCATGCACGCTTTCATCTTGAAATAAAACTGCCTCTTCTGAATCTTGGTATACAATCTATTAAAACCGGCGCAAATTAAAATACATATGCCGACCCTGCATAAGCCAGTTTGATCTAAGTATGATGGAACATATACATTCTAAGTCTGTTAGCCAGCATTTTTCCGAGAATTTTGGTTCATAGGTAATAATGAATTGGGCGATACGATGACACCATCTGGGGTCACGGCTGCTTTGGATTAACGAAAGAGTGCTTTTTATAAGGTGGGTGTAAACCTGAGGTCGCTTGTATTTGAACATCGTAAAGTAAAGGACAGCTTAGGCCAATTTTTTGAAAATTCTACACTGAACCATCCGGGCCTGGTGCCTTTTGTTGGACGGAGGAGGTACTTGTGTATCTTTCCATTGATATCTTTATCTAACATATCACTGAGTCCAACGATAATTTAGGTAGATTTAAATTCTCAAAATGTATCAAGAGCGTGAGGATCTAGAGTCACCTTGTGACTGTAAACATTAGCGTAAAATCTGCAAAACATTCGTTGATCTTCACCGGGTCTGTATCAAGTTCCTCTCTCTGATTAATACAATGTATGGCCTGGAAGCGCTTTTGCCTCACTGGTGATAATCTTATGCGGCTTGTCGCCAAGCTCAAAATACCTCTGTTGACTCGGTCTAGCAATTTTAATATGTTTTTTGACGTAATAGAATTATATTCATGCCGTAGTGCAGTTATTTTATTAAGAACTTCTATTTAACGTTCAGTTTTATATGAAGCCTCGAGCTTGGTCAATTGATAATCAATTTCAGTTAATCTTTGTTTAGATTTTTTTTTCTCTGCAATCTCGTATGATATTATATGGCCTCTAAGGACAGCCTTCATGGCCTCCCACAGGATGGAATCATCTACATCGCCCACATCATTGGTATCTAAATATATTTCAATTTTATCAGAGAGATAATTAGAACATTCTTCATCTTTTAATAGTGCATTATTCAAATGCCAACTATGCTCACCTCTATTCTGGTTCAAGTCGTGACTTAACGAGACAGGAGCATGATCTGATATTAGTATATTGTGGTAGGTGCAGTCAATTACTGAATGTAACAACTTAGAGTCTAACAAAAAGAATCAATCCTGGAATAGGATTTGTGTACAGTGGAAAATAGGAAAAATCTTTTGTGGTGGGATGAAGAAGCCCAGATATCTACAAGTATAAACGCATAAGTGTTAGTTGCCCTGTTTCTACATGTATTATATTGGTGCTCCGGTCTAGAACGGTCTAACACGTATTAAATCACCCCCTATTACTAGAATGATAAATTTGGCACGCCTTGTAGAGTTTTGCAAAAAGCGGGTCGTTAAGTTCGCCCGTCTACTTTCTAATATTACGTACTGATTTCAGTCCCACTGACTATCCATCTACCCCTCTGGTCTGAATTGTTTGAGAGTGGATAAGTATATTTTTCTAATCTATTGCAACACCCTAGATTTTGTGCTGAAGTTCGACTGATGACCTAGAGCCACGAGGACATAGCATTTTTGCTGCTGTTTTTTTCAGTGTGTCTCCTGAAAGTATTTCAGTTTAAGCGCCGTAATGTGCTACACCTTCCCTCTTTTCAGTGG
Source organism: Hirundichthys speculiger (assembly GCA_018398805.1). Classification (NCBI taxonomy): domain Eukaryota; kingdom Metazoa; phylum Chordata; class Actinopteri; order Beloniformes; family Exocoetidae; genus Hirundichthys; species Hirundichthys speculiger. The sequence continues at coordinate 2,362 of JAGFBZ010000131.1, forward strand.
GCTTTTCATTCCTCTTACATTCCAGCTGGTTATTTACTTTACCATGCTTTCCCGTAGTCGGCCACAAAAATATGTCTACATATATATAATGAAAATATTTTCCTGACGTGACAATATTTAATAGCTTTAAACTGGCTGATGAGCTGAAAAAACACACCATAAAAAACACAAAACCCTCCCTCATACTCATAAACACAAGAGCAGTACTTCCATACCCCTAACTTTAAGTTAAAGCCAGTCATCAAGACCAGCAAGTGGCCCAGGCTAGCGATATATTTATCCATCTCTCTCCTACCAGGGGAGACACCCCTTTTCGCATACAAACAATGAAGGAAGAGAGAGAAAAAACAATGACAATAATAGTAATAATGATAAATAAAATACTTATCAGTCCTTGCACTGACTAACCATGAACATATCTTATGAACTGTCTCTCAAGCAATGTTAACTTATATATAGTCTTTTAATGTGTCTTTCTCTTGGACCTGAACTCAGCTGTGTCTCCTTGAAGAGTGACTGGTCAATGATTGAACCTTATAATTTTAAAGGAGACCATGGTTCTGGTGCAGAGAGGTGAGTCAGATGTAAATGTTCTAACTCGAAAACATCACTGAGATTAAAATGTTTTATTTTATGATGTTTAATGTGTCAACAACTGTTTCAGAGACATTTCTATAATTAATGTGAAGCAGTGAGGCTGGATGTTTTCCAGAACAGCAGGAGGTAAAATGGGGATGTTGGAACAGGATCTTGTGGATTCTAAATGTCAGAGCTTCCACTGATGTCACCTGGGGACAGTCTCGTGGGAACAGGACCATAACCTTTAAATGCGAGAGTCTCTGATTGACAGCTCACACACACAGACTTCATGGACCTTGTGTTTGTCTTTTTCGACAGATGTGAGCTAACTGTCCATGATTCCTCCACAAGTGGCCTCAAGCTCATAGCCCCCCAGTGTCAGTCTGCCCAGCAGCATCAACCACCTGGCTCCATATTTCTGGTCTGTAATGAGCACGCTGCTTCTACATCTGTTCTGCTGATGCTCATCTCCAGCTGCTCTTTGTAGACCAGTGGACTGTCTGTCCAACATGATCTGATGTTTGTCTCCATGGTTTCAGTCTCATCGTGTCCTTCTCTGGTCTTCTGTTCCAGCTGCTGGAGGACCACATTGTCACATTTGTAAAGAAGGACTGAGGAATGCAGAAGGTCTGAGTCCAGATTACCCAGAATCCTCAGGAGTCAAGGGAAGATTGAGGGTGAGGATGATACAGAAGAGTTTCAGGGAGGATTGATGAAGATCACTTGACTTCCGAGGAGAATGAACGGAGCAGTGCTGCGCATCTGCAGAGAAGTAGATGATTTAACATCCATTAAAACCACTGAAAGGTGAAGAGAGTAACTGCTCATCTTCTGTAGCATCATCTCTCCAACCTCCAACATCCTAACAGCTTCTCCGTACAGTAGCAGCCTCTACAGGACAGCAGTGGCCTCACAAACACTGATTAGGAAGGTCTGGTAGATCACAGTAGAGTCTGATGTTTCATCAGCCATCTATACTTCAGAGACATCAATCTGATAGTCCAGACTAGAAGACGCAAACCCAAAACCCTCAGGGCCCAGATTCTGTAGTTATGTCCTGGGTCCGTTCCAGAATAGTTATTGTGTTGAACCTAACGTTAGATTGTGAATCTTAAAACACTGATTGGTTTTCTTTATTTTATTTTCTAGATCCTGCTGCATTTATCAACAAGACCCTTCTGGTCTCAGAAGAGTTCCAGAGTGTGTCTGGGGATCACTAAAGCAGAAGACACCTTCGAGCAGCTCTACACAGAGCTCTACTCACAGAGGAGGGGCTGGAGAGGTCATGATGAATGAATTCAACGATTGAAGCAGCATCATAGACAGACATAGAAACACCATCAACATCAAGACATCTTTGAACCACCGGGAAGAGAGAACCAACAGAACAGGATGACCAAGGGGTGGCTGGCATTGGGAAAACCTTCTAACACAGAAGTTCGTCTGGACTGGGCTGCAGGCGAACCACCTAACATCCAGTTCCTGTGCCATTCACCTTCAAGACTATGTGCTGAAGAGAAAATTCACTTGGTGGAACTTGTCATGAATTCGCGCTGAAACCAAGAATCTGCAGCTTTGAAGACTTCCAGGTGGGTTCATTTTGATGTCTGATGATGTCTACTTCCTTGGACTTCCACAACACAGAACCCTATCTACCCTAGAAGTCCACCTCAGGGATGTTCTGCTGACAACCCATCAGGGAACCTGCTCCTCTGCTCGTCCGGATACCACACACCTGCAGCAGCCAATCAGATCCCTCCGTTTATTAACATGGTGACAGAAGTCAAGGGTCTGACCCACAGAAGGCGGGACTTCAGGAAGAGGTCAAGATAGGCAAACGGCAGATCATCTCCCAATCAAGAATCACGAGCTCCACATCTGTGCCACTCCATCTTCTGTGGATACTGCTACAGTGTGAAGTCTGAAGACCATAAGAATGAGAGCTCCCAAGACCGACTGAGATGTACACCACTTCCTGTGTTCATGCAACTGAAGAAGGTCAGTATGAGGAGGAGCTGAAACGATCCACACTGGAGTCCATAGAGCAGGAAGATGATGAATTCTCTGGGAAACTGGCTTTTGACATCTGCAGAAAGAAACCTATCTTCTATGATCAGCTGCAGGAGTTGGCATCTATATCAGAGCAGCCTCTTGTACTCAGAGTGTCACCAGATTCAGATAGGAAGAGGCTTCCAGGCAAGGTCTCTGCTTCTCATCGAGTGTCAGGAGTTCTGCTGCTCTTCATGTCATCTGACCTTCATCAACTCTGGAGTCAACCTGCTGGAGGAACAAACAACCTCTCAGACATCTGAAACCAAAGAAGATGAAGCTGTAGAGATACTCTTCTACCGGACAGCTGTGGACAAGGCCTTACAGAGTCCAAACGGACATCTGGACTTGTTCCTGCGCTTCCTCCTGGGTCTTTCACTGGAGACCAATCAGAGTCTCTTACGAGGTCTGCTGAAACCAAAACAAAGAGGCATACAGACCATTCTGACTCTCTTAAAAGGTCTGCTGACACCAGAACAAAGCAGTTTGTATAACAGACAGATAACAGTGGAGTACATCAAGAAGAAGCTCAGTGAGGATCTGTCTGCTGAGAAAAGCATCAATCTCTTCTACTGTCTGAATGAACTGAATGATGGTTCTCTGGTGGAGCAGATCCAACAGTCCCTGAGGTCAGGACGTCTCTCCACAGTAACTGCCTCCTGCTCAGTGGTCGCTCTGGTCTTCATCTTACTGTCATCAAAGAACATCTGGAGTTTGACCTGAATAAGTTCTCAGCTTCAGAGGAGGCTCTACTGAGGCTGCTGCCAGTGGTCAAGCCCAAGACTTCTGTAAGACCACACTCCACATTTGTTCGTCAAGGATAGAAATATTGATGGAAAGATACTGCAAATCACATGAACTTGACTTCATGAACTGATGACTTCACCAGGCTACTAAATATAATCATAATATTATTTGAATGTCTCCTCAGTGATTGGAAGCTCTTCTTTTAAGGCAGACAATAAAATGATCATTCATCAGCTCTCACTGAAGTCATTCATTCTCTCAGAAGGCATCTTTTCCATCCTTGAAAAACACCTCTGAGGTGTGAACTTCAACATGTCATTGAAGCATCCTAACGTCAAATCTGCAATAAATGAAAATGATTGATGGAACATCAAGTGATTATAATGGAAGTGGACTGAGAAGACTGAAGAAGGTGAATGAGCCCGAATCAAATCAACAAGAATAAACTGTATGAAATATCCAGGCGAAAGAGCTCTGGAGGCAGAAACTTCAAAACAGGCTACAGGCCAAAAACTGAGGACCCTGCTACAAGGAACGCTGAAGCTGCGTTAGTTTACTGGGGACATTTCAGGGCTGCAGGACAGAGAAGGAGGCTGGAAAACAGCCAGACTTCTCTGCTCCTCAGTCTTTCAGCAATCTCTTCATCTACTAACTGACCACATGACCCATCCAACTGGAGGTTTGATTTCCACTTTGGTGGGCTGATGAGTATTAACCAGACTGCGATTGGCTGAATTTTCCCTCCACTTCTTCTAACCCTGATCTGACCAAGACCAGTTATATCAAAGAAACACCACAACTAATGTTTTCAGATGATTTCTCGATGAAAAATAAAGAGCATTATTAACCTGCTGGTTAAATGATATAACCTTCATTCAGTAACCTCATTCTATCGTTTCCTCTGCAGACTGAGTGATTGTACCTCTCACAGTCCAGCTTGCACATCTGTCCTCAGTTCTCAGCTCTCAGTCCTCCAGGACAGAACTGGACTGAGTAACACGACCTGCCGATTGTGGACTGAAGCAAGCTGTTTCTGACTGAGATCCACACTGTAACTGGAGACTCTCAGGTCAGGATACATTGAACTGTTAACTTAAAACTGTGTTTACATCTGCAGTTCTTCAACTGTGATTTGTCAAGTACTAGTGGTCAGATAAGGCTTCACCTGCAGTAGTTTGAGCCTTCCCTGCAGTAGATGGTGGTCACCTCACTGGAGAATCAGGGAGGAACTCTGATGGGAGCTAGGCTAACGGCTAGCAGCTGTTCAGGATGAGGCCAAAGAGGAGCCAGTTTGAATCACCTACAACTACTGATATTCAGAAAGTTGTCAGTGGTTCCAGGAACACTGACTTCAATAGATTTGGACTGAGACACGTCTTCATCAGATGGTTGTTGTGTCTGCAGGCTGTCAGGCTGTCTGATCTCAGAGGAAGGAATTTATTCTCTGGTCTCAGCTCGAGCCCAACCCCTCCCATCTGAGAGAGCTGGCCCTGAGCTACACCATCCAGGAGAGTCACGGTGAAGGTTCTGTCTGCTGACTGGAGGATCCACGCTGGAGACTGGACACTCTCAGGTATGGACACACCTGCTGCCGACACACACAAGATCCGATGAACTTTACTGTCCACTGGTGGAAGTTTGTCCTGGACTCTTCATCTATGCTGCAGCCCATAAACACCAGCAGAACCATCACCCAACCAATGACGAACAGCAGACACCAGCATCATCAAAACCATGATCCTGATGTTGTTGGTCAGAACATGGTTCCCTGCTAGAAATGGCTTGAAACGTCATTTTCAAAATCAAATGAATGAATCCATCAAGGACTAAAATTAGTCTGGATTCAACAAGTTCATGAAGGACTTTAAAGTATCAGTGTAAAACCCCCACATGGATCCTCATAAATCCCTCAGAGTCCACGTGGTGGTCTGAATGTGGAACACATGGATTGTAGAGCGCTGAACTAATGAGGTGAACTGAGTCCACGTGTTAGGAAAATGAACCAAAACTCAGGAGTCATTCAGATTAGAAGACAGGATTTAATTTTGGCCTGAGGAAACAGCTTACAAGTCAGTATCTGACAAGGCAAATGCTTGCAGTTGGTCTAAGGGTCACCTGTTTGATACCACATGACTTCTTCATGATCATTGTTCTCTGCCATATGGTCCAGTCAGTTATCATCCCAGGAATACATGGACAAGAGATTTACACATCCGCTATGAGATCTGGACAAATTAGGGAGGAAGAAACTTGGGCCACAAAAAGATGAAGGATGCAACTGTCAGAGTTCAGCATAAATCTGTTCCAACGGGATGGAAACAGCCACACCAGCTGAACTTTAAAGGTCTACATACATCCCTGCATCTGACCTCACTCATTTATTGGCTCACAGAAAGTTGAACAGCAGGATTTCTAGAAGAAGAACAGCATCTCATTTTTCTAACACGTCTACGCTAGTTTAGACTCAAAAAAACACCAACGCTCACAACTAAAGTCACGTGCATCTCAGCGTTATTACAGCACTGTAATTATTATCCATGATCACTGGACACGTGCACACCAGAGAAATAACCTGCTGGAAACTGCTGGAAATAATCTGCTGCAGGTTGATCAGGAGTCTTTTCTTGGTTCTGCTCATGTGTTCTCAGAGGGTGAAGGTTTGAGTCATTTTAGTCACTATTTGATGTCTTTTTGTAACTTCATAGACATAGTCAAGGCTACTATAGAGAACATTTCAACCTGAGGTCATTCTGAGGGCTTTAGAAGCGAAGAGCTGTATCAGAACATTAGGAAGAATAAAAGCAGGACTAACATCCATGAAGACAAACAAAGATGAGCTCAAAACCAGAACAGAAGAAAGAAATGAACGAAATGGATCAAAACCAAACACAAACAAAGATTAGAAGGAACCAGGAAGGACAGATCAGTTCCAGAGCAGTAATAATGTGGGTAGTGACTGAAAGAAGATCCAAGCGCTGACATGAGTTTCCTCTGCAGGGAGGCTGGACTCTCCCTCAGAGACAGGAGGAGGAGTTCAGTCATCAGGAGACACTCAGAGTCAGAGTGCGAATTATACAATGACAATTGGGGGGGGTCAACAACATTTTCTAGAGATGACAAAAATGACAATTTGTCCCTTCTTTAGGGGGGGTCGAAGTTGTATTTGGGGGTGTCAAACCCCCCCAAACACCCCCCATAATTCGCACTATGCTCAGAGTAGAGTCGCTGCTCCTCCACATGGAGAGGAGCCAGCTGAGGAGCTTCATCTGCCTTCTGGACTCCCTGGGGAGGTGTTTCAGGAATGTCCAAATAGGAGGAGGTCCAGAGTCAGACCCAGGACACTCTGGAGAGACTCTATTTCTTGGCTGGCCTGGGACCAGCTCAGTGTCTGGCTGGGGAGAGGCAGGTCTAGACCTCTCTGCTTAGATAGCCTCCCCCACAAACTGAACCTCAACAACAGGAAGTTCATGGACACTTTCATCTGAGAAAAAATGTCCTGAATTATAGTCTCCTATTTCTCTGGAGTGGAACACACAGTAACAGTCTATAGCAGGGGTGTCCAAACTACGGCCTGCGGGCCAACTGTTGCCCGCAGTCAATTTTTTTTATATATTTCATAAATTAGATGTAATATGGTCCTCACTTGAAACTTTTTCTTGAATGTATTGCACTTAGTTTAACACCAGATGCTGCTACTGTAAAACAAGGCAGCTGCTCCATCAAAAAAGGGCAATCACAGAACAAATTTACCCCACTCAGACAATTATGACAGAACCAAAGAAACGTAAAGTCAAAAGTGAGTGCAGAAAGTTTCCTATTCGCTGGGAGAATGAATATGTCTCAGAGAAAGAATATAATGTACGAAGACACTCTGAAACCAAGCATCAGGCCTATGCATCCTACTCTGGCGCTGAGCAGGAGCAGAAAGTAAAGAAAATGGCAGCTATCCTGCAGGGTCAGCAAAATCTTTTTTTCAGTGCTCAAAAAGTCCAGGAAAAGGCTACAACAGCAAGCTACGAGGTCCCCCAACTAATCTCAAAACATGGCAAGACTTTTTCAGATAGAGACTTCATAAAACACTGCCTCATTAAAGTTGCTGAAATAATGTGCCTGGAAAGAGTGCAGGATTTTAACAATGTCAGCACGTCTAGAAACATGGTTATGCGACGCATTGAAGACTTGTCAGTTAACATTAAACTGCAAGTGTCAGATAAAGCTTGTGCTTTTGAGTTTTACTTAGGGATGCAGGATAACTATTTTTTAAAATCGATACCGATAATCAATAACTTTCAGCTCCTAAAGGCCGATACTGATACTGATAACTGATAACACACACATATACCTAAGATCATTACATCAATACCATGAACAAAATCAAGAATAGTTTTGGCTTTTTAAATTAACAGATATTTATTTTTTCCAATGAAAAACTACTGGCAAGACCCTTAAACAATTTCTTAAAGCTATCAAACAAACCTATTTGATATCTAACATTAACTTAAATAAGGTGCATTACTGACTGATATAAAAAAAAAAAAAGGCTTCTTGAACTGATGGAAATACATGCATCAAAATTACAAACTGAAAAAGATTAACATTTAAAGGGTTTTGGCTTGTGGTTCCATTTAAATTAATACCTTTAATTAAAGTAAATGAGGTTAATTAGTTTTTATTTTTTAATCTCATGGAAGCTTTAGATGGGAGGAATGAGGGAGAGGAGAGACTGCTGCTGGCTTGTGCACATTAGCATTAGCTTCCGTTAGCTCACGTTAGCGCGATTTCAAAACTCAATGGAAGCGATTGTTATGTTGTAGGTGGTCGATCAGATTTTACGTATTAAAGCTTGTGCTTCCCTCCTTGTATAATTCGCTCGGAGGATTCATCACAAATAAACACCAAACTACCTTCTTCTGAAACTTTAACGAAGTTCCACGCCGCCATGTTTGTTGTGATCAGCACAATGCATGCTGCATTCAAGGTGTACCGTAAATTCCGTGTTTCCTCGTTTGCTAGTCGTTCTTTCAGCCTTTTCTATTTTTTTCTTTTTTTATGTGTAACATGTGGGAGAATACTGCGAATATCAATTCAAATCTGCCAAACGACGTTGCCGACGTTACTTGAACATAACATTCACTGTGGGTCATTCAAGGCCCAGAGGGAGCGAGGCACTGCTGTGTTGACAAAAATATATATGTTATCAGGGCTATTCGTCATGATATCGGAGTTATCGGGATGACGTCATAATTTCCTGTTACGGCCCGATAGTTATCGTGCACCCCTAGTTTTACTCCATCGCGGTGATGAGAGCACTGCTGCTACAGACACCACACAGCTGCTAATCTTTTTGCGGGGTGTTGACAAGAAATTTGGCATTTCAGAGGAGCTGCCAGAGTCGGCGGCAGAACAGATCTAATTGGGGGGCATATAATAACCAGCGGGGGGCACAAACTGCCGTTCAAGAACGCAATATGATGTAAATGCTTAATATGAGTTTGCCATCAACGATCACAGCAAACCAGTTTCAATTACGCAACATACCGCAAAATCTCTCACACACATAAGTGTACTATGCACCTAAACTGCAAAAAAACAAAACACAACAACAACGTACAGGCCACGCCTCCCTCCCTCGCTCGCCCTCTCCATCTCTCTCTCATACAATGCATACACATAAGAAATGTGAACGGTGAATCTCCAAATTTACTTTGACGAATTGAGACAGACCCAAACATTCCACATTTGCGTAATAATAAAAGCCAAGACTGGCGCCATGAAGTGAATTAAATGCATGTCTCACCTTTAGAAGAGTTGCAAGCGGCGACTGTTGTTGCTGAACCTCCTGAGAACAGTGTCCTTCCACTCAGTTGTACACTTTCTGGTTAAGTCCCTTTCAAACGCCAGCTGAACCAACTGGGCCTTTCTTCTGTGGATCATGCCACGTCTGTGGTCCGAAAAAACGTTTCTCAGGGTGGATAATGAGTTCTCACACATGGCTGTGGAGGCTCCAAATGTTAGAGCATGTTTGAAAGCAGTCAATACACTGGGCATGGCGGTGAGATGCGTGTGGTATGTGCTTCACAGCCGTCACGTCCAGAAATGTGTCACTTTCTGGGTTCAGTGCAACAAGCGCACGGGCCAACTCCGAGTTGCACTCGTTGAATCTGTGGTCCATTTCTCCAAGTAATGAATCAATAGTGCTGTAGTCTCTTCAGTTATGTTTTGTCATCGCCATCCCTGTGTCCTGTGGTTCCAACAATGACATATTCATCCATATTGGCGGCCGCTTTGCGTCTCCGTTTGGGGGTCGTGGGTCTGCAGCTCGCAGCTGCAGCCGCATCCCACAGCGGAGTTTCCGCACACAAGCTGTTGCACTAGCCTCAATACTTAAACCTGTCATCCAGTCTGCGTCCTCTCTCTGAAGAAGCTTTTTTGGTGGATCCAGCAGGGCAAGTACTGTGTGCACCAGGTTAGCAATGAACAAGAAGCTGGCCTCGGTCATTTCGCGCAGCAGGCCCACCGCCTCCATTTGTACCTCTGTGCCACAGGCTGGTACAGTATCAATCTCAGTCAATATAGGGATCAATAAATCAATAAAATAGTAATCAAATCAAAAATAATCAAAAATACAAAGTTTGGCACAAAGGCTTGGCCTGCTTGTGGGCGAGTGGAGGGGGGCACAATAACTATTTTGGGGGGGCATGGCCCGCGAATGACCCCCCATGACGCCAACCCTGGGAGCTGCTCAACCTTAAGAGTCTCAAAGGCACAACAACAGGTTAGGATACTTTTGAAATTGTGTCAGACTCAATTAACAGGATGGGACTCAAATGGGAAAAGCCCTGTGGGGTTACAACAGACAGGGTTCCTGCCAGGGAACTGATAATCTGTGGATTCTGGAAAAGTCAGGAATGGCCGTCCGGTCTACGGCCATCGGTCCTGTTCAATAACCAAAATTTTCATTCTATCAATTGACCTTTCGGTAAGCACCGCCCCCTTCCTAGTTACTGTTGCTAGGTCGGACATTCTCGCTTAGGGTTGCCACCTTCCAGACATGAAAATAAAGGATGATTCCGTTTTTTACAGGACGGGTGGCAACCCTATCTGGGGTAGACATTTTTAAAATGTGCGGGTAGCAGCGCAGCACCAGCGTCTGTGGTAACTAGGGAACCGTGACAGCGTGGGGAGGGGGCAGGCACTGAGAGTGACAAGATGACTGGCACACACATATAAAGATATGGGCACAGAGCACAGCAGGTTCTGTTGTCCTGCCACAAAGATTTTGCTGGCCTTAATGTTTCCTGTGTTTTATTTTGTTCATTATTGTTAAATTTAGTGTTGATGTGTGTGTGACAGACGTTTGTATGGGGTGTTAATGAAAATACGGGACAAATCGCGTCCCGTATTGAACTAATACGGGACGCGATTTGTCCCGTATTTTAGCAGGAGCCAACATTTTTTTCTCAAATAAAGGACAATTTCATATTTTACTGGACGGGTGGCAACCCTATTCTTGCTGCTCCTCCATTAAGGACAATGTTATTTTGCCATTTTTCTGATGCCTATCAACTGTATTTACATTACACTATAATAACGTTGTGGTAAAATATTGCTGCTGGGGACCTGCAACAGTGACTCGAGGTGTCCAGAACGTTTGGAGGAGGCATTTTTATTCTGTTTCCCAAACCAAAACAAAAGCTGGAGAATGCAGACTGTGGGTTTAGTTGTGTCTGTCCACACAATCAACTGAACGTGGGGAAAGTTACAAAACACACCTACATTTACTCCAAGGTAAGTTAGCTTTGTTTATTAGATGATTGATTTAACCACCGTTTAGTAAAAGTAATATGATTTAGCAGCATGGAGGGTGATAAGTGAAAACATCTCTCCGTTAGCATTCCAGCTAGCTTGCTAGCCACCTATAAGCCTGCCTCATTGTCTACAAATAAATATGGCCCTGGATATTTATTTTGTTAGGTATAAGGTGAGGCTAGTGATGTTAACGTCACTTTATTAATTATATTAATACAATTCTGCGACTGTCTGATGTTAACATAGCTCTGGTGTGGGACAGACCTATGGACCAGAGCTAATGCTAACAGAGAACTCATCACCCTCCTTGCCGCTAAATCATATCATTACTTTTAGTAAACAGTGGTTAAATCAATCATCTAATAAACAAAGTAAACTTACTTTGACAGAAATATAGGTGTGTTTTGTAACTTTCCCCACGTTCAGTTGATTGTGTGGACGGACACAACTGAACCCACAGTCTGCATTCCCCAGCTTTTGTTTTGGTTTGGGAAACAGAATAAAAATGCCTCCTCCAAACGTTCTGGACACCTCGAGTCACTGTTGCAGGTCCCCAGCAGCAATATTTCACCATGGAGTTATTATAGTATAATATTAACACTGATGATACACATCGGAAAAATTGCAAAATAACATTGTCCTTAATGGAGGAGCAGCGAGAATGTCAGACCTAGCAACAGTAACCAGGAAGGGGGCGGCGCTTACCGAAAGGTCAATTAACAGCAGGGGGCGCTAAGATGATCATTTTCAGATATAGGCCGAAGAACCAACAAAGCAGACTAACATTAGTGTCTGTCAACAGAAAGATGGCAAGCAGAAAACGCAAGGAGAAAGATGGATGGGAAAATTAAAACTTAAGAAAGCCAAGTAAGTTTGAGGGGGAGAAGTGTTTTCCATTTTGGTACTATTTATCTTTGTCTTCTCTTTTGTGGTGAATGGTGGTGCAATGTCTGTGGAATAGGCTACAAATGTTGTTTGGGTGATTGGTTGAATGGTACTCTAACTAATCACAGCAGCATTGCATGGGGCAATTTAAATTTAAAAATCAGTATAATGTCAAGGACCCACAATAGTATTTACTAGGTAGTCTGGTTGTTAAGTGGATGGACTCTCATATACTGGTTTGTGGGTTCAATTTCCAGAGTTGTAATATGTTGTTGTGTCTCTTTTAACCATTGCTAGAAAATCTTTTAAAAAGAAGCTGATATGACATAAAACCTAACCTGCTAACTACTGCTGACCAGATGGTGAATAATCTACTCTGTTGGGTTCATAAATGTGTAAATCTGATTCTGATGGAGTCAGTGCCTCACCAGCCATGAATCTCACCACATGTCACTGGTTATGAGGCATTATTTATGTTTACATATCAGAATTTTTTCATTTCAAACAGAAAAGGAATATTATAAATAAATGTATGCTTTATAAAGATACTTTTTCATCTTTGAGTATTTTGCAGTATCACCAAGAGGCTGGTAGGGTGTCCTCTTTTTGGGTTTTTGGGTCACCTTAGCATAATATTAAAACAATAAAATGTGTCAAGCAGGTAAATTCTGGCACAGAATAGACCTAAAAGGCTAAAAATGTAATGAGATTTAGGAAAACCAAATCTGTTGTCTTCTTCTTGTCTGTAGTCGAGGTATTGAAGAATATGTTTATCCAAAGCATTTGAATTTTTGGAGGTTTAAGTTCAGGTTCAATGGCTGTCATTCCAAGTAATGCTAATAAACAACTGTCCATCAAGCATATGTGATATAGATTTTTTCCTGTTTTATATGCAAGTATATAAGTAACTGTAAAATAGCAGTATAAAAGACAATGTTTATGTTCATTTTTGTTTTGAAGATGCAAGTGATATTTAATATTAGTGTTCTTGAGTTCTTGAATAAACAATCATAAACAGTTCGTATGTGTGGCTTTTGTTATGACAATGACAATCTATCACTATACCACCCCCCCGGTTATTGGTGGGCCTACTTAGGGGGGGAAAGTCCAGGGCCGTTTTTTAGTGCCAGTCCGTCCCTGGCTCCAGCTATGGCAGGTGCTCATAAAGGACTGGTGTCGATGATGTGCACTAAGGTGAAAGAGAACGGAGACTTTTAAAGTGCACGGCATCATTCACCAAGAAGCCCTTTGTGCCAAGACAGTCAGTCTTGGAAATGTGATGAACACTGTTGTGAAACCCATCAATGTAATTCGATCAAGAGGACGATACAACAGACAATTTCAGGCTTTTCTTTCTGATGTTGATGCTGAATACGGGGATCTACTCGATCACTCTGATGTGTGCTGGCTCAGTCGTGACACTGTGCTGAAGCGCTTTTATTCCCCAAGATCGGAAATTGACCAGTTTTTGAAAGAGAAGGACCAACCTCTTCCTGAGCTGAATGAGCTGCTATGGTTGGCAGACCTTTTTAGTTGATCTTACTGATCATTTAACCACCCTGAACAAGAGCCTATAAGATCAGCTTGTACCCCAACTTCATGAGCAGTGCTCGGCGGAGCGTCAGAGGGGACTGGGGGGGAGGTACTCCCCCGGCTTGGGCCCTGGGGGGCCCGGTGAAAGATGAAGAGACAGGCCCTTCCCTAAGTGTCGATTACACTTTGCACATCCGTGGATTCAACAGTTTCTGCGTGGAATGAGTCACGCTTCGTCTGAGGTTATATATAGGTTGCTCCAGCCAGAATGAATCATGGTTGGTCAAAAAAATTTAAGACTGACTTTGGTCATGTAGGTTTATTCAACACAGTGAATTAAATGTTGTGCTGCATGGCTGGCTTCATGTTCACTCTCACAGTTAACTTTACAATGTGCAAAGTTACAAGATCTCCAAATGTATTTTGGGTAAAATCGTCATCAACAGCCGTCCATCAGCGTCATCATCAATCACTTGTCAACAGAGTCAATGAGGTGGATCAAAGACTAATGTAATTATGAGTGGCAGTTCATATAAACATAAAAGTGGAGCGACAAAACGCAAAGAAAAGGAAAAAAGAGCGCAGGAGAAAACGAAACTTAAAAAGCTGGACACGTATTTTTGTTCGTCCTAATCCTGGAAATGAACCTGACATTGTTGTTCAGCGCGGTCAGGGAGCCAGATTTACAGGTACAATTTCTCACATCACTGACACTGAAAACAATACGTGAGTTAGTTGTAAACTGCTAATGTGGTTGTTATTGGAGTAGCTCGGCCGCCTAACGTTATTATTAGGGACCAGGTAGCCTAATGTTTTTGTTCTCATGGTTTGTTAGACTTAATGTCGGTTTTGTCGGGTTTTGTCGGGTTACGTCAGGAAGCACAAGATGATGACCTCGTCATGTACTCTTTCAATAGTGGTGAGTAGTTCTGCTATTTTATATTGAATCTATGTTTGTATGTGAACGTGTGGGCCGCTGTGCCAATTTTACAAAACGTAAGCAATGTGTCAAAAATGTAGTAATGCTTGTAAGCCCCGCTGTTCCGGGCATACGTATGTTGTAAAACGATGTAATCACAAGCTTTATTGGGTTTAAAGGGCCCGGTCATGTGCCGGTCATGTGCCGGCAGTGACATGCTCCGCTTCTGATGAGCACATAAAAGTATTTTGTGTGAAGATCCATCTCTTCTATGTTGTGCACTTTTCCACACTGTCTGAGATCCGAACTGCTTTTCCACAGGCCAACCTTTCTGCTGAAAAAGGGAAATATGTGTCTGTGATCATGAGTCTTGAAACAGAATTCAGACAGCGCTTCCAGGACTTTACTCTTTTTGAGAAAGAAATCAAGCTATTTGCGACTCCTTTTATGCTGGATGCTGAAGACGTGGAAAAGAAATTTCAGTTGGAACCCGTGGAAATCCAGTGTGATGATTCACTGAAGAAGCAACATCAGCAGCTTTCCCTTCCTGAGTTTTGGGGTTTGGACAAGGAAAAGTTTCCTCTGGCGAGACGCCATGCAAGAAGAATGATCAGTCTGTTCGGCTCAACTTACATATGTGAGCAAACATTTTCTCTTTTAACGCTGAACAAAAGCAAAATGACCGACAGTCATCTCTGCGATATCCTTTACATCTCAACCACCAAGTTGACTCCGGACCTGCCATCCTTCAGTCCAAAGTGCAGCATCACTGCTCACACTGACTGCAATAATGTTCTCACTTTAGGTGAGAGCAGAATATTCTCCACAGTTTCATGTGTTAATCATCACGCCTGCACGAGCTAGTAGGACTGGACATATGAGACAAAGATTCATAATGCGTGTAAGAAACTGATACGCAATTTTCTTGTGAACAGGCAGAATACACACCTCTGTGCAAACCAGTTGATCTGAAATGATGCAGATTTGATCGCTCCATGATAAAGTGACATTTGTTCTTTTTTTGTTTGTTTTGGCCAGAGTGGCATTGGATCAGCCTTGCAGCTGGACTGTCTGATTTAAATACTCGCGACTTTACTGAAACTATATCCACGCCTGGCCTGTTTACTCTGAGAAGGTTGATAACAGTTTATAATCAACGTTCATACGTGTGTTAATAAACTAAATGTATATGTCTCATCCCCCTTTCTGTTCTCTCTGTACTGTTGGGATCACAATCCTGATGAAGAAATCTGAGTCTCCTGTTCTGAGAATAAACTGCTAACTCTTGTTCTGAACAAATGAAGTATAAATAAATAAAAGTATTTTTATTTAACTGTAAAGCATATTTGACTAACTTGTAAAAGTTTTTTTCTCCCTTTGTTACATTAAAGGTGAGACCATATACCAGGTACTATATTATACCCCACCTCTAATAAGTGGCCCACCCCTCCTTGATTTTTTTGTATGTGATCCTCAGTGGAAAAAACTTTGGACACCCCTGGTCTATAGTAACATGGCATAGAAAAGAACAATCTAGAATCAAATGGAGCTTTTTAGGAATTCATTCCAACACTTTAAAGACCAGCATGAGGAACATGATCTGTGTCAGCTGGTAGATAAAGCCACCAGAGCAACCTCCAACAATCCTCTGAACTCCACAATAACTGATATCATCCTGACGGAGCTGACAGAAACCCCCTCTGGAGGTTTTCAGGATCACTGCCCCATCACCTGTGTCTCTAAAACACTCAATCCAGATGATCCAGCTGAAAGCTGAAGCATCTTCATCTCCAGGAGAGGTTCTCCTTCATCAGTGTAGACCAGTGTGTGTGAGAGCCATGTAATCTCCATGTTAGCATGTTAGCATGCTAACTCCCCTCTTTCTCCTCCTCCTTTCAGGGTGGAGCCTGCTGGACAACGATGGCTGAGACCAGGACCGAGGAAGTGTAAGTGTGTTTTTATTCACATCAGTCATTAATGAGTCCATCAATGATCAATGACAGATCAATAATAACTGCAGCTGCTTGTTGGTTCTCTTCATCAGATTCCTGTCAACTCACCATCAACACAAACACAGTAAATAAACTAATCAAACTGTCTGACAACAACAGGAAGATGATACGTGTGGAGGAGGTTCAGTCATATCCTGATCATCCAGACAGATTTGATGGTTGGCCTCAGCTGCTGTGTAGAGATGGTCTGACTGGTCGCTGTTACTGGGAGGTCCAGTGGAGAGGATGGGTTTCTATATCAGTGAGTTACAGAGGAATCAGCAGGAGAGGAGACATGAATGACAGTATGTTTGGATCCAACAATCAGTCCTGGAGTCTGTGGTGTTCTGATGATGGTCGGTACTCTGTCAGACACAATAACAGAGGAACATCCATCTCCTCTTCCTCAGTGTCTAACAGAGTATCAGTGTATCTGGACTGTCCTGCTGGAACTCTGTCCTTCTATGAAGTTGTCTCTGACAGACTGATCCACCTCCACACCTTCAACACCACATTCACTGAACCTCTCTATCCTGGATTTGGACTCTGGTCCTGGTCTAGTTCAGTGTCTCTGTGTTAAGTTGAGTGTCCTCCTGTCTAGAAACTGTCTCTGATCAACAGATAGTTCAGTCTCTACACGTCTGTCTCTTCTGAAAGTGTCCTGAATGATTCCTTGTGAGCTTCTTCCTCTTCGTCCTAAAAGATGGAAGCTGCCGTTATTCCAGGATCCACATGTTGTTCTTTGTTCAACATTTCTTTACTGAAAGTTTTATTCTTTTTCCAGACAGTGAAGCCCAACTGTAAGGCTCAAACAAGCTCAAACAAAAGAGGTCTGCCCCCCCCCCCCCACACACACACACACACACAAAATAGCATTTTTTTTAACAGTAAATGTAAAAGTATTTTAAAGAAAGATTGAAAGACTTTTTCAGTTTTAGTTTCCCTGGAATTGTTACAACTCTGAGTTAAATGTGATGTCTGGACAAAGTAAGTGAACTTTTCAAATCCTGAGATTAAAACACTGAGTTAATTCATGGTTCAGCTCACCACCTGAATGCAGCTACTCTCAGTCCTAAATGCACTGAAGTCCTAAATCAGTGTAGATTTCTGGAGACTGATATGTTTGGTGGCTCCAGGCAGATCATAGAGGCCAGAATTATTATTTTAATCAATGCTAATCATGGTTTTTTATTCTGTAACTAGATGTCCCGACAGTCTTCTGTAGACAGGGATTCCCTTTTTACAGTCCTCTGAACTTTAAAAGAGGACAAACTCCAACATGGTAAAACAGCCAGTCCAGCTGCTTCTGTCTGGACATCTGAGTCAGCATCTAGAAGACCAGATGTCTGCAAAGGCCCTGCACACCTCTGTAAAGATGAACAGACACAACATCTGGTCTCAGTCTGGAACTCAGGGACCAGGAAGGTGGTCCTGAAAGTACTGTTGACGCAGTGTTGGACTCAGGTTGTATTTGTCCTGGACAAAAGGACTGTCAGGAGTTAACAGCCTGATGGTGCTCCAATGTAACAGGAAAGATACAGACATCTCCCTGCAAGTGATTCATGTCTGGAAACCTGCGTGAGCAGACTGCAAAAGATCTTTGTGAGGACAGGGAGGAAGCAGCTGTATGGAGGTCAGCAAAGGCAGCACAACTGATGGATGTTGGAGATCCTGAACCAAGCCAACAACCTAATCTAGCCTCACTGTCAGAGAGGAAGGACATTAATGTCGTCACTAACTGGTTGACAGAAAGGACTCGTGCAGGTGCAGCAGCTTCAAAGGAAGCTGAGGGATTTTTCTCTGGCCATTCTTGAAGCTCTGGTCAAGGCTTTCACTCCTCAGCCTGATGTGAAGACCTACATTAATGAATGTTTTCATGTTCTACCTGGGGACAAGTCTGCAAACGTCCCTCTTGTTCTGTCAGGGTTGACTTCATCAGAGTTCCAAACATGAGACAACAACTAAATGTAGTCTGCAGGGACAGTAACTGGCAGCTGCAGCACTGGTGAAACTGCATGGATGCCACTGAGCTTCCAGACCAAGCAGAAGCTTCCTTGAGTGAACTTCCCTCAACTATGGCTCTCCAAGGGAAGACGTTCACTTTGAGGACAGTCATTGTCTTTCTGGGACAGCTTGACCAAGGATGGTGTGGAGCTTTACTCTGCTGACTGCAGGAGAGCTTTGAGTGTATGTTGACCTGATAAATGGAGACAACAGCTCCTGAAAGGGAAAAAATACATCCACATGCTGTTATACACAGTAGAGGAAGCACTGAGCTGTTTGTACCAGTACTCTAAAACTGCTTTATTACTTATACATTTGTTGAGTATTTCTGTATAGAATATTCCAGAGTTTTGTCAATTCTTCAAATGGTTTTTCTTTTTCAGTCAAATGTATATTTAATGTTCAAACAGTCAGTTCGTTCTGTTAACTTTTTAGAAGTCATGGTTCATTTAATTCCCTTCATCATTTAACTATATGTGTCCAGTTTGGCTGTTTCAAATATTCCAGTTTGTTATCAGTATGTTGAATGTTTCACATAAAGACAGTTTTCTAAAAATGTCTTTTTCAGTCTAATGTAAACGCTATTTAATGTTCAAACAGTCACTTCCTTCTGTATCATTTTTAAAGTCATGAATGAATGAAAGTTCACAAACTAGTTCATATTTTGTGCGAACGTGAACTGAAGGAGCTCTCTTTCCCCTTGACGAGCGTCGGGTGTGGACGAGTTCATTTGGGCATTGTGACGCTCGTCAAGGGAAAAGAGAGCACGTTCAGTTCAGGTTCACACAAAATATGAACTAGTTTGTTTGTTCCTGTGTCATTCGATGAATCTGATGATGAATCTGATGAATCTGATGATGATGATGATGATGATGATGATAAGAGGTCAACCGGGAAGCACAGATCTGGTGACTTTGTCCTGGTCAATTTTGCAACCAAAGTTTGGATGTCCGTTTATCTGTAAGGTTGAGTGTTGACGGTGATGAAATACTCATACAGTTCCTGAGAAGGATCCATGGAAACAGGAAAGTGTGGCAGAGACCCATTTTTGCCATAAACCAAAAGGACGTGGCACATGTTCCTAAAAGTGATGTTGTGAGGAAGCTGCCGCAACCTACGAGGCCTGGAGGGACCACGTGAAGAGAGCAACTCTTCATCTTTCCGTAACCTTCAGGGGGGCCTGTAGAAGGACTCGTTATGGAGTGAGAGGTGTCCTGATCTGAGTGGTTCTGCTCCTTTTTTCTGAGTCCCAGGCTGCTGTACTCGTTTGAGTTTGTTCTTTTATCCCTGATTTTCAGACCGTAGCTGCTCTATGGGTCCTGAGTTCTGACCTCTACTGTGAAAATGGTTCTTTCTCTCATTCGAATGGAATAAAACACTTTGAAGGATATTTTGTTGTGTTGTTTTTGTTAGATTTCAAGTGTTAGAGAAAAAATATCTTAACTGACCAGTTTCATGATTTCAAATTATTCCAACCATTAATTTGGATCAGTGATTGTCTAACTAGTTGTCAGGATTCTAACTTTACAACAACAAGTATTGTTAGGTTTGATTCAGAGTGGGAAAAGTAAGTGGATCATTTTATTCCAAGCAGGATCACTTTACTCCCAATCGGGCTTTGTCTCATTTTACCCCTGAAGTGGGTCAACTGGGACACTTCACCACTTATTTTAAAACAATCATATTTTCACTGTCTTTAATCCTGCAAACATTTTTAACATTCCCATTCTTAGGACATCCTAAATAAATAGGAATGTGTTAATTTTAAAAATACACCACTTTAACTTGCTTAGAGGGGGGATAAAAAACTTCTCACAATACCTCACTCTCCCCTATGCAACTACATATTTAAGCATCATTAGAGACATGTTCTTTTATGGTTTTTTCCAGGAGGGAGACTTTGGATTTTTTTTTTTTTAATTAGTAAATATAAACATTCCTGAACAAGAACAGCATCTTCAGACATGAACGAGTCTGAAAATTAATACGTGTGAGAAAGAAAAGTTAGACCAGAGTTCAATGTTTCCTCCTCTCTCTCTCTCTCTCTCTCTCTCTCTCTCTGTCAATAAACTTCCTGCTCTCTTTTTTCTAATTGGTTAGAATCCAGTAATCTGCCTGGATACACCTCGATGCAGGATGCTGATTGGTTGGAGCTGCTCAAGTTCATTTTAATTAGTTGAAGTGGAGAAGCAGAAAGTAAAAACACGGAGACAGAACAGAGGATCAGATCAAAGCCAGCACATGTTCTCAGCTGTGTCCAGTGTCCTTTCTACACCTGCTGATGAGTTCAGGACACAACTCCTGCTGGAAACAGCACATCTGCTTCTTTCTTTCTCTTTTTTTCATAAGCTTCATAGGTGTCTCAGTGAGTTGTGTTCAGTCTAAATCCAGGATGTTCAGCTTCATGAAGGCGTCTCTCTTTCAGCTGCTAGATCATTCCAGAACTGACGCTGATCATGTTCATGTTCAGAGTTTGACATGAAATCCTCTTGAAGTCTTTCCTTCATTTCCTGATGCTATCTGCTCACAATCTTTATCTACATGCTGCTTTTTTCTGTGTTGAGGCCTGTTGCAGCAGCTTCTTCCTGTTTCCATGAGACTTTGTGGCAAGACACGCCAGAAACTTAGGTTCTGCATAACTGTTATGTCTCCTAACACACCCAGACCAAACCAATAATCTGATCTAACCGAGCAGAAATGGAGAAAATGCTGATGATTGGCAGTTAAAATACATCAAAGACAAAAGAAAGAAATTCAGGTTTGTGTCAGATGAGGGTATTTCTAGAGAAATAAATAAATGAATGATTAAAACCATTCAGCATCAGCGCTGACTACTGGGTCCGTTAGAAAACACTCGTCCAACTCTGACTAGGTTGAACCTGACTCGGGACTTGAGTTTTCTGTTTAACTAGTGGGTACCTGAACCGATGGGAGGGTTCAGTTGAGCCGTTCTGAAACCCAGCTAGCTGATATCTGGAGTCTGTTCATGGGGTTTCTGATTCTGGTGGACGGCAGGTGATGGTTTTAATATTAGTCTGCTGTTGGGTCCACCTGGCAGCTTACACATTGGCTGTAGATCAGTGGTTCTCAACCTTTTTGAACAAATGCCCCCTGACTGCCGTCCTGGTTCCTCCTTGCTGCACTCTTTGTTCCTCATGGATGTGGGGTTTCCCAGCATCCATTCCTCCCACATTCTCGCATGGACCCCCTCTCTCCAGGGTTACTGGTGTACGCCTCCAGTAGTAGCATGTTCTCTGCTCCATGAGTGTTTGGTTCCATGTCCGTGATGCACAAAAGCTCTGATTCAGGAAGAAGAGAAGGATATCTGGTCGTTACTGCGGTTGCCTGGTGAATCACAGTAACGGAGCTCCATGATGATGTCTTTGTAGAGTGCAGTAACTCAGAGTTGATTGACCAACTCTAACAGCGCTGAAGCAGAACTAAGAGTTTGTGAACTCCTTTCTGAACCATCCCTGAGGGGGTCTACTAGCGGATTCGCGGGTTAGCGAGTATGTTAATCTAAAACAGGCTTTCCGTACCAGAAAGGGGCTCTCTTCAAGCGGCTAGATCCCATGGTAATTACTCTGCAAACTTATCCTGGTCCGGAGCAGGTTATGTGCAGAGTTTAGGCTCAAATCGGCTATAAAAAGCACCGCCCTTTCACTTTCACCCATCCTGTTGACTTAGCGCCGATTGGCGAGGATAGGAAGAGAGTATTCAAGACCGGACTGATCCGCTGGCTTCCCATGACCATGTCTCTATGAACGCTTTAGTTTCCAGCTGAGGAATACGTTACATTTGTAATTGTAGAGCCAATTGGCAGCACCCCAAACGCAGCCGTGCTCACAGTAACTGTGCGTTTCTTTGCGTTTCTTTGCAGGGACCTACATGATTCAGTTGGTGATGCAAAATCTGAGCCAGAATCTGGAATAAAGGGTTGTACTTGTTCTTACTGAAATGCTGAATTGTTGTAGTATCCCTGGCCATCTGCCACGCTTCAAATAAAAGAAGCTTTTACTAAATCAGGTAACATAAATATAGTCCATATTGATAATCAGTGTGGGAATTTCTGTGAATGTTATAATATAATTCATTCATAGATTCCCCAAGGTGATAGGGTCCTATTAAAGTGGCCGGTGGTGTTTAACAGATCATTAAATCTTAATTAATTTCACATAGATCTAGCAAAAAACTAAAGTGATTTTTTTTCATCATAATGGGACAGTCAGACCTACATAATGTTTAAATCGCTGCATTAAGTTTAAAGTTTAAGCGCTCTAAAAGAGGGAGGAATTATTAAGGTTGTAAATAAATATAGTGGTGAAATTAAATATAATTTACGAATTTACACGATCTGCAATTTTTTGCCAGCCTCCTCTATGGCTTTATTCACACCACAGTGTGCTTTGGTCGTAAAGATTCTTTGAATCCTCATAGCCCTGATTATTAAAACCTGCTCCCCTGACTGAAATATACCGACCGCCATCTATCCATTTGATCCAGAATAGACGTCAAATGAGTGTCAAACGCCCTTTTATGTGGCCGCAAGAACAGAAAGCAGAAACCGCGGTTAACAAAGATAGTTGATAACCACCGTTGTGGTACCAGTTATCTCTGATCGCGGTTTCGTTTGTTAAGCCAGCTCACCCAAAGAAACGGCTGTGTCGAATGCTTCGTAGTACACCCCTCTGGTCTGCACAGTCACTGCAGCAGGAGCTCAACTGCAGAACTAAAACATGTCCTCAACTGTAGAGATATCTGGGACCAAACAACCTGAACAAAATCTCAATGGTTTCAGTTCATCAGGACACTGAACGGTTCTTTGAACAGTTGATTTCTGTCCAAATGCTCTTGTTGTGCTGCAGCAGTAGTTTCTCTACAAGCTGAATGTTTTGACTTTGCATCAGCTGAGACTGAAATCACTTCCTTTTATTTGGTTTCACTGAACATCCATTAAAGGTCAGTGTCTGATTTGGTCGTCTAAAACAGAAATGTCCTCATCTTCTTGGTCAGAAGCTGAGAAGCGTTCTGGATGAAAGGTGAGACGTCCCAAGAACCAAAAACGCAGTCCGAGTCTTAACTGCCGTATCAGAGAATGACCAGACCTGGAGGATGAGAGTTGCTCCATACACTAATGTAGTCTGAAGTTCACTAGTGGAGATGTTGCTTCTTTCATATTGTCTGCTGGGTGCAGCTCAACGACTCCATTAGTGGTCTGATAGAAGTCCAGCAGCTTACTCTATGATGTATGAGAGAAACGGAGAGAAGAGCCAATCAGAGGGGAGCTGGTCTTTGAGCACGTTTCAACACTGAAATAATCATGGACAAAAACAGGAATGATTACATTGAAATTTATTCACAGAAATCATCGTGAAAGATTCAGCCAACATCTGCAGAGCTGCTGAGAAGGGAGAGAGCTGAGGATAAGAACGCTATCCAGCTCAGATCGGCGATAGGTGTTTGTCAAGATATGAGTGCTATGCGATCGGAAGATGGAGAACGTTTGATGAGTTTTTTTGCAGGTGGAGGTAGAAGGTGTGTGAGCTGCGTGAATCCAGCAGCATGGATCGAGTGAGGACAGAGAGGAGAAAGTCTCCCTCTAAAACACTTGAGGAAATGAGGACCAGCAAGCTGAGAGGTGGAGATGATCTCTTCTGCATGTCCTCAGACTCACATCACACCACTTTATTACAGGAATCAACTGGACCAGGACAAGACCGGACTGGATCAGCTGGTCATTGAAGAGGGACAGGTAATGGATCCACCTATTATTTTAAAGGAGACCATGGTTCTGCTGCAGAGGTGGCGTGTCGAAGTTTAGCTGTTAATTTTGACTGAATCAAATATTATTCTATGTGTTTATTTGGAAAAGCTGTTTAATGAATGTGTCATGTACATCTTAACTGGACTGGACCTGGACTGCTCAGCTGGTCTCCTGAAGAGTGACAGGTCAGGATCCACCTTATAATTTAAAAAAGACCAGGTTATGCCTGAAGAGAGTGAGTCAATGTAAATGTTCTACTGGAAAAACATCACTGAGATTGAAATGTTTATTTTAGGATGTTTAATGTATCAACGACTGTGTAAGAGTCATTTCTATAATTAATGTGAAGCAGTGAGCGCTGGATGTTTTCCAGAAACAGCAGTCAGAGTGTAAAAGGAGATGTTGGAACAGGATTATGTGGATATCTAAATGATCAGAGCTTCCATTGAGGTCACATGGATGTTCTCAGTGGGACAGTAGGACCAGTAAACCTTTACAATGCAGAGTCATCTGATTAAAGCTCAACACAACAGAACTCGTGACCGGTGTTTTCCTTTTCTGGACGAGGTGAGCTAACTGTCTGTGATTCCCACAGGTGGACCAGCAGAGATCAGAGCCCCCGTGGTCAGTCGCCAGCAGCATCAAACAACCTGGACTCCATATTTCTGGTGTAATGAACAAATGCTTATACTATGTTCTGTGGCTCATCTACAGCTGCTCTTTGTGACCAGGGACTGTAAGTCTGTCCCAACACGATTTGATGTTTGTCTCCATGCTTTCAGTCTCATCGTGTCTTATCTGGTCTTCTGTTCAGCTGTGGAGGACCACATTGTCACATTTGTGAGAAGGAGCTGAAGAAGATCCGGAAGGTTCTGAGTCCAGATTACCCAGAATCCTCAGAGAGTCAGAGGAAAGATGTGAAGGGTGAGGATGAAGAGCAGAAGAGTAGCAGAGAGGCATTGATGAAGAGCACAGTGGACTTCTGAGGAGAATGAAGCAGGAGGAATGGCTGAGCGTATGCAGAGCAGTAAGATGATTTAACTTCACATTAAAACACTGAAAGGGAAGAGGAACTGATCACTCTGTACATCACCCTCCAAATCTAACAGTCCTCCCTACAGTAGCAGCCTCTACAGGACAGCAGTGGCCTCACAAACACTGATTAGGAAGGTCTGGTAGATCACAGTAGAGTCTGGTGTTCATCAGCCATCTAGACTTCAGAGACATCAATCTAGTCAAGTCCAGACTAGAAAGACTCAAACCCAAAACCCACAGGGCCCAGATATTCTTTAGGTGACGTCCTGGGATCCGTTCCAGAAAGCAGGTTATTGTGTTGAACTTGAACATTTTATTGTGTTGAACCTGAACGTTAGATTGTTGAGTATTCTTTAGAAAACACTGACTGGTTTTCTGTATTTAATTTCTGTAATCCTGATGCAGTCTATCAACAAAGACTCCAATTGGTATTCAGAGATTTCCAGAGTGTGTCTGAGGGGATCTAAAGCGAAAGCAACCTTCTGAACAATTACACAGAGATCTACATCACAGTGGGAGGGGCCGGAAGGTAATGATGAACAGAAGTAAGACAGATGAAGCAATCCAGGAGACCAGACAGGAAACAACCATCGACAGGAAGACATCTTGAACCCCTGGAAGAGAAGAACCATCGAAACAGGATGACAAGGGAGGGTGGCATTGGAAAACCTTCTTAACACAGAAGTTCAGTCTGGACTGGGCTGAAGGCAGAACCAACCAGAACATCCAGTTCCTGTTGCCATTCACCTTCAGAGAGCTGAATGTGCTGAAAGAGGAAAAGTTCAGCTTGGTGGAACTTGTTCATGAATTCTCTCTGAAACCAAAGAATCTGCAGATTGAAGATTCCGGTGGTGTCACTTGATGGCTGGATGAGTGTCGGCTTCGCTGGACTTCCAAACACCAGACCTATCTGACCCAGAAGGTCCACTCGGGCGTTCTGCGACAACCTCATCAGGGAAGTGCTCCTTGCTCGTCTCTGGATAACCACACGACTGCAGCGCCATCAGATCCCTCCTGTTTTATTGACATGGTGACAGAAGTCAGAGGTTCAGACCAACAGGAGGAGGAGTACTTCAGGAAGAGGTCCAGAGACGAGGAGCGCCAGCAGGATCATCTCCCACATATACATCACGAGCCTCAATCATGCCACATCCAGCCTTCTCTGGACCAATGCTACAGTTGTGGAGGAGTCCTGAAGACCAGAGATAGAGGAAGCTGCCAAGACCCTGACTGAGATGTACATCCACTTCCTGGGGTTAGGCCAATGAAGAAGGTCAAGTATGAGGAGCGCGGAGACAGACCACACTGGGTACAGGAGGAGGAAGAGGATAGAGTATCGGGAAAAACTGGCTTTTGAGCAGCTGAGAAAGGAAACCTGATTTCTAGAACAGACCTGCAGGAGTTGGATCGATTCAGAGCGCATCATTACTAGGAGGTTCACAGACTTCAGAGAGGAGAGGGCTTACAGGACAGGTCTTCGCTTATACTGAGGTTCAAGAGTTTTGGCTGCTCTGCATGTCCATCTGACCTTCATCAAACTCTGGAGTCAACCTGCTGGAGGAACAGACATCTGAAACCAGAAGATCCAAAGCTGCAGAGGCACTCTTCTACCAGACAGCTGTGGACAAGGCCTTACAGAGTCCAAATGGACATCTGGACTTGTTCCTGCGGTTCCTCCTGGGTCTTTCACTGGAGACCAATCAGAGTATCCTACGAGGTATGCTGACACCAAAACAAAGAGGCTCACAGACCATTCAGATTCTACTAAAAGGTCTCCTGAAACCAGAACAAAGAATTTCACATTCCAGTCAGAAAACAGTGGAGTACATCATGAAGAAGCTCAGTGAGGATCTGTCTGCAGAGAAAAGCATCATCTGTTCCATGTCTGAAGGAACTGAATGATGGTTATCTGGTGGATGAGACCAACAGTCCCTGAGGTCGGCTATCTCCACAGATAAAATTGTCCTGCCGTGGTCAGCTCTGGTCTTCATCTACTGTCTAGAAAACATCTGGAGTGTTTGACCTGAGGAAGTTCTCTGCTTCAGGGAGCTATACGAGGCTGCTGCCAGTGGTCAAAGCCTCCAAGAAACTCTGTAGAACCAACACTAACATTGTTAGTCAGAAGGAGAGAAAATGATGGAGAGATACTGTAATCACAATAAACTGTTGACTTCATGAACTTGATGAACGCCACCAGGCTACAAGAATATATATATATTAGTTTGATGTTCCTCAGTGAATGTGGAACTTTCGTTAAAGGAAGACAATACAATGATCATTCAGTCATATCTGAAGTCATTCATTCTCCAGCAGGGATCTTCCTCTTAAAAAAACACTCTGAGGTGAACTCACATGCATTGAAAGAATCCAGTAATAGTCAAATCAGCAATAAATGAAAATGATGATGGCAATCAAAGTGAGTAAAGGGAAGTGGACTGGAAGATGAAGAAGGTTAAATGATCCAGATTAAATTAAATCACAAGAATAAACTGAAAATGAAATAATCCA
This sequence comes from Hirundichthys speculiger, assembly GCA_018398805.1. Lineage (NCBI taxonomy): Eukaryota > Metazoa > Chordata > Actinopteri > Beloniformes > Exocoetidae > Hirundichthys > Hirundichthys speculiger. The sequence continues at coordinate 30,185 of JAGFBZ010000131.1, forward strand.
GGCAGAAAGAGCTCTGGAGGCGAAACTTCAAAACAGACTACAGGCCAAAAACTGAGAACCTGCTAGCAATAAACGGTGAAAGCTGTGTTAGCTTACTGGGGACATTTCAGGGCTGCAGGCCAGAGAAGGAGGCTGGAAAACTTCTCGTTCCTCAGTCTTTAGCAGTCTCTTCAACTACTAACTGACCAAATGGACCCAACGCTGGAAGTTTGATTTCCACTGGTGGGCTGATGAGTATTAACCAGACTGTGATTGGCGGAATTTTCCCTCACGTCTTCTAACCGATCTACAGACCAGTCATCAAGAAAACCACAACTAATGTTTCGATGATTCCTAGATGAAAATAACGAGCATAATGACCGATGGTTAAATGAAAAACTTCAGTCAGAACCTCATTCTATCATTCCTCGCAGACTGAGGGCGTAACCTCTCACAGTCAGCTGTGAACATCTGTCTCAGTCTCAGTCGGCAGACAAGGACCTGAGTAACAACGACTGCAGGAGTGGGACTGAAGCAGATGGTTCTGACTGGAGAGTCACACTGAAAACTGGAGACTCTCAGGTCAGGATTAATTGAACTTGTGAACATTACAACGTGGTTTACATCGCCAGTCTTAACTGTGATTCGTCAAGTATAGTGTAAGATAGGCTTCAACTGCAGTAGTTGAGCCTTCCCTGAAGAGATGGTGGTCACCACACGGAGAATCAGAAGGGGCTCTGTGGGAGCTAGGAAACGGCTACCAGCAGCGTTCAGATGAGCAAGGGACCACTTTAACACCTGCAACTCTAATATCAGAAAGTTGACAGTGGTTCCATGAACATGACTTCAGTATATTTGGATGAGACACGTTCATCAGAGGTGTGTGTCGCAGGCGTCAGCTGTCTGATTCGGAAGGAAGTTTCTATGGTCTCAGCTCTGAGCTCAAACCTCCATCTAGAGCGGACCTGAGCTAAAACCATCCAGGAGAGTCAGCGTGAAGGTTCTGTTGCTGGACTGGAGGATCCACGCTGGAGACTGGACACTCTAGGTCTGAACACACCTGCGAACAACCAGATCCGATGAACTTTTCTGTCCCTGGTGAAGTTTGTCTGGACTTTCATCCATGCTGCAGCCGAAAACCCAGCAGAACATCCACCCAAACAATGAAGAACAACGAACGCATCATCAACCAACATGTCCTGCTAGGTTGGTAAGAACATGTTCCCTGCTAGAAATGCCGTGAAAAGGTCATTTCAAAAGCAAATGATGAATCATCAAGGACTAAAATTAGTCTGGATTCAACAAGTTCATGAAGGACTTTAAAGTATCAGTGTAAAACCCCCACATGGATCCTCAGAAATCCTTAAGAGTCCACATGGTGGTCTGGATGTGGAACACATGGATTGTAGAGCGCTGAACTAATGAGGTGAATTGAGTCCACGTGTTAGAAAATGAACCAAAACTCAGGAGCCATTCAGATTAGAAGACAGGATTTTATTCTGGCTTGAGGAAGCAGTTTACAAGTCAGTATCTGACAAGGCAAATGCTTGCAGTTGGTCACCTGTTTGATACCACAAGACTTCTTCATGATCATTGTTCTCTGCCATATGGTCAAGTCAGTTACCATCCCAGGAATACATGGACAATAGATTTACACATCCACTTTGATACCTGGACAAATTAGGGAGGAAGAAACTTGGGCCACAAAAAGATGAAGGATGCAACTGTCAGAGTTCAGCATAAATCTGTTCCAACGGGATGAAACAGCCACACACATGAAGGTCTACATACATCCCTGCATCGGACCTCACTCATTATGCTCACGAAAGTTGAACAGCAGGATTTTAGAAGAAAAGTTCTATTTTATAACACGTCTATGCTAGTTTCGACTCAGAAAAATACCAATGTTCAAAACAAGTAACGTGCATCTCAGCATTACAGCACTGTATTATCATCCATGATAACTGACACGTGAACACAGAGAAAACAGGCTGGAACTACTGGAAAAATCTGCAGATAAGGAGATTTTCTGGTTCTGCCTGCGTTCTAAGATGGTGAAGGTTGAGCATTTTAGTAATTTGAGGTCCTTTTGTAACTTCATAGACATAGTCAAGGCTCCTATAGAGAACATTAAACCTGAGGTCATCTGAGGCTTTAGAAGCAAAGGCTGCATCGGAACATAGGAAGAATAAAAGCAGGACTAACATCTATGAAGACAAACAAAGATGAGCTCAAAACCAGAACAGAAGAAAGAAATGAATCAAATGGATCAAAACCAAACAGAAACAAAGATTAGAAGGAACCAGGAAGGACAGGTCAGTTCCAGAGCAGTAATAATGTAGGTAGTGACTGAAAGAAGATCCAAATGCTGACATGAGTTTCCTCTGCAGGGTGGCTGGACTCTCCCTCAGAGACAGGAGGAGGAGTTCAGTCATCAAGAGACACTCAATGACAACGGGTTAGGATACTTTTGAAGTTGCTTCAGACTCAATTAACAAGATGGGACTCAAATGGGAAAAGCTCTGTGGGGTTACAACATACAGGGTTCCTGCCAGGGGCGGACTGGTAATCTGTGGATTCTGGAAAAGTCCAGAACGGCCGTCCAGTCTACGGCCGTCGGCCCTNCTCGCTGTGATGCTGGTGCTATGGAAGAGAGGGATCATTATTCCTGTCCGGAGTGGTGAGGAACTTCCAAGTCTGATTATATGGGGAATAATCTCAAGGAGGAAGTGGATACATGTGTTACCCACTGTTGTAGGTCAGTCTGGATCTCATGACATGGATCCACTTTCTCTGTTTCTGCTGCTTCTTCATCTGGAATGATGATGATGAAGTCCTCTGCAGTTTGTGCTTTCAGATATTTTTTGCACCTTTCTGATGTGACAGGGGCTCCTGAACTGCGGTCACCCTTTTCCTCTCTGAGAGCCACATCATTGATGGCACACAAGAGCTGGTTTGCATGGTCCAAGCATTGTGCCTAAAGAAGCGTTGCTATTGTCCTGACAAGGAAATCTTTGACACGGTGTGTTTTGTTCTTCAGGCAGGTCCACTGGCAGATTATCTTGATGCAACATCAACCCTGACAAAACAAGGGGGAAGTTTTGCAGACTTATCCCCAAGTAAAATATGAAAACATCCACAGGGTCCGAAAATCAGGTGTGTTGAAGCTGGGAAACCTCTAAAACCTGATGGATAGGGTGCCTCGAGGACCAGGGTTGAGAATCACTGGTCTAGACAGGTCATCACCTGCTGATGGGCTGCATCTGGTATGGAAACTGCTCCAGCCACAGGTCCAGCAGTACCTGGTCTTCAGTTGTCTTCTCCTTCTATTGTGAACATTTGGAGCTCAGACGCTACCTGCAGAACACACAGCATCAATGAAGATCATCAGTCAGCCAGCAGCAGACTGTCCTCTTCACTTATGTGTGACAGACAGTGAGTCTGTCAGAAACCTGCTTCCAGACTGCCTGGAGCTGACAGAAAAGCTCCACTGACTCAAACAACCACTCTGTACAACTGAGCTGAACAGAAAAGCAGCTCAGACTCACAAGTCTCCTTCTACTGACTGCAGAGCAGCTGCAACGCAGCTGTGAACATCAGAGCAACCACAACTCAGCAGACCTCTCACAGCTCAGCCCCCCTGAACATCACTTCAACATTTCACATCTGGAAACATGGAACATCTGCTGGTTATTGACTTCTTTTCAGCTCTCGTAGCTACGGATGTTTCTGACATTAAAACCTGCATCACATGTTGGTTTTCACAGTAAAACTGGCTTTGTTTGGGACTTTGGACCAGAGCTGGAAATGTGACATGTTGTTTGATCAGCAGGTAACAGTCTGGAGGATGATATTACTGCCAGCAGAGCTCAAGTGTTTTCTTCAGAGGGACATGCAGTTACTCTGTCCTGGAACTATTCACTTAAAGCTGACAATCTGCAGTGGTATGGACAGGATCCTGGATCAGCTCCTCTCTTCCTGATCACTGATGCAGCAGAGCTCACTGTGATGGAAGAAAAACATCTGCATGAACAAAACATCTTCCATCACTTGTAAAATCAAAATCAAAATCAATATGCTCTAATAATACATATGCATGTTGTTAGCCATTACTGGTGATCTCAACCACATCTCAACCAACAGTTTGTCAACTGCTCCACCAGAGAAAATAAAAGTTTTAGATTTGTTTCATGTAAATGTCAGAGCTCTTCTGCACAACCTGCTCTGGACAAAGCAGATCATAATCTGGTTCATCTCTCCTCAACCTATAATCCCATCGTCAAAAGGCAACCTGTGACGAAAAGGACTGTGAGGAGGTGGTCCCAGGAAGATGAAGAAACTCTGCAGAGGTGTTTGGAGACTACAGACTGGAATGAACTCTGGGAACCACATGGAGATGACATCAATGCCATGACTGAGTGTTTGACTGACTATATTGACTCAACCAGAACAGTGAGGTGTTTCCCCAACAACAAACCCTGGATCACCAGAGATCTGAAAGAGCTCCTCAACAAGAACAAAAGAGCCTTCCTCTTCACTCTGTCCACCTCAGACCTCCAGTACCTCCAGCAGTTGTGGCATACAAAATTGAGTAATTGAGTTTTAGATTAGTAAATGAAAATGATTAGTAAATGAAAAACAAAATAAAATATCACTTTTTCATTTTTCAATTTTTGATTGACAAGTGAAAATTGAATGAACGGAAGGTACACGGACCTTAAGAGCAGCAAAATTAGCAAAATGTTAATGTGAATCAAAAACAGTTAATTCAATCAAAGCAATTTTTGATACAATTAGATTGACAAGAGATAGTGCAGTGATGTAATTTTTATTTTATTTTGTATACCTGTGAAAATGACAGAACAATGGTTTGTTTCTGAATTAAAAAAAGAATTACATGAAATTGACAATCTCCCATTATAAAGTCTTCAGAATTTCAGGTGAACAATTCAGACTGTGAGGCTCATATTTCAAATTCATCAAGTAGCACGGCTTTGGTAGGTTAGGATTAGAAAAAGAATAAATTTACAACATTTTGATGTATAAATTGTAGCTCAAGTTGAAGCATATAAGTACTAACACGACCTGAAAGCAAAAAAATTGCGAAATTTCAAAAACAAAACTTTTTTTTTTAAAAACAGAGTCAAATCAAAACAGTCTAACCCTTTGAAAACCATTTGAAGTTTAAATGTCTCTAGCTGAAAGTATGCTGAAGCAGTCAGCTGTCAAAGAGCAAGAAGTTTTCACAAGATCTGAAGAGCTTCCCATTCATTTTCACTGACAGATACATTTTAATAAATGTTCAATATTTTAAAAAGAATAAATAACTGAAGCAAAAAGAAAAAAAAATCAGAGCAGAATTCTCCAGGCTGAATATTTTGGTACAAGAATGGTCGAAATGGCACAAAGTATGCAGAAGTTGTTAGGGACCAAAGAATGGTGGAAGAAGATACAGGGAGTAACAAGATCACCATAGGTGTGATCTATGACCTATTAATGTTGATTATTCAAGTAAGGGGGGTTCTTCTCATTGGTGTGGATGCCATGGCAACCGTGGCAATAAGTGTAGGTGGAGGGGCCCAAAAAATAAAAAATAACAACAAGGATGTGAAACAAGTTTGTCTTCCTTGATGCCACAGTCTTAGTTTTAGGGACCATATTGTGATGTGACTTTTAGAGCCTGGTACAAAAAAAAGTTCCTGTTATTGATAAACACACCTACATCCTGGTTACTAAAGCGACGTCCAGTCGAAATCAAATTAGGCTACATTTGTGTATAAATACACACACACTGCATTTATTTTCCTCTCAGTAAAGATGATTGTCTTCTTTTTTTTGATGCAGTTGTTATGGCAGATTTTCCAAATCTGGTTACTGATGAACAGCTTTCATCCTCTATGAATCAGTTGATGCTTTTGACATCTGATGATCTCAGAAAACTTTCCCCACAGTCTACAGACAAAACTCATTTTCAATGTGATGAAGTTTGTGCCTTTTTAGTTGAAAACATACAGTGATAATTGATCCACACTGATCACAGGTTTACTGTTTCTCTCCATTGTGAATTCTTTGGTGCATCTTCAGTTTATTTGATCCAGTAAAAGCCGCCCCACACTGATCACATCTGTATCATTTATCTCTATTGTGAGCAAGTTTGTGTCGTTTTAGAGTACTCGAGTGGTTAAAAGCTGATCCACACTGATCACATCTGTATGGTTTAACTCCAGTGTGAATACGTTGGTGTATCTGTAGATTACCCAACTGGTTAAAAGCTGATCCACACTGATCACATCTGTATGGTTTAACTCCAGTGTGAATACGTTGGTGTATCTGTAGATGATCCAACCGGGTAAAAGCTGATCCACAATGATCACATCTGTATGGTTTAACTCCAGTGTGAATACGTTGGTGTATCTGTAGCTGATCCAACCGGGTAAAAGCTGATCCACACTGATCACATCTATATGTTTTATCTCCAGTGTGAATACGTTGGTGTCGTTTTAGATGACTTAACTGGTTAAAGGCTGATCCACACTGATCACATCTATATGGTTTATTTCCAGCGTGAATACGCTGATGTATTGCCAAATAACTTGATGTGGTAAAAGCTGATCGACACTGATCACATCTATATGGTTTTACTCCGGTGTGAATACGTTGGTGTATCTTTAGATAACCCGACTGGGTAAAAGCTGATCCACATTGATCACATCCATATGGTTTATCTCCAGTGTGAATACGTTGATGTATCATCAGATGACCTGATGTGGTAAAAGCTGATCCACACTGATCACATCTATATGGTTTAACTCCAGTGTGAATACGTTGGTGTATCTTTAGATTACCCAACTGGGTAAAAGCTGATCCACACTGACCACAGCTGTATGGTTTCTCTCCACTGTGAATTCTCATATGGTCAATCATACTTGATGAAGAGGCGAGGACCTTTCCACATTGCTCACAGAGGTGACTCCTGGTTCTTCTTTTGTCTTGATGTTTCTGTAACAACAGAAAAGAACACGAATGAATTAAATTCTATCAGACATGGTTTATTCACTATGAGTGAAGAGCTTTTTTGTCTGAATAGTCATGAATCATCTCCTTGACAGCCAGGGCCCTTTAGATAACACTTCTCAGTCTGTCAGGTTAAAAGTGTGAACAGAGAAAATTGCTGAAAAAAAACCCCTCAGAGCACATTCATGAACCGTTTTTTATCAAAGCCACTTAAGATTGACAGTGGGTTTCATGCATTCTCTACACACACACAAACTTCCATCAGTCAGAACTTGAAAATACAGTTTTGTCTTCAGAACATGACACTTCAGTTTGACCGTCTGCTCAGATCAAAATGTGATGTCACAAATCCAATCAAACTTTATTTATATAGCACTTTTCATAGATTAAAAATGCAACACAAAGTGCTTCACAAAACAAAATTTGAAACAGGATCACAACAATCACAATAACAGATATTATTACTATAACAGGAGTTCAGCTGGTCCACAGTTAAATTGTTTAAATAGGACATACAGTGATCCCTTATTTTTCGCGGTTAATGGGGACCCCAGTGAAAATCAAAATCTGCGAACTGGAGCCGGAGCCCCCCGAGCCTCAATAATGTGTTTAAAATATGTTTAAAAACCCTAAAAAAGTAGCAAGGCACTGCAGTGAAACAAGACGAAGGCTCAACTGTGGTCTTTCTGTTACCTTCACAGCCTCTGTTCTCTGAACCATAGTAAACAAACTGCTGGTTTTGTGCTATTTTTGGCTCATAAGTAGCGGCTAACACGCTAACAAACAACAAAATAAAAGTCTGGAACGAGCACTTTATTCTGCCACTGCAGGAACTTGTAACATCACACAGGTTGTATTGTTCGGCTCCTGTCGGTTAACAGAGAATGTAAATCTATACACGCTGGGCTGCTGTTTATGCTCACTCCACTTTTCATCTAACCCCGTTTTCTTCTGCCATCCTACGACACACACACTCCATTACCCATAAGGCCACATCATTACCTATAAGGCCACCTTCTTAAAGGGGCCAGGCTGGCTCAAAGCATTTCTTCACTGTGAGAGAACGCGCACAACATCCTGTGATGTTTCCGTGATTTTTAAAATTCTTCAAAATTATATTAGATATTTCTGAAATATCTGTGAATAACTAAAGCCGCGGAACTTAAAACTGCATATTGGCAAGGGATCACTATACACTATGATGTAGATGTGAGGCAGTTGTCTAAATAGGTCAGCAGGTGGTGCCATTGTGCTGAATATGCTCTGGTTTTAGCTCAGTTCTCTAATTTGTCCCTCACTAGACACTGTACGTTTTTATTTTACTCCATGCCGGCCCAGTTTTGTTCAGTGTTCGTTTATGGTTTGTAAGGTCAGCACCATAGATTGCTCTCTGTACATCATGGTCAAATATCTTGGCCATAAACATTTATTATGATGTTTAGTCTGAATTATGTGTTTATTGAGATGTTTGTTTACCATTGGGTGAAGTTTTGAGAATTTGAGACTTTGTTTTATACGAGTATGTTGGCTGGAATTTTGGCTAGCCTTCTCTTTACTATTTTATTGTCTGTACTTCACAGAATGTTTGCTCGACTCTAGCCAGAACCAAGTCAGACGTTATACGTCGCAGAGGTTAATCCAGCAGAAAAATTAAAGCTCCAGCATTCACTCCACCACCTGAAGTTTCTCTGGATAACAGATATGATCCATTGACTCCAAAAAGAATGTTTGATGCTGAATGTCATGGGGGATAAATAAAAACCCAAGAGATAGCCCCAAAACACAGCCCAGGGCTAACCAAAAGAAGAGGAGTTGCCTAAATTCCAAAACCAGGGCGAGGACTGGAAAAGAAATCAGCAGCTCGGCACGGAAAGAAATAGATACAATTCTGATTGGAGACTCTATTACACAATAAGTGAGAAAGGCAAAGACGGAAAACCTAACATTTGCTGATGCAACAGTCAGGGAAATGGTTGAGATTTTCCCAACCATTCTGTCGACTCATCCAGAGGGCATGACGATCATCATCCACACGGAGTCATTCGACATCCTGAGAAGGAAAATTGGCTCTGAGGTCATGAAGAAGGACTTTTCTCTGCTTCTGGAGAGACTGTGTGACCATGATGTGAATCAGTGGTTCTGTTTATTAATTAAAATTTGCTGTAGGACAACAGCTTGTGGATCTTTCACCCAAACATCTCGTACCAACTGAATACAAGCACCGGGGGCCATAAAACTCAAGAATGTCCACATTGCCATGGCAACCACAACCATAACCACTTTAACAAGTCATAAAACCTCTGGTTCTTGACAATTGGAATGTGGAACGGTCAGCTACGAGGAGGCCACTTCAGACCTGGAATCACTCACAGCTCTTATCTGCATTGTGAAAGAAAAACCAGACAGAAAATTTTACCTCTCTGAATGAATAGACGATTAAAAGTTTGATATAACCAAATAATTTTTTTTTACAGGACAAGCAACCACAACTGATTTCCTTAAAATGTTATAACTAAAGAGAATATAACAAACACAAACATATAAAAGAAAGACTGTGAAGTTAAGTGGAACTGGTTAATATTATTTTTGTGTTAGATTCGTGCCATCATAACCTTCTCTTCCTAAAGGCATTTCTGAATGTAAGGTTAAAGTATTATCTTGTGACATAACTGTGATATTCATGTTTGTGATGTTTGGTTAACACACCCTGACAGTTAGTAACTGTTTAAATGTTATTAAATGGTGGATTACAGACACCGCATGAAAGAAGACGAAGGACCCCCAAAACACCACACCCACCATGTTTGCATATGCATTGCCTTGTGAACCAGGCGGGAAAAATCCCTGCCTCTGATTGGACAGCGTTGGTCAGACCCTGTTTATTTACATAAACGCTCATTTAATATTCCAGGGGTATTAAAAGCCAGATGAGTCCTTTGTCCTCATCTCTTATGCTTCTTAAGCTCTTCAACCTCTTCAACTCTCTTACTGCTCTTAATTTTTACACTCTCTTCTGAACTCTTCTTCTCTTACATTTTTTCTTTTGAAACTTTTCCCTCCTTTTTCATTTTTAATTTCTTTGAAACTTTTGTGGCGCGGACAACACCCTGAAATCATTTTGGTTGCTTCATTTTATTTTCATAGTTTGATTTTTGGCTTCTGCACATTTTTTTCATTCTCCTTTTACAGAAGCTTGGCTCAAGAGCCGCATTGACTTTTTATAGAACGACCACTGAAAAATCGCAACTAACAGACGTTAGTTGTAAGTTTGATAACAACTTTTCTTTAGTAAGCCTTTACGTGCGGCTGGAGTGTTTAAACGCTTGACGTTTGACACCAGAAAACCCCACGCCTAAAACTTTTGCCAACTCCCCAGAGTTTTTGCATTAGTTTAACAATTTTGATTTTTGTTGCTCTGTCTTTTCTTTTGGGGCTCACGTCAACCCTTTTTGATGGGAAATCGAACTCTTTTAACTGCTGATTCCTGCCGATCGGAGTCCGAGGCCACGGGACCGACTTGCCTGCCCAGACGAAAAGAAAGCGGTATGACCCGCCGAGTCACGCGCTACATCCGGAGACCTGCAGAGAGCCATCGACCAGACACGGTTCCCGGAGAAAGCCACCGTGAACTGTGTGCCACCTGATGCGCCAACGACAAGTAAGCCGCCAGACTTCCCCAGGGTAAGGCTGACAGAGAATAAGATTGTGTCTCCCAAGTTTGTCCACGGCCCAAACAGTTCGTGTGTCACGGACCATGTCCGGACCACTCCTCCCCATTATTTGGCAGCTAATTAGTTAGAGAATTGCCCTTCTTTATTAATTTATTCACTTTGATAACAGATTAGCCATTAGCAACCCCTTTGCTACCCGCCATCTTTGTTATGTGTCTCTTCCTTCCTTTACTCTCTATCGTCATTTCCTGTCATGCGCTATAGCCAAATATGAAGAATTCGTCATGTTGATGTGCATTTTATATATATAAATGTCTTAAATGTTTTGTGTTCTTGTCTGTGTCTAAATAAATGTTTTAAAACGTATTAGCGACTCTGATGATTAATGTTCCAACAGCCAATCCAACTCGTTCAAGAACCCACTATAAATTGTGACTCATTTGCTCTTTAATTTTTTTTTTCCGTCTTTTTAAAGAAAGCCGGTGGCACCCTAGGCAATTATTAAAATATTAATAAATTACACGAGTCCCCCTACACTGTTCAGCTCTCTGAGTACCACCATGATGTCCAATTTTAAATAGATATATATAAGCCTTCTCAATTAGCTTTAAATTCACAGGAGAGATGTTTATTCCTTATTGTGGTTATTTATTGTTACCTGAATTTCCTTTGAAACGTATTTATAATGCATAGTATGTTTCCAATTTAATAAAAAAAAAAATGTGAAAATGTGGAAAGTCCTGACATTCCCCCACGTACCACCAGAGAGCGCTCGCGTACCACCAGTGGTACACGTACCACAGTTTGCGCACCACTGGTGTAAATAATGTCTCCATTTCAGGCCCCATTCCCACCATGGGGAAAGGACTTGAACTTTTTAGCTGGCTTCTTTCCCTGAGCACATGGTTATCAGCTGCATGCGTCACCCATGGGATCAGATTCATCGATAACTTTAATATCTTTTGGAAATGTAGGGAGCGTTTCAGACCTGATGGGGTGCATCCTAATCTGACTGGATGCAGATTACTTGGGGCACACATGCGTCATGTTATTGGGATGGCAGATAAGGGCGAAGGACACAGAGAGGCAGACAACCCCCACCTCCCCCAACTCACCAGACTCACTGCTCCACATCACTCAAGGTCTCCAAAGGACGTCTCTGTCGCTGTCAGGGGTCCAGCGACCACTATCAACCAAGAAACACAGGGCACCCCATCCTCCCCACCCCCCTCTTAGACCCTCTGTCCTGGCAGAGCAGAACACAGGAGGATGTCCAGGAAGGTCACAGAGCAACAGCACAGATCAAAACAAAGATAAGATGCCATGATGTGTTCAGGGTCCCTACTGTAGTAGAGCTACGCCTGACAGCTGTTCTGAGAACGAGCTGGGATCCTGTCAGATTTCTGTATTAGTTGGAAAAAGAAGGAATCGTAAACAATCAACTTGCTGGGTGAATCGATCTAATCTGTTAACTGTTCCATGTTCAACTCAGGACAACACAAAGATAGATGAATGTAAACCCCGTGAGGCTAGCTGTATTTAATATCAGATCTCTGTCCAACAAGTCAGTGTTAGTGAATGACTTCATCATTTCTCATCATTTAGATTTTCTTTTTCTGACAGAACCTGGCTGACAGAAAGTATAAGTGCTACTGTTCTGAATGAAGCGGCTCCTCCAGATTTTAGCTATATTCATAAATGCAGAAATGGAAGAAAAGGAGGAGGAGCAGCTGCTCTTTTTAAAGATAGATTTCAGTGTAAAGAGATCTCTTTTGGTAATTTTACCTCTTTTGAATACCTCAGTTTTATTTTAAGGGGTGTCTCTAAAATTCTGTTTTCAATAATCTATAGATCTCCAGGATATTTTACAGGTTTTATTGATTAATTTTCTGAATTATTGTCAGCTGTCTTGATGGATTTTAGCCTTTTTATCTTATCTGTGGATTTTAACATTCATATAGATAATATAACAGATGATAATGCAAAAAAGGTTTTCTCAGTATTGGAGATGTTTGATCTGGTGCATCAGGTAAAAGAAGCTACACACTTTCAGGGTCACATTCTGGACTTGGTTATCTCTAAGGGTGTTAATATTTCCTCTGTGGTAGTTACTGACATGGCTTTGACTGACCATTTCTGTGTTTTGTTTGATTTACTGATTGCTCAGAATGTTAAAAAAAAAAAAAACCTGCTTCTCGGGAAAGAAGAGGTACACGGATGATAAAACAAGTGCTCAGTTCATTGAAAGCATGGCTTTGTTGCCAACTATCAGTGCAGAGTCGGTTGATGGACTCCTGGATCACTTCAATTTAAACGTCTTAAATGTGATGGATGTTGTTGCACAGATAAAAATCAAGAGTTAAATTATTGGACCACCATTTTTTCTTCACTTTCTTGTTCATTTTAATACCTGGTACCACTAAACGTCATCATGTGACTAAAACAGACAGAAAAGAAAACACTGAATGCATAAAAGCAGTGTTTTTGGCAGTACAACGCCATAGCTATTGATGTAAAAACTTAAGTGATTTAGGTTATAATCAAGAAAACCATGGAAAATGGTAAGATATCAGCTCTTAAATAAAACTCTTATGAGCAATCTTTGTGGTTATCGTTATGATTGTCCAAACAAATGTACCTTTAGTTGTACTAGGCATTAAAATGAACAAGAAACTGAAGAAAACAAGGGTGGTCCAATAATTTTTTTCCATGACTGTATACATACATATATATATATAGATATATATATATATATATATATATATATATATATATATATATATATAAATTATATATTTTTTTTGTATATATATTTTTTTTTTAATTCCTGCTTCCTGCTCATACACACTTGATGCTTGCTCTCTCGCTTTTAACTTTCATTTTGATTGATTTTTTAATGCAAATTTTTCTTTTTTTTCCCTATGATCCTACCTGCCAAAGCTTCTGGGCACTTATAAATGATTGGGACAGAAGTCTTTTAAGTAGAGACAGCAACGTTTATAGTTTTTTTAACCTTCAGTGCTCCGTGTGCGTGGCCTACACACAGCTGAAGCCTGATCTACAGTGTCTGAGCACTTAGCATTCAGCCAAAGCTAATTAGCCTGGAGAGGTGCTAACCACTGAGCTAACTATCAACAAGATGCTTCCCGTCTCCACTGATGACTACCACAGCCTCCTACAGAAGATAACGGTGATGGAGATGAAAATCCAGCGCTTACAAGGAAACGTGGAGGTAAATGGACTGTGGGGAAATGAAACAACCTTACCATTGTTTCAGAATAGCAGGGATGAGCAAGCTACTGTTCAGGTGCAAAGCCAAAAGATAAATCATGTTTCCTGGAAACTGGAGGACATATCACTGGACGGGCACATCAAGCTGAAATCTGTGACGAGACAGACTGGCCTTCACTCCCCCGAAGACAGAGGAACGCTTCTACCCCTGTAGATGAGAGGAAACAGGACTGGACCACTGTGAGAGGGAAGGTTAGCAGCAAACCTCCAAAACAGAGGATTGTTAAACTGTAAAACAGATTTACTCCTCTGTCCATCCATCTCAGAGCAGCAGGGTAAGGACCAAAGACCCGTCAACCCTGACTTGACGGGTTGTAAGGACCGAAGACCCGTCAAAGTAAACAGCCAGACAGAGAGCTAAAGGAACTGAACTCATCTCTTCCCTCAGATGATACCAAGACTGAAAGACTGGGAGTCATGACAACAGCTTCACCTCCTGAAAAACAAGGATTGAGAGTGTGGATGAAGACTGGAGAGTTTGCTCTCCAGACTGGAGATGTTCATTCAGACTGGAATCTCCACGATGATGGTTGACTGAGACACTTCTATGCCTTCTATGCAGAGTATATATATATATATATATATATATATATATATGTATTATATATATATACATGAGTTCAGACCCTAAATGATTGTTAGAACAACCATCTGAGTCTGAGATGACTGTTGATGGACCAGAATGATGTTCATCATTTTAAAAACTATCTCACTAATATAAATACACTCAGACTTTTAGATGAGCCACATTCAAACACAAGTTAGTGTCAACAAGGTGTTACACCCTCTGATAATAATTAACACAACTGCCTGGATCTGAGTCTCCAGCTGACCTTTAGCCTCAGGTGTTTTTCTGATCAACAGTCCAGAGAGCTGTACTACGAAGCAAGTTCGACACAGCCAGGCTTTCTTTGGGTGAGCTGGCTTAACAAACCTGAAACAGAGATAACCGGTACCACGACGGTGGTTATCAACTACCTTTGTTAACCGCGGCTTTCTGCTTTCTGCTCTGTGTGCGATCACATAAAAGGGGGCGTTTGACGCATCATTTGACGCCTATTCCAGATCAAATGGATAGATGGCGGTCCGTATATTTCAGTCAGGAGGAGCAGGTTTTAATAATGCAGGGCTATGAGGATTTCAAAGAAATCTTTACGGCCAAAAGCAACTCTGTAGGTGCGAATAAAGCCAGAGAGGAGTGCTGGCAAAAAAAATTGCAGATCGTGTAAATTCGTAAATTATATTTATTTCACCACTATATTTATTTCACAGCCTTAATTAATCTCCCTCCCTCTTTTAGAGCGCTTAAACTTTAAACTTAATGCAGCAGATTTAAACATTATGTAGGTCTGACAGTCCCATTATGAATGATAAATGAAAATCACTTTAGTTTTTTGCTAAATCTATGTGAAATTAATTTAAGATTTAATATGATCTGTTACACTCACCGGCCACTTTAATAGGTACCCTATCACCCTGGGGAATCTTATGAATGAATTATATTATAACATTTCACATAAAATTCCACGTCACACTGATTATCAATATAATGGACTATTAATTTATGTTACCTGATTTAGTAAAATGCTTCTTTTATTTGAAGCGTGGGCAGATGGCCAGGGAATACTACAAACATATTCAGCAGTTCAGTAAGAACAAGTACAACCTTTATTCCAGTATTCTGGCTCAGATTTTCTGCATCACCAACTGAATGCATGTAGGTTCCCGCGGCAAAGAAACGCAAAGAAACGCACACTGTTTGCGCGACCGTGAGCGCACGGCTGCGTTTGGTGGCGCTGCCAATATATGGCTCTAGCAGATTACAAATGTAACGTATTTCCTCAGCTGGAAATCTATAGCGTTCATAGAGAATATGGTCATAGGAAGTCAGCGGATCAGTCCGGTCTCTGAATACTCTCCCTCCATTACACAATCCTGGCGCTAAAGTCAACAGGATTGGGTGAAAGTGAAAGGGCGGCGCTTTTTATAGCCGATTTGAGCCTAAACTCTGCACATAACCTGCTCCGGACCAGGTTAAGCTTGCAGAGTAAGTTACCATGGTGATCTAGCCAGGTTAAAAGAGAGCCACCTTCGTGGTACCGGAAATCCTGGCTTTAGACTCAACAGACCTCGCTAACCCTCTAATCTCGCTTCATAGTACACCCCTCAGGTCCTGCAGAAACAAACATGTCTGGTTGGACTTTGATTCTTCTCTCTCTGAGTGACGGTTTAGTCACGCGTCTCTGCTCTTCTTTTTTCTGATTGGTCAGAATCCTGAAATCTGCCTGGAGACACCTTGGTGAGGGATGGTGATTTGTTCGAGCTGCTCAGGTCTTCTATCAGCTGAGAGATAGTACTTAGACAGTAAAGAAGCAGTGAAGGAAACAGACGTCCAGGATCGATCAACAAACGGATCAATATGATTGTTTTCCAACTGACGTCTGCTTCTCTGGTCCTCCACCTGGTGATGTGTTCAGGTACGTCAATCCTGCTGGAAACAGCTTTTTTCCATTAAACTGAGCAGATAGAAGATCAACTAGGACATTAACAATCCAGAACAACCAGCAGGGTTCTGTTTCAAACAGCAGGTTCAGTCCAAACTCTGACTCTGTTGAACCTGAACCAGTCATCAAAGAAGATATATATATATATATATATATATATATATATATATATGTATGTATGTATATATATATCTATATATATATATATCTATATATATATATATAAATATATATATGCCACTTTGCAGTTTAAGTTCCGCGGTTATTTTCAGAAATATATATTATAATTTAAAAAAAAATTTAAAAATCGCGGAAACATCACAGGATATTGTGCGCGTTCTCTCACAGTGAAAAAATGCTGTGAGCCAGCCTGGCCCCTTTAAGAAGGTGGCCTTATGGGTAATGATGTGGCCTTATGGGTATTGGAGTGTGTGTGGTGGGACGGCAGAAGAAAATGGGGTTAGATGAAAAGTGGAGTGAGCATTAACAGCAGCCCAGCGTGTATAGATTTACATTCTCTGTTAACCGACAGGAGCCCAACAATACAACCTGTGTGATGTTACAAGTTCCTGCAGTACCAGAATAAAGTGCTCGTTCCATGCAGAGAAAAACAGACTTTTTGTTTTGTTGTTGTTAGCATGTTAGCCGCTAATTATGAGCTAAAAATAGCACAATACAAGCAGTTTGTTTACTACGGTTCAGAGACCAGAGGCTTTGAAGGTAATAGAAAGACCACAGTTGAGCCTTTGTCTTGTTTTGCTGCAGTGCCTCGCTACTTTTTTGGGGTTTTTAAACATATTCTAAACACAATATTGAGGCTGGGGGGGCTCTGGCTCCAGATCGCGGATTTTGATTGTCGCGGGGGGGTGCCGGTCCCCATTAGCCGCGAAAAATAAGGGATCACTGTATATATATATATATATATATATATATATATATATATATATATATATATATATATTAGGGCTGTCAATTTCTCAAAATAATGAATCAGTTTAATCGCATGCAGGGCCGGCTCTACCCAATTTGGCGCCCTAGGCGAGATTACACCCCGGTGCCCCCCCCCCCCCCCCAGCCCACTGCAATTCAATGACAACAACCAACTGAGCAATCATGACAGTTTAATTTGAGCATTTGAACAATAACAAACTCAACGGTAACAACAGTTACTTTCAACTAAACTTGTCTTTTAACTAAAGACTACTAATTTACATGTCTAGACATCTCACGGTTTATACTCATCAGGGCAAGTCCATTTAAACGCACCTGAGACATGGTGGATCTCAGGTATGTTTTTGATGAGCTTCAATTTGGAGAAGCTCCTCTCTGCAGCAGCAACTGTCACAGGACATAGAAGACATCCATACTGTAACACCACAGCATTAGGTTTGTTGTGTCATTCTACTTCACTTAATAAACACACTTTATTTCATTTGTCTGATAACTTCATTACTGTTATTACTATTTACATTAACAACAATAACATCAACAACAACAACATAGCAGCGTGTCAGAGACCACAAACAATAAACTTACATGCTTCAGGGAGCTGTGTTTGATCAGAAGGCACCGCTCCAGCAGCTGTTTGAGGCATCTGCAAATATTTTCTGATTGCATCTAGACAGATATAGAGTAGATATATATTTATGACCGTACAAGCAAAAAAAAAAAAAAATTAAAATAAACAGCTGCTGCTGCAGTTTGCATTTTCATCACCTGGCTACTGAATTTCAGCAATCATTAGGCACAATATCAAATGTGATAAATACAGTAGTAGGAGAAGAGCTAAGCAGCAGCAGCAACACTGGACACACAGTTGTTAATAATAGTAATGGTAAAATTAATTTTCAATTTCATAATGATGTGATGAAACTGTAATGCAATATCAGACCGGACACTCGGGCAGGGATAATAACTGTGTAGAAACTATCCTATAACGGATGGAACTAACTAACTTTTACATTCTTCTCATCATAGACATAAACGGCGCTGATGCAGTGCATTTCACATTAAACAACACAGAGAACAGCCAGCAGAAAGCTGTGTTTTATTGTATTTTTAAAAAGGAAGCCAGATACACGAGTAAACTGATCATAGCCGACCCATCCCCAGCTGACCGGCGGCGCGTGCGCATGATTTGGCCTCTATTTTGATCCCTCTCATCATTTATTAATCCTTCTTAGTAGCTATCAGTGTTTTATTATTTTTTTTAGCACGTTAAGTCAGCATTGCCCATGCCCAAAGTCCTTCTATGGCCTCGTTTAACGTTACTTCAACATAGCTAGCTCAAATTTAAAAAAAAAACGGCACAAAAAAAGAGAAGACATTAATGTTACCTTATTGCAACTTCTTCTTCTCCTCTTTTCTTCTCTTTCTGTTCTGCACACCCGAGGGCTTGGACGGCCTTTTCATGTCGCAAATTACACCTGCCCGAGATCCACTTCCACTTGTCCTGCCCTGATCTCTGATCCGTGCATCATGATCCGGACCCAATAACGACACGTCACGTGATCACACATAATTTAGGAACATGTCACTGTTTATTTATTTGTATTGTTAGACAGAAAACACTAAGTGAGGGCGCCGGTGGGCGTAGAAAATTATTATTTTATCATTATTTTCCCTCAAGGCCACGGGGGACTGGCGGCGTGGCGGCGTCCCTCCAGCAGATGGCGCCCTAGGCGGCCGCCTATATCGCCTATGCCAAGAGCCGGCCCTGATCGCATGACTGTCAATAGTTAATCATGATTAATCGCAAATTAATCGCATATTTTTATCTGTTCTAAATCTACCTTATACAGATCTTTTTCAAGCTGTATTACTCTTATTAATACAAGTCCTGACTAGAACCAGGAAATATGACCATATTAGTCCAGTTCTGAGGTCTCTGCACTGGTCCTGACTAGAACCAGGAGATACGACCATATTAGTCCAGTCCTGAGGTCTCTGGCTTCCTGTCACTCAGAGAATAGACTTTAAAACAGCTCTACTTGTGTTCAAGTCTCTTCATGGCTCCAAAGTCCATCTCTGACATGTTAGATCCATATGAACCAACCTGGACTCTGAGAACCTCAGGTAGTGGTCTCCTGCTGGTGTCCAGAGTCAGAACTAAACAAGGCGAAGCTGCATTTCAGTTTTATGCTCCTAAAATCTGGACCAGTCTTCCAGCAGATGTTAGACAGACCTGAACTCTGACAATGTTCAGATCCAGACTGAAAACAGTTCTGTTTAGATGTGAATATGACAACTGAAGGGATTTTTTCTGCACTCTTCATTTTTAATTTAATTAATTGATTTTTTTATTAATTAATTTTATTTATTATTGATTATTTTTTATGCTTGTATGGAATGATTCTATTTGCCTTCTTGTGACTTTATGCATCTGTAAAGCACTTTGAATTGCCTTGTGTACGAATTGTGCTCTACAAATAAAGTTGCCTTGCCTACAATGAGAGTACACAAATGCTTGCCTTATGCAAAACAAATGCATGTTTATTTATTGCTATAATGCCAAATCCATTATATATTATATATATATACTTAATATTTTCTCTTATGTTCTTCATACAAAATAGTTTTGTGGTTTGCTTCGTGGGGGGGGGGCTCTCTGCATCCGCGTTCTGATTAGCCGACAAGTAACATTTCAGTAGTCGGGACTCCGGTGGTAACTAAATTCACATCGACAGCAAACACAAGCAACATTTATCTTGTGGAGTTAGCCATCAGGCAAGGTTTTGGAGCTACACTTTAAAATAGTATCTTTTGTATCAATTTTTATCTCAGCTACTGCTCACGGAGGCTTGTTTACGGCATGGCCGTCGACGTCAGTGCATGGCTTCCTGTTTTGACAAACTACGGAGGACTACAGGACTACAGGACTACATCTACGGCAGGGCCCGAGGCTCATTAAACCTACTCTCCTCTCTACTATTGTACATCAGTGGCCAGGCTAAGGCTCGCGTTAATCGCGCGTTAAAAAAATTAGTTGCGTTAAAATTATTTTGCGTTAATCACGCGTTAACTTTGAAAGCCCTAATATATATATACATTATATATATATATATATATATATATATATATATATATATATATATATATATATATATATATATATATATATATATATATATATATATATATATATATATACAGTCATGGAAAAAATTATTAGACCACCCTTGTTTCTTGTTCATTTTAATGCCTGGTACAACTAAAGGTACATTTGTTTGGACAAACATAACGATAACCACAAAGATTGCTCATAAGAGTTTTATTTAAGAGCTGATATCTTACCATTTTCCATGGTTTTCTTGATTATAACCTAAATCACTTAAGTTTTTACATCAATAGCTATGGCGTACTGCCAAAAACACTGCTTTTATGCATTCAGTGTTTTCTTTTCTGTCTGTTTTAGTCACATGATGACGTTTAGTGGTACCAGGTATTAAAATGAACAAGAAAGTGAAGAAAAATGGTGGTCTAATAATTTTTTCCATGACTGTATATATATATATATATATATATATATTAGGGCTGGGCAAGTTAACGGGTTATTATTGCGCATTGTTAACATTATTAACGCATGTTGCTAACATGCTTTTGTTTTGAAAAGTCTGTTACTGGCTGCTGCGAAACCAGAAAAGAAAAGTAAGCTAAAAACGGACATGGAAGACGTCAAAAATCTGTGTACCTTACAGTTCAGGTAGCAACTCAGGTAGCAAAATTAACAATTCTTTGTGAAAAAAAAAAATCTGGACTGCAACAAAAATTTTGCGTCATTCCTCCATTTTCCATCAGATCTGCTCCATGTGTTCACTGTCCTGCTGTTCTCTAGCTGGTTACTTCAGTGCAGCTCTATCTAGTGGCACTAGATGTGTAATGACAACAGAAAGTCCAGTCCTCCATTATAAAACAAATTCAGTCCTGTGGTCTGTTTTTTTTCTTCGTTTTTTTGTGTTAGATTAAAATGAAAAATGTCATAAAAAGTCACTTTTTTAAATTTTTTTATTGACAATTGAAAATGGAAAGAAAGAATGATACACGGATTGGTAAAGTTGCTGAACTTTAACATGGACATTTTCATTTTAAAGTTCTCCCAGATGGAGGATTCAACAGAACCAAATTATTTGTAACAACTGACAAGTTGAACTCCCCGTTAAAAGTTTCTGCTGTTACCTCAGAAATTCCCTGTTTTAATGTTCTGATTGTGCTGAGCCACAATCATTTTGTTGGATTTTGTTTGTAGACTTTTTAAAAATTTTTTATAAAAACAGGATGACATTAATGCCCTGGCAGTGGCAATAAGCCATATTTTATTTTACATTTTTTAAGATGAGATTTACATTTAATATGTGTTACGTGTGTTTCCTCCGGGTACTCTGGCTTCCTCCCACGGTCCAAAGACATGCATGTCAGGTTAATTGGTGCTTCTCAATTGTGGCTGTGTGGGTGATTGTTTGTCTGCATGTGGCCCCGCGATGGACTGGCGACCTGTCCAGGTGGACCCCTGTCTTTCGCCCGTAGACAGCTGGGATAGGCTCCAGCAGATCCCCGTGACCCTTCTCAGGATGAAACGGGTATAGATAATGGATGTGTTACTGACAAGTGCTGATGTTAAAAGTGTTTGAACAACAAATGTTATGGCACTTTAGTTCATATGGCAGCATTTTACGCTACTTTTGATTATTTGATTTTGCGTATACAATGCGATTGTGATTAATCAGGGAAATAACGTGATTAAAAATTTTAATCATTGCCCAGCCCTAATTATAATATATAGAAAATACCACAGTTTTTATGCTGTCGTATCATTTTATTTCGTTGTATTTATCTGCGGTACATTTTACAGACCGGTCCATGAAAATGTTGCCTGACATTAAACCCGTCTGTGGCACAAAAAAGGTTATGGACCACTGGTCTACGCTGATGTTTGCTCTCCACTCCACATCTGGACTCTTCAACCCCTGCTGGAGCTTGAGAAACACCTGGTGTACGCCTCACATCACAGCTGGTGGCGCCCAGGTCACCTGTCTTGCCATAGACTTTTACCCTCGCCACAACGACCTGATGCTGCTGCGGGACGGGGAGCCCGTGGACCAGGACCAACTGACCAGCGGCTCGGTGCTGCCCAAAAGGAACAGCCTCTATCAGCTGAGGAAGACACTGACCATTCATGAAGAGGAGCTGCAGAGGAAGCGCGAGTACACCTGTGCAACATCTCACCTGAGCCTGGATGGCCTCCTAGAATCCATAATCATCTCCTTTGTTTTGTCAACATTTAAGATGAAATGATTGTCACCACACCACAAAGAGGTCCTCCAGTTCTCGGTCCTCAGATTCTGGTCCAGCAGTTCTCTGAACTCAGATTCTGGTCCTCCAGTTCTCTGTCCTCAGTCTCTGGTCCAGCAGTTCTCTGTCCTCAGTCTCTGGTCCAGCAGTTCTCTGTCCTCAGTCTCTGGTCCTACAGTTCTCTGTCCTCAGTCTCTGGTCCAGCAGTTCTCTGTCCTCTAGTCTCTGGTCCACCACAACCGCAGAGTCTTCTGAGTATTTCTGCAGATGTCAGGACTGACTGGTTCTGGAGGTCTGAGGTGTCCATAGTGAAGATCAGTGGTGAGAGTCCAGTCCCCTGTGGTTCTCCTGAGCTGCTGACCACCTGCTCAGAAACACAACCATTCAGTCTCTCCAACTGTGGTCAGTTAGTCAGGTAGTCAGTGGTCCAGGTGATGGTGGAGACGTCCACCTGTGTCTTCTGGAGGTTCTTTGGTAGTAAAGCAGCTGGATGGTGTTAAATGTTCTGGAGAAGTTGAAGAACATGATCCTCACAGAGCTGTTGGTTTGATCAGATGACTGTGGGTTGGTTGAAGCAGGTGTATGATGGAGTCTTCAACTCCAGCCCCACCATGATAATCAAACTGCAGTAGATCCTGGATGGAGCTGGTTTGCTTCTTCAGGAGGACCAATAAAGTCTCTCCAGGACCTGATGATGTGAGATGTTAGACCTGCAGGTCTATAACCATGAATGAGATATTTCTGGTCCTGGAACAAGGCAGGATGTCTTCCACAGCACCAGAACCTTCTCCTGGTTCAGGCTGATGCTGAAGAGCTGCTGTAGAATCATTCACCAGATTAGTTTCTGTTTACTTCATTTTCTGTTCTGTTTATTTTACTGCAAGTGGAAAAAAAAAAGAATATTAGTATGTGTTCAATAAAATCTCAGTTTCTCCATTTTTCTACATAAACTCCATCGTTTAATGTATAAACTGATAAATGCCGTAGACCAGTGATTCCCAAAGTGTGGGCCACGGCCCCCTGGTGGGCCGTCGCGGTACTGCAGGTGGGCCGTGAGAGGTCATTGAAATTAAACAAATGTTGAAATGTCAGAACATAGCTTCTAGTCCTGTATGTTGATCACAGTTATGATTAAAGGTTTAGGTGGGCCGCGAAGATTTTTCACATTTCAAATTGGGCCTTGGTATTCTGAAGTTTGGGAATTGCTGCTGTAGACTGATGTTTCCTGTGAATCAGTGAACTAATAGTGAACAGCCGTTTCTGAGAAAAAATAATAAATAGCTCTTTATATATTTGTTTTTAACTACCAGGTGACTATTATATCTAATTCAGACTGAGGAGAAAACCTAAAAACAAAGACTTGGCAGTGACTATCATTCCAAGGCTTCTAACATCTGAGGAGATGATGGAGAAAGAGCAAGAGCATCAGTAGTTCAGTTGTCTTAACTGGACACAGTATGACGTGTTGTTCCAAAGTGGAATTCAAAGCTCCAGTATCTCTGAGAAAGCGGGGCTTAAACTATCCTAACGCCTCAGAAGATGTCACGTTTATTTCCTGAACACCAACGTCAGCAGCTACAGCTGTAGAACACCCAAGACTGGTTCAGGATGATCCAGGATGATCTACTGCTAACATTGTTATGGAGGGAGTGCTGTTGGCCACGCCCCCAACCTGAAGGCTGCCACCCCTCCTACCTGAATGCTGCCACCCCTCCTACCTGAAGGCTGCCACGCCTCCTATCTTAAGGCTGCCACCCCCCCCTACCTGAAGGCTGCCACCCCTCCTACCTGAAGGCTGCCACCCCTCCTACCTGAAGGCTGGCATGCTTCCTGCCTGAAGGCTGCCACTCTTCCTACCTAAAGGTTGCCACGCCTCCTAAACTGATCCAAGTAGATGAAAAGAGTTTAACACACCTGGTTTTACAGAGAATTTAAGAAAATGAACAGAGTTCTATCTAATGATAATTATTAAATAACAGTTAAAACAGCAGCTTGAATCTTTATTTCTACCAGGACTTCACTTTCACTTTGTTTTCCAGTGAACACGTGACTTCAACAAACCTGTCTGACTGGAAGCACCTCCCTCCTCTCCACCTTTCTGACTGATCAGAGTCCAGAAACATTTACAGACCACAGACAGGAAGTAGAGACACGGAGACAGAAACAGAGGATCAGGATCAAAGCCAGTCAACATGTTCTCCAGCTGATGTCCAGTTGTCCACTTCTACACCTGCTGATGAGTTCAGGTACACAACTCCTGCTGGAAACAGCACATCTGCTTCTTTCTTTCTCTTTTTGTTCATAAAGCTTCATAGGTGTCTCAGTGAGTTGTGTTCAGTCTAAATCCAGGATGTTCAGCTTCATGAAGGCGTCTCTCTTTCAGCTGCTAGATCATTCCAGAACTGACGCTGATCATGTTCATGTTCAGAGTTTGACATGAAATCTTCTTGAAGTCTTTTTTTCATTACCTGATCGTATCTGCTCACAATCTTTTTGTAGCTGGCAGCTGCGTGTTGAGGCTTGTTGCATCAGCTTTGGTTGTCTGCACAGATCTTCCAGGTGTGTGGATGTGTAAATGATCTGACAGATCAGTAGGAGCCACCATTTCAAACTTTAAAAGTCAACAATAAAATATTAGATCAAATTCTGAATGGGACAGAAATCCAGTGGAGGGATGTCAAGACTGGAGATACATGATCAGGCTGGTTAGAAGAGTTGGGGTCTTCTGATTGGACGACTGTTGGTGCTGCGTGTATCAGCTGATTGGTCTCTGTCATGGTGTTGGTAGGGACAGTTGGTATCTTCCAGGGGAGATTCTGACGCTACTTTGTTATTTAGCCTTTGAAAGTAGGAGGTTGCTGAGTTCCCCAGGACTTCATGACTTTTTCTCAGGGCAACTGCCTTTGTGTGAAGGTTGGTCCTGGTTACTGGATCCTGGTACCTGGTCTTGATGTAATCTTGGTACCTGCTGTCCTGGTTCCTCCTTGCTGCAGCATCTTTGTAGCTCATCTATCTCTAACAGGGACAGCAGCTTCCTCTGGTGGACACTGAGCTAGTAGTTGTTTCTTTGTCAGTGTGGATGTGGGGTTTCCCAGCATCCATTCCTCCCACATTCTCTGCATGGACCCCCTCTCTCCAGGGTTGCTGGTGTAACAGCACTCCAGTAGTAGCATGTTCTCTGCTCCATGAGTGTTTTGTTCCATGTCAACACGTGATTGCAACAAAAGCTCTGATTCAGTGAAGAAGAGCAGGAGGATCTGGTCTGTTAACCTGCTGTTGCCATGGTGAATCACAGTAACGGGGCTCCATTGATGATGTCTTTGTAGAGTGGCAGTAACTCAGAGTTGATAGAAGCAACTCTGAACAGCTGCTCTGAAAGCAGAAACTCAGAGTTTGTTGAACCTCCTTTCTGAAACAGACCCCTGGTCTGCAGTCAACTGCAGCAGGAGCTCAACTGCAGAAACTAAAACATGTCCTCAACTGTAGAGATATCTGGGACCAAACAACCTGAACAAACATCTCACTGGTTCAGTTCATCAGGACACTGAAACGGTTCTTTGAACAGTTGAATTTCTGTCCAAATGACTCTTGTTGTGCTGCAGCAGTAGTTTCTCTACAAGCTGAATGTTGTTGACTTTGACATCAGCTGAGACCTGAAATCACTTCCTTTTAGTTTGGTTTCACTGGAAAATGGATGTAAAGGTCAGTGATGCTGATATTTGGTCTTCTAAAACAGAAATGTCCTCATCTTCCTGGTTCAGAAGCTGAGGAAGCGTTCTGGATGAAAGGTGAGACGTCTCCAAGAACCAAGAACAGCAGTCCAGAGTCTTTAACTGCAGTATCAGAGAATGACCATGACCTGGAGGACTGAGAGTCTGCTCCATTACACTAATGTAGTTTTGAAGTTCACTGAGTGGAAATGTTGCTTCTTTCATCATGTGTCTGCTGAGCTGCAGCTCCACGACTCCATCTAGTGGTCTGATAGAAGTCCAGCAGCTTCCTCCTACTGCTGTCTGAGATGAAACAGGAGAGAAGAGCCAATCAGAGGAGGAGCTGGTCTTTGTTCAGCACTGTTACAGCTGCTTCAACACTGAACATAATCATGGACACAAAACCAGGAACTGACTTTACATCTGGAATATTTATTCACAGAAATCAATCAGAGAAAAGGATTCAGCCAACATCTGCAGGAGCTGCTGAATGAAGAGGGAGAGAGCTGAGGAGAAGACACGTTTATCCAGCTCAGATCAGGAGACTCAGGTGTTTGTCAATCAGCTGATTGAGCTACTATGAGAATCAGGAAGCTGGATGGAACAAGTTCTGATGATGTTTGTTTCCTCTGCAGGTGGAGGTAGAAGGTGTGTGTGAGCTGATGTGAATCCAGCAGCATGGATCAGCGTGAGGACAGAGAGGAGAGAAGTCCTCCCTCTAAAACCACTCTGAGAGGAGAACATGAGAGACCAAGCAAAGCTGAGAGGTGAGATGATCATCTCCACCTGTCCATGACTCTTCTGGATGTCAGAGCTCCGCCCTCACATCACCAACCATCTTTATTACAGGAATCAACCTGGACCTGGACCTGGACCTGGACCTGAAACTGGATCTGGACCTGAACCTGGACTCAGCTGTGTCTCTTTGAAGAGTGACTGGTCAATGGATCCACCTTTTCATTTTAAAGGAGACCATGGTTCTGCTACAGAGAGGTGAGCTGTGTCTGAATGTTTTACCTGTAAATTTTGACTGAATCAGAGTTAAATATTATTCTATTGTGTGTAATTTTAGAAAAGCTCTGTTTCACATTAATGTGTCATTTACATCTTACATCTTGGACCTGGACCTGGACCTGGACTCAGCTATGTCTCCTTGAAGAGTGAGAGGTCAATGGATCCACCTATTCTTTTTAAAGGAGACCATGGTTCTGGTGCAGAGAGGTGAGTCAGATGTAAATGTTCTAACTGGAAAACATCACTGAGATTGAAATGTTTTATTTTATGATGTTTAATGTGTCAACGACTGTTTCAGAGACATTTCTATAATTAATGTGAAGCAGTGAGTGCTGGATGTTTTCCAGAAACAGCAGTCAGAGTGTAAAAGGGGGGATGTTGGAAAAGGATCTTGTGGATATCTGAATGATCAGTGCTTCCACTGAGGTCACATGGGGAACAGGTCTCAGTGGGACCAGTAAGACCAGTAAACCTTTAAAATGACAGAATCATCTTATTGACAGCTCACACACAAACAGAACTTCATGGACCTTGTGTTTGTCTTTTTCTGGACAGATGTGAGCTAACTGTCCATGATTCCTCCACAGAGTGGACCAGCAGAGCTCAGAGCCCCCCAGTGGTCAGTCTGTCCAGCAGCATCAACCACACCTGGACTCCATATTTCTGGTCTGTACATGAACAACAGCTGCTTCTACATCTGTTCTGCTGACGCTCATCTCCAGCTGCTCTTTGTAGACCAGTGGACTGTCAGTCTGTCCAACATGATCTGATGTTTGTCTCCATGGTTTCAGTCTCATCGTGTCCTTCATCTGGTCTTCTGTTCCAGCTGCTGGAGGACCACATTGTCATGTTTGTGAAGAAGGAGCTGAAGAAGATCCAGAAGGTTCTGAGTCCAGATCACCCAGAATCCTCAGAGAGTCAGAGGGAAGATGGTGAAGGAGGTAAGGATGAAGAGCAGAAGAGTAGCAGGGAGGCATTAATGAAGATCACAGTGGACTTCCTGAGGAGAATGAAGCAGGAGGAGCTGGCTGAGCATCTGCAGAGAAGTAAGATGATTTAACCCTCACATTAAAACCACTGAAAGGTGAAGAGAGTAACTGCTCATCTTCTGTAGCATCATCTCTCCAACATCCTAACAGCTCCTCCCTACAGTAGCAGCCTCTACAGGACAGCAGTGGCCTCACAAACACTGATTAGGAAGGTCTGGTAGATCACAGTAGAGTCTGAGGTGTTCATCAGCCATCTAGACTTCAGAGACATCAATCTGATCAAGTCCAGACTAGAAAGACTCAAACCCAAAACCCACAGGGCCCAGAGGTTCTGTAGGTGACATCCTGTGGTCCGTTCCAGAAAGCAGGTTATTGTGTAGAACCTGAACGTTAGATTGTTGAGTATTCTTTAGAAAACACTGACTGGTTTTCTTGATTTTATTTTTCTGTAGATTCCTCTGCTGCAGTCTATCAACAAAGACTCCAATCTGGTCTTCAGAAGAAGTTCCAGAGTGTGTCTGAGGGGATCACTAAAGCAGGGAAGAAAACCCCTCTGAAGCAGATCTACACAGAGCTCTACATCACAGAGGGAGGGGCTGGAGAGGTCAATGATGAACATGAAGTCAGACAGATTGAAGCAGCATCCAGGAGACGAGACAGAGAAGCAACCATCAGACAGGAAGACATCTTTGAACCACCTGGAAGAGAAGAACCAATCAGAACAGTGATGACCAAGGGAGTGGCTGGCATTGGGAAAACCTTCTTAACACAGAAGTTCAGTCTGGACTGGGCTGAAGGCAGAACCAACCAGAACATCCAGTTCCTGTTTCCATTCACCTTCAGAGAGCTGAATGTGCTGAAAGAGGAAAAGTTCAGCTTGGTGGAACTTGTTCATGAATTCTTCTCTAAAACCAAAGAAATCTGCAGCTTTGAAGACTTCCAGGTGGTGTTCATCTTTGATGGTCTGGATGAGTGTCGACTTCCTCTGGACTTCCACAACACCAGAACCCTATCTGACCCTAGAAGGTCCACCTCAGTGGATGTTCTGCTGACAAACCTCATCAGGGGGAACCTGCTTCCTTCTGCTCGTCTCTGGATAACAACACGACCTGCAGCAGCCAATCAGATCCCTCCTGGTTTTATTGACATGGTGACAGAAGTCAGAGGGTTCACTAACCCACAGAAGGAGGAGTACTTCAGGAAGAGGTCCAGAGATGAGGAGCAGACCAGCAGGATCATCTCCCACATCAAGACATCACGAAGCCTCCACATCATGTGCCACATCCCAGTCTTCTGCTGGATCACTGCTACAGTTCTGGAGGAAGTCCTGAAGACCAGAGAGAGAGGAGAGCTGCCTAAGACCCTGACTGAGATGTACATCCATTTCCTGGTGGTTCAGGCCAAAGTGAAGAAGGTCAAGTATGATGGAGGAACTGAGACAGATCCACACTGGAGTCTAGAGAGCAGGAAGATGACGGAGTCTCTGGGAAAACTGGCCTTTGAGCAGCTGCAGAAAGGAAACCTGATCTTCTATGAATCAGACCTGCAGGAGTGTGGCATTGATATCAGAGCAGCCTCAGTGTACTCAGGAGTGTTCACAGAGATCTTCAGAGAGGAGAGAGGCCTGTACCAGGACAAGGTCTTCTGCTTCATCCATCTGAGTGTTCAGGAGTTTCTGGCTGCTCTTCATGTCCATCTGACCTTCATCAACTCTGGATTCAACCTGCTGGAGGAACAAACAACCTCTCAGACATCTGAAACCAGAGAAGATGAAGCTACAGAGACACTCTTCTACCGGACAGCTGTGGACAAGGCCTTACAGAGTCTAAATGAAGATGAAGACAAGGATGAAGATGAAGCTGCAGAGACACTCTTCTACCGGACAGCTGTGGACAAGGCCTTACAGAGTCCAAACGGACATCTGGACTTGTTCCTGCGGTTCCTCCTGGGTCTTTCACTGGAGACCAATCAGAGTCTCCTACGAGGTCTTTTGACACCAGAACAAAGAAGTTCAGATTACAGTCAGAAAACAGTGGAGTACATCAAGAAGAAGCTCAGTGAGGATCTGTCTGCAGAGAAAAGCATCAATCTGTTCCACTGTCTCAATGAAGTGAATGATGGTTCTCTGGTGGAGGAGATCCAACAGTCCCTGAGGTCAGGACGTCTCTCCACAGATAAAGTGTCTCCTGCTCAGTGGTCAGCTCTGGTCTTCATCTTACTGTCATCAGAAGAACATCTGGAAGTGTTTGACCTGAAGAAGTTCTCAGCTTCAGAGGAGGCTCTACTGAGGCTGCTGCCAGTGGTCAAAACCTCCAAGAAAGCTCTGTAAGAACCAAAACACACATTTGTTAGTCAGAAGGAGAGAAATAATTGATGGAGAAGATACGGTAAATTCACAATGAACTGTTGACAACATGAACTTGATGAACTTCACCAGGCGACATGAAATAATCATAATGAATAGGTTGAATGGTCTCCTGAGTGAATGTGGAAGCTCTTCTGTTAAAGGAAGACAATAAAATGAATCATTCATCAGTCTCTTATCTGAAGTCATTCATTCTCTCAGAAGGGATCTTTCCATCCTTGAAAAACACCTGTGAGGTGTGAACTTCAACATGTCATTGAAAGCATCCAGTAATACAGTCATGGAAAAAATTATTAGACCACTATTTTTTCTTCACTTTCTTGTTCATTTTAATACCTGTGTAGGGGGGACTCGTGTAATTTATTAATATTTTAATAATTGCCTATAGGGTGTCACCGGCTTTCTTTAAAAATACAGAAAAATTAAAGAGCAAATGAGTCACAATTTCTTGTGGGTTCTTGAACGAGTTGGATTGGCTGTTGGAAATTTAATCATCAGAGTCGCTAATACGTTTTAAAACATTTATTTAGACACAGACAAGAACACAACACATATAAGACATTTACCTATATAAAATGCACATCAACATAACGAATTCTTCATATTCGGCTATAGCGCATGACAGGAAATGATGATAGAGAGGAAAGGAAGAAGGAGAAACATAATAACAAAGATGGCGGGTATCGATGGGTTGCTAATGGCTAATCTGTTATCAAAGTTAATAAAATAATAAAGAGGGGCAATTCTCGAACTGATTAGCTGCCGAATAATGGGGAGGAGTGGTCCGGACGTGGTCCGTGACACACAAACTGTTTGGGCCGTGGACAAACTTGGGAGACACAATCTTATCTCTTTCAGCCTTACCCTGGACGAGTCTGGTGGCTTACTTGTTATTGGATGCCTCGGGTAATACACACAGTTCGCGGTGGATTCTCCGGGAATCGTGTTCGGCCGATGGCTCTCTGGAGGTCCCGCGGACGTAGCGCGTGACTCGGCGGGTCGTACCGCTTTCTTTTCGTCTGGGCAGGCGAATCGGTCCTGTGGCCTCGGACTCCGATCGGCAGTTAAGAGTTCGATTGCCCGTCAAAAAAAAAGTTGACGTGAGCCCCAAAAGAAAAGATGGAGCCACAAAAATCAAAATTGTTAAACTAATGCAAACTCTGTGGAGTTGGCAAAAATTCTAGGCGTGGGGCTTTCCGGTGTCAAACGTCAAGCATTTAAACACTCCAGCCGCACGTAAAGGCTTACAAAAGAAAAGTTGTTATCAAACTTACAACTAATGGTCGTTCTATAAAAGTCAATGCGGCTTGTGAGCCAAGCTTCTGTAAAAATGAGAACGAAAAATGTGCAGAAGCGAAATCAAACTTATGAAAACAAAATGAAGCAACCAAAATGATTTCAGGGTGTTGTCCGTGCCACAAAAGTTTCAAAGAAAATGAAAATTAAAAAGGAGGGAAAGTTTGTAAAAGGGAAAAGACTATATGAACAAGAGTCAAAAGGTTGAAGAGAGAAAAAGCATAAAGAGGTCGAAGAGCTTGAAGAGAAGGACAAAGGACTTATCTGGCTTTTAATACCCCTGAGGGGTATACTACGAAGCGAGATTAGAGGGTTAGCGAGGTATGTTGAGTCTAAAGCCAGGATTTCCGGTACCACGAAGGTGGCTCTCTTTTAACCTGGCTAGATCACCATGGTAACTTACTCTTCAAACTTATCCTGGTCCGGAGCAGGTTATGTGCAGAGTTTAGGCTCAAATCGGCTCTAAAAAGCGCCGCCCTTTCACTTTCACCCAATCCCGTTGACTTTAGCGCCAGGATTGTGCAATGGAGGGAGAGTATTCAGAGACCGGACTGATCCGCTGGCTTCCCATGACCATATTCTCTATGAACGCTAGAGATTTCCAGCTGAGGGAATAGTTACATTTGTAATCTGCTAGAACCATATATTGGCAGCGCCACCAAACGCAGCCGTGCACTCACAGTAGCGCAAACGGTGTGCGTTTCTTTGCGTTTCTTTGCCGCGGGAACCTACATGCATTCAGTTGGTGATGCAGAAAATTTGAGCCAGAATACTGGAATACTGTACTTGCTCATACTAAACTGCTGAATATGTTTGTAGTATTCCCTGGCCATCTGCCCACGCTTCAAATAAAAGAAGCATTTTACTAAATCGCAGGTAACATAAATTAATAGTCCATTATATTGATAATCAGTGTGACGTGGAATTTCATGTGAAATGTTGTAATATAATTCATAGATTCCCCAGGGTGATAGGGTACCTATTAAAGTGGCCGGTGAACGTATATTTGTATCACAGATAATATTAAATCTTAAATTAATTTCACATAGATTTAGCAAAAAACTAAAGTGATTTTTATTTATCATCCATAATGGGACAGTCAGACCTACATAATGTTTAAATCTGCTGCATTAAGTTTAAAGATTAAGCGCTCTAAAAGAGGGAGGGAGATTAATTAAGGTGTATTAAGTGGTGAAATAAATATAATTTACTGTGGCAAGAGACACTACAGAGAGCCCGGGCAGGGTTTGATCCCAAGACTCCTGGGTGAAAGTCACGCATAATTGCCAGTCAGCCAGAGGGATATCACCTTAGCCATGTAGCCAGGACACGTGATCAATCGGAGGTCAGTGACAGGACCTCACACTGTCACATTATGAATTTACGCGAGCTGCAATTTTTTGCCAGCACTCCTCTCTGGCTTTATTCGCACCAACAGTATTGCTTTTGGCCGTAAAGATTTCTTTGAAATCCTCATAGCCCTGCATTATTAAAACCTGCTCATCCTGACTGAAATATACGGACCGCCATCTATCCAATTTATCCGGAAGAGGCGTCAAATGATGCGTCAAACGCCCCCTTTCGTGTGAACGCGCACAGAACAGAAAGCAGAAAGCCGCGGTTAACAAAGATAGTTGATAACCACCGTCGTGGTACCGGTTATCTCTGATCGCGAGTTTCAGGTTTGTTAAGCCAGCTCACCCAAAGAAAGCCTGGCTGTGTCGAACTTGCTTCGTAGTATACCCCTCTGGAATATTAAATGAGCGTTTATGTAAATAAACGGGGTCTGACCAATGCTGTCCAATCAAAGGCAGGGATTTTTCCCGCGGATCCGCAGCACTGAATGCTGGGAGATGAAGTTGTGATCTTTTGTCTCCTTTCATACGGTGTCTGTAATCCACAATTTTTAAACACATTTAAACAGTTACTAACCGTCAGGGTGTGTTAACAAAACATCACAAACACAAATATCAACAGTTATGTCACAAGATAACTTTTAACCTTTCATTCAGAAAATTGCCTTGTGGAAGAGAGAGCTTGGTTATGATGGCTTGAATCTAAATACAAAAATCATTTCACAGCTTAACTTGACAGTCTTTCTTTTTATGTGTTCGTGTTTGTTATATTCTCTTGAGTTATAACATTTTAAGGCAATCAGTTGTAGTTGCTTGTCCTGTAAGAAAATTGATCTGGTTATATTGAACTTTTTATCGTCTCCTCTCATCCTGAGGGGGGTTGTAGAAGATTTTCTGGGTGCTCTTGTCCCACCACAGATAAGAGCCGTCTGATAGATACCAAACCTGAAAGGGCCTCTGTGCCTGGCAGTTCCAGATTCCAGTTGTCAAGAACCAGAGGTTTAATAGTGGCAAAGTGGTTTTGGATTATGGTCGCTATGGTAACGGGGCCATCTCCGAGTTTTATGGCCCCCGGTGCTGGTGTCCGGTTGGTACGATGATAAAGGGGTGAGATGCCTCATGCTGTGGGAGTTTTTTTTCCAGGTTGCCTGGGTGGAAGTAGGTGAAGGTTCACAGCTTGCAGAGGCGACTTTAATTAATGAAATAAAATCCGAAGAGGGGTCCTACACCTGGTACAACTAAACATCATCATGTGACTAAAACAGACAGAAAAGAAAACACTGAATACATAAAAGCAGTGTTTTTGGCAGTACAACACCATAGCTATTGATGTAAAAACTTAAGTGATTTAGGTCATATTCAAGAAAACCATGGAAAATGGTAAGATATCAGCTCTTTAATAAAACTCTTATGAGCAATCTTTGTGGTTATCATTATGTTTGTCCAAGCAAATGTACCTTTAGTTGTACCAGGCATTAAAATGAATAAGAAACTGAAGAAAACAAGGGTGGTCTAATAATTTTTTCCATGACTGTAGTCAAATCTGCAATAAGTGAAACAGATTGATGGAACAGTCAAAGTGATTATAATGGAAGTGGACTGGGAAGACTGAAGAAGGTGAAATGAGCCAGAATCAAATCAAATCAACAAGAATAAAGCTGAAAATGAAAAAATCCAGGCAGAAAGAGCTCTGGAGGCAGAAACTTCAAAACAGGCTACAGGCCAAAAACTGAGGACCCTACTAGCAAGGAACGCTGAAAGCTGCGTTAGCTTACTAGGGACATTTCAGGGCTGCAGGACAGAGAAGGAGGCTGGAAAACAGCCAGACTTCTCTGCTCCTCAGTCTTCCAGCAGTCTCTTCAACTACTAACTGACCAAATGACCCAACCAGCTGGATTTCCACTTTGGTGGGCTGATGAGTATTAACCAGACTGTGATTGGCTGAATTTTATTTCCACTTCTTCTAACCCTGATCCTACCAAGACCAGTTATCAAAGAAACACCACAACTAATGTTTTCAGATGATTTCTAGATAAAAATAAAGAGCATTATTATCATCCTCTGCAGACTGAGTGGCTGTAACCTCTCACAGTCCAGCTGTGCACATCTGTCCTCAGTTCTCAGCTCTCAGTCCTCCAGTCTGACAGAACTGGACCTGAGTAACAACGACCTGCAGGATCGTGGGACTGAAGCAGCTGTGTTCTGGACTGGAGAGTCCACACTGTAAACTGGAGACTCTCAGGTCAGGATTCATTGAACTCTGTTGAACATTACAACTGTGGTTTACATGTGCAGTTCTTCAACTGTGATTTAGTCAAGTACTAGTGATCAGATAAGGCTTCACCTGCAGTAGTTTGAGCCTTCCCTGCAGTAGATGGTGGTCACCACAATGGAGAATCAGGGAGGAACTCTGATGGGAACTCGGCTAACGGCTACCAGCTAGCAGCTGTTCAGGATGAGGCCAGAGAGGAGTCAGTTTGAATCAGCTACAACTACTGATATTCAGAAAGTTGACAGTGGTTCCAGGAACACTGACTTCAGTATATTTGGACTGAGACACGTCTTCATCAGATGGTTGTTGTGTCTGCAGGCTGTCAGGCTGTCTGATCTCAGAGGAAGGAAGTTCTTCTCTGGTCTCAGCTCTGGGCTCCAACCCCTCCCATCTGAGAGAGCTGGACCTGAGCTACAACCATCCAGGAGAGTCAGCAGTGAAGGTTCTCTCTGCTGGACTGGAGGATCCACACTGGAGACTGACACTCTCAGGTATGGACACACCTGCAGCAGACACACACACGATCCAGATGAACTTTACTGTCCCACTGGTGGAGGTTTGTCCTGGACTCTTCATCCATGCTGCAGCCCAGAAACACCAGCAGAACTATCCACACCAACCAATGAAGAACAGCAGACACCAGCATCATCAACACAACCATGATCCTGATATTGTTGGTCAGACCATGGTTCCCTGATAGAAATGGCTTTGAAAAAATCATTTTAAAAATCAAATAAATGATTCCGTCAAGGACTAAAATCAGTCTGGATTCAACAAGTTCATGAAGGTCTTTAAAGTATTAGTGTAAAACCTCCACATGGATCCTCAGAAATCCTTCAGAGTCCACATGGTGGTCTGGATGTGGAACACATGGATTGTAGAGCGCTGAACTAATGAGGTGAACTGAGTCCACGTGTTAGGAAAATGAACCAAAACTCAGGAGCCATTCAGATTAGAAAACAGGATTTTATTCTGGTCTGAGGAAGCAGTTTACAAGTCAGTATCCGACAAGGCAAAGGCTTGCAGTTGGTCTAAGGGTTACCTGTTTGATACCACATGACTTCTTCATGATCATTGTTCGCTGCCATATGGTCAAGTCAGTTACCATACCAGGAATAGGTGGACAAGAGATTTACACATCCTCTATTAAATCCGGATGAATTAGGGAGGAAGAAACTTGGGCCACAAAAAGATGAAGGATGCAACTGTCAGAGTTCAGCATAAATCTGTTCCAAAGGGATGGAAACAGCCACACCACCTGAACTTTAAAGGTCTAATTACATCCCTGCATCAGACCTCACTCATTTATTGGCTCACAGAAAGTTGAACAGCAGGATTTCTAGAAGAATAACAGCATCTCATTTTTTTAACACCACGTCTACGCTAGTTTAGACTCAGAAAAATATTAGTGTTCACAACTAAAGTCACGTGCATCTCAGCATCATTACAGCACTGTAATCATTATCCATGATTAGTGGACACGTGCACACCAGAGAAATAACCCGCTGCAGAGTGATGGGCTGAATTTTATTTCCACTTCTTCTAACCCTGATCCTACCAAGACCAGTTATCAAAGAAACACCACAACTAATGTTTTCAGATGATTTCTAGATAAAAATAAGGACCATTATTAACCTGCTGGTTAAATGATAAAACCTTCATTCAGTAACCTCATTCTATCATTTCCTCTGCAGACTGAGTGGCTGTAACCTCTCACAGTCCAGCTGTGCACATCTGTCCTCAGTTCTCAGCTCTCAGTCCTCCAGTCTGACAGAACTGGGACCTGAGTAACAACGACCTGCAGGATTGTGGACTGAAGCAGCTGTGTTCTGGACTGGAGAGTCCACACTGTAAACTGGAGACTCTCAGGTCAGGATTCATTGAACTCTGTTGAACATTACAACTGTGGTTTACATCTGTAGTTCTTTAACTGTGATTTAGTCAAGTACTATTGATCAGATAAGGCTTCACCTGCAGTAGTTTGAGCCTTCCCTGCAGTAGATGGTGGTCACCACACTGGAGAATCAGGGAGGAACTCTGATGGGATCTCGGCTAACGGCTACCAGCTGTTCAGGATGAGGCCAAAGAGGAGTCAGTTTGAATCAGCTACAACTACTGATATTCAGAAAGTTGACAGTGGTTCCAGGAACACTGACTTCAGTATATTTGGACTGAGACACGTCTTCATCAGATGGTTGTTGTGTCTGCAGGCTGTCAGGCTGTCTGATCTCAGAGGAAGGAAGTTCTTCTCTGGTCTCAGCTCTGAGCTCCAACCCCTCCCATCTGAGAGAGCTGGACCTGAGCTACAACCATCCAGGAGAGTCAGCAGTGAAGGTTCTCTCTGCTGGACTGGAGGATCCACGCTGGAAACTGGACACTCTCAGGTATGAACACACCTGCTGCAGACACACACAAGATCCAGATGAACTTTACTGTCCCACTGGTGGAGGTTTGTCCTGGACTCTTCATCCATGCTGCAGCGCAGAAACACCAGCAGAACTATCCACACCAACCAATGAAGAACAGCAGACACCAGCATCATCAACACAACCATGATCCTGATATTGTTGGTCAGAACATGGTTCTCTGATAGAAATGGCTTTGAAAAAATCATTTTAAAAATCAAATGAATGATTCCATCAAGGACTAAAATCAGTCTGGATTCAACAAGTTCATGAAGAACATTAAAGTATTAGTGTAAAACCTCCACATGGATCCTCAGAAATCCTTCAGAGTCCACATGGTGGTCTGGATGTGGAACACATGGATTGTAGAGCGCTGAACTAATGAGGTGAACTGAGTCCACGTGTTAGCAAAATTGACCAAAACTCAGGAGCCATTCAGATTAGAAGACAGGATTTTATTCTGGTCTGAGGAAGCAGTTTACAAGTCAGTATCTGACAAGGCAAAGGCTTGCAGTTGGTCTAAGGGTTACCTGTTTGATACCACATGACTTCTTCATGATCATTGTTCGCTGCCATATGGTCAAGTCAGTTACCATACCAAGAATACATGGACAAGAGATTTACACATCCACTCTGATACCTGGACAAATTAGGGAGGAAGAAATTTTGGCCACAAAAAGATGAAGGATGCAACTTTCAGAGTTCAGCATAAATCTGTTCTAATGGGATGGAAACAGCCACACCACCTGAACTTTAAAGGTCTACGTACATCCCTGCAGACCTCACTCATTTATTGGCTCACAGAAAGTTGAACAGCAGGATTTCAAGAAGAATAACAGCATCTCATTTTTCTAACACGTCTATGCTAGTTTAGACTCAGAATGTCACAAGGGTGGGGGTGTGGAAGGAGGACCCAAATGCAGGAGGTTCAAAAACACAAAAAGGACTTTATTAAACAAAGAATCCAAAACACAAAAATGCAAAAATCCAAAAATTCAAAAGGTCAAAAATTAAAACTTAACTCATTTGCCTGGATGCAAGGTGAAGAACACAAGGACGCGAGACCAACATGCAGGGGTTAAGGACGACAATGGACAGCAAACTGAAAGGGAGTGACAGGACTATATACAACACAGGAACAAACAGAGGCAGGTGTGAACAATCAGGCTTGACAAGGGGAAGGAAGCAAAGCTGAAACAACAGAGACAAGACAGACCTTCAAAGTAAAACAGGAAACACTAGAGACATGGAGAGACGCCAACTTGACAACACACAGAATATACAGAAAAACAGAAAAACGATCATGGCCGCTCCAGGCCATGACACAGAAAAATACCAATCTTCAAAACTAAAGTCACAGTCATTACAACACTGTAATTATCATCCATGATCACTGGACACGTGTACATCAGAGAAAACAGGCTGGAAACTGCTGGAAATAATCTGCTGCAGACTGATCAGGAGTCTTTTCTTTTTTCAGAAAAGAAAAGACTCATGTGTTTTCAGATGGTGAAGGTTTAAGTCATTTTAGTCACTATTTGATGTCTTTATGTAAATTTATAGACACAGTCAAGGCTACTATAGAGAACATTTC
Organism: Hirundichthys speculiger; assembly: GCA_018398805.1. NCBI lineage: Eukaryota > Metazoa > Chordata > Actinopteri > Beloniformes > Exocoetidae > Hirundichthys > Hirundichthys speculiger. The sequence continues at coordinate 69,932 of JAGFBZ010000131.1, forward strand.
AACCTGAGGTCATTCTGAGGGCTTTAGAAGCAAAGTGCTGCATCAGAACATTAGGAAGAATAAAAACAGGACTAACATCTATGAAGACAAACAAAGATGAGCTCAAAACCAGAACAAAAAAAGAAATGAACGAAAGGATCAAAACCAAAACAAACAAGATTAGAAGGAACCAGGAGGACAGATCGGTTCCAGAGCATAATAATGTGGGTAGGGAATGAAGATCCAAGCGCTGACATGAGTTTCCTCTGCAGGGATGCTGGATCTCCCTCAGAGACAGGAGGAGGAGTTCAGTCATCAGGAGACACTCAGAGTAGAGTCACTGCTTCTCCACATGGAGAGGAGCCAGCTGAGGAGCTTCATCTGCCTCCTGGACTCCCTGGGGAGGTGTTTCAAGGAATGTCCAAATAGGAGGAGGTCCAGGGGCAGACCCAGGACACTCTGGAGAGACTCTACTTCTGGGCTGGCCTGGGAACAGCTCAGTGTCTGGCTGGGGAGAGGCAGGTCTAGACCTCTCTGCTTAGATAGCCTCCCCCACAACCTGAACCTCAACAACAGGAAGCTCATGGATGCTTTCATCTGAGAGAAATGTGCTGAATTATAGTCTCCTATTTCTCTGGAGTGGAACACACAGTAACAGTCTATAGCAGGGGTGTCCAAACCATGGCCCGCGGGCCAACTGCTGCCCGCAGTCCATTTTTTAACTGGCCCACAATATATTTAATAAATTAAATGTAATATGGTCCTCACTTGAAACTTTTGCTTGAATGTATTGCACTTAGTTTAACACCAGATGCTGCTACTGTAAAACAAGGCAGCTGCTCCATCAAAAAAGGGCAATCACAGAACAAATTTACCCCACTCAGACAATTATGACAGAACCAAAAAAACGTAAAGTCGAAAGTGAGTGCAGAAAGTTTCAGATTCGCTGGGAGAATGAATATTTTTCAGAGAAAGAATATAATGTACGAAGACACTCTGAAACCAAGCATCAGGTCTATGCATCTACACTGGCACTGAGCAAGAGCAGAAAGTAAAGAAAATGGCAGCTATCCTGCAGGGTCAGCAAAATCTTTTTTTCAGTGCTCAAAAAGTCCAGGAAAAGGCTACAACAGCCAGCTACGAGGTCGCCCAACTAATCTCAAAATATGGCAAGCCTTTTTTAGATGGAGACATTAATAAAACACTGCCTCATTAAAGTTGCTGAAATAATGTGCCTGGAAAGAGAGCAGGAATTTAACAATGCCAGGACGTCTAGAAACATGGTTATGCGACGCATTGAAGACTTGTCAGTTACCATTAAACTGCAAGTGTCGGATAAAGCTTGTGCTTTTGAGTTTTACTCCATCGCATGTGATGAGAGCACTGCTGCTACAGACACCACACAGCTGCTAATCTTTTTGCGGGGAGTTGACAAGAAATTTGGCATTTCAGAGGAGCTGCTCAACCTTAAGAGTCTAAAAGGCACAACAACGGGTTAAGATACTTTAAAGTTGGGTCAGACTCAATTAACAAGATGGGACTCAAATGGGAAAAGCCCTGTGGGGTTACAACAGACAGGGTTCCTGCCAGGGGCGGACATATCAGATTTAGGCTGAAGAACCAACAAAGCAGACTAACGTAGTGTCTGTCAACAAAGATGGCAATAAACGCAAGGAGAAANGCGTAACATAAAACCAAACTGACAAAATGGTGAAGAAGCTGACAGGAAACCTCTGGCCAAATGGGAAAGCAGGGTGTGACAGATAACCTTAGCAGGATGACAGACGTTGAAGACATGTGCTGCGAACAAGGATTTCAGACAACTGTTTTAGGGTGTAACCTAGGGTCCACCCATACTAAAAGCTGATTTTCTGTGAAACTGGCGTTTAACTCACACCTCCGGCAGAACTTCGATCATGTTCCGAGTGAGGCAGGGGACATTGAGTCCGAGTGGGCTATGTTCCGGGCCTCTATTGTTGAGGCAGCCGACCGGAGCTGTGGCCGTAAGGTCGTTGGTGCCTGTCGCGGCGGCAATCCCAGAACTCGTTGGTGGACACCAGCAGTGAGGGATGCCGTCAAGCTGAAGAAGGAGTCCTATAAGGCCTTTTTGGCATGTGGGACTCTGGAGGCAGCTGACAAGTATCGGCAGGCTAAGCGGGACGCGGCTTCGGCGGTGGCTGAGGCAAACACTCGGACATGGGAGGAGTTTGGAGAGGCCATGGAGAACGACTTCTGAACGGCTTCGAAGAAATTCTGGTCCACCATCCGGCGTCTTAGGAGGGGGAAGCAGTGCTCCATCAACACTGTATACAGTGGGGATGGGGAGCTGTTGACCTCGACTCGGGACGTTGTGGATCGGTGGAAGGAATACTTCGAAGACCTCCTCAATCCCGCCGACACGTCTTCCAATGAGGAAGCAGAGTCTGGGGACTCAGGGGTGGACTCTCCTATCTCTGGGGCTGAGGTTGCCGAGGTGGTTAAAAAGCTCCTCGGTGGCAGGGCCCCGGGTGTGGATGAGATCCGCCCGGAGTTCCTCAGGGCTCTGGATGCTGAGGGGCTGTCCTGGTTGACACGCCTCTGCAGCATCGCGTGGACATCGGGGACAGTACCGCTGGATTGGCAGACTGGGGTGGTGGTCCCCCTCTTTAAAAAGGGGGACCGGAGGGTGTGTTCCAACTACAGGGGGATCACACTCCTCAGCCTCCCTGGGAAGGTCTATTCAGGGGTCCTGGAGAGGAGGGTCCGTTGGATAGTTGAATCTCGGATTGAGGAGGAGCAGTGTGGTTTTCATCCCGGCCGTGGAACGGTGGACCAGCTCTACACCCTCTTCAGGGTCTTGGAGGGGGCATGGGAGTTCGCCCATCCAGTCTACATGTGTTTTGTGGACTTGGAGAAGGCGTTCGACCGTGTTCCCCGGGGATTCCTGTGGGGGGTGCTTCGGGAGTATGGGTTGCCGGACTCCCTTGTACGGGCTGTCCGGTCCCTGTACGACCGGTGCCAGAGTTTGGTCCGCATTGCCAGCAGTAAGTCGGATTCGTTTCCAGTGAGGGTTGGACTCCGCCAAGGCTGCCCTTTGTCACCGATTCTGTTCATCACTTTTATGGACAGAATTTCTAGGCGCAGTCGAGGTGTTGAGGGGATCCGGTTCGGTGGCCTCAGGATTGGGTCTCTGCTATTTGCAGATGATGTGGTTCTGTTGGCTTCATCGAGCCGTGATCTACAACTCTCGCTGGAGCGATTCGCAGCTGGTTGTGAAGCGGCTGGGATGAGAATCAGCGCCTCCAAATCCGAGACCATGGTCCTCAGCCGGAAAAGGGTGGAGTGCCCTCTCCGGGTTGGGGATGAGGTCCTTCCTCAAGTGGAGGAGTTTAAGTATCTTGGGATCTTGTTCACGAGTGAGGGAAGGATGGAGCGGGAGATCGACAGACGGATCGGTGCGGCATCTGCAGTGATGCGGGTGCTGCGCCGTTCTGTTGTGGTAAAGAAGGAACTGAGTCGGAAGGCGAAGCTCTCTATTTACTGGTCGATCTACGTTCCTACCCTCACCTATGGTCATGAGCTTTGGGTAGTGACCGAAAGAACAAGATCGCGGATACAAGCGGCTGAAATGAGCTTCCTTCGCAGGGTGGCCGGGCTCTCCCTTAGAGATAGGGTGAGAAGCTCGGTCATCCGGGAGGGGCTCAGAGTAGAACCGCTGCTCCTCCGCATCGAGAGGAGCCAGATGAGGTGGCTCGGGCATCTGGTTAGGATGCCTCCTGGACGCCTCCCCGGTGAGGTGTTCCGGGCACGTCCCACTGGGAGGAGACCCCGGGGAAGACCCAGGACACGCTGGAGGGACTATGTCTCTCGGCTGGCCTGGGAACGCCTCGGGATCCCTCCAGAGGAGCTAGAAGAAGTGGCCGGGGAGAGGGGGTTCTGGGCTTCCTTACTCCGACTGATGCCCCCGCGACCCGACCTCGGATAAGCGGAAGAAGACGGTACGGTACGGTACGGTACTGGCGTTTCTCTTTTCTGAATAAAAGGCGAAGGGGCGGCAGAGCGTGTCAGAGCGGTTTGAGAGTGTAACTAAGACACGTCTCTTCGTTCTCCTCGCGAGTGAAAAAGATTATAACTCTGTGTCTTTTTTCCCTTGTGTGTGAATAATAATGTTTTAGGTTGCTAAACCTGACAGAAACCTGTTAGTTTGAGCTCCAGTGTTTTTTTTTCCTTCTTGGAGTTCATCAGCAGTCATGTGTGGAAGCGTTTCCTCTTCTGGGGTACATCCATTTAGTCCAGAACTCTGGTGGTCCTCCATCATCTGGTTCTGATCCAAGCTACCTATTCATAGAGCTCCGTCTCCTGACAGAAGCTTTCTTCTATTGTCTGAAACCTCCTGGAGGTCTGACCGTCCAGAGGACTGGTGCTGTTGGTGATGTACAGCTTCAGAGTTCTTCAGTTGGTGTTTGGCTACATTACTTGTCTGTTTTCTTGATCTTGTTGGATGTTTTCTTGGTACAGACTTGGATCTTGTGAATATCTGAATAACCAGAGCTTTCACTGAGGTCACATGGGGACCAGCAGGGCATAAAATGGCGACTAACTGGTCACCAAATGCGACCAAAATTTGACCATTTTGACTGTTTTTTTCTGCCTTGTCGCAGTGGCGAGGGCCACAAAATCCACCAGCAATTTAGAAAAAAAAAATTTTTTTTCTATGATTTCTGCACATTTGTCATGTGTCACCAAGGCAAACATATCTAAATAATTTAGAAACAAAGTTTATTTGGTGAAAAGTGGCCATGTTTTGGGTGCACGTCGTTTGCCGGAAGCCATAACAACACATGCGCCTAACCCAGCGATTGACAAATCGACAAAACTGAAGATGGACAAATGCAAAAATCTATCACTGAATCTACTCCACAGCAAAATGGATCGTTTTGGTGAATAATCTCATAAAAATACACAACAACGTGGCTTCGTCCCCCTAAGTGTTGCGGACCACAGCGATGCCCGGTCACGGTACGGCAGACCCCTCCTCGGGCTGCCCGCGGAGGGGTGCACAGGCGCTCAGGTGGAACAAGCCCATGGGCTTGTTCCATGGGCTCGTTCCATGGGCCATGCTGGGGTTCTCGTCCCTGGGCCCCTACATTCTGTACATTTGCTTTTTATAAATGATAATTTCAAATGTGTTTGCATTGTTGCTAGGTGATCTGAGTTTATTTTTTGGCTGTAGAAAATTCAAATGCAGTACTGACAGTGCAAGTAAGACTGTTTCAAGTCTGTGTAACATGCTGGGAGCGTCCATGATAATGTAAGCAGTCTAAGGGGCGTATGGGGTGACGAAAAATACTGGTAACCAAAATTGCTGGCTACCAACTTCAAAAACCTGGTAGCCAGGGGCTACTTGGTAAAAATTCTAATTTTATGCCCTGACCAGGTCTCAGTGGGACCAGCAGGACCAGTAAACCTTTACAATAACAGAGAGTCATCTGATTGACAGCTCAGACACAAACAGGACTTCATTGACCTTGTGTTTGTCTTTTTCTGGACAGATGTGAGCTCATTGTCCATGATTCCTCCACAGAGTGGACCAGCAGAGCTCAGAGCCCCTCAGTGGTCGGTCTGTCCAGCAGCATCAAACTCACCTGGACTCCATATTTCTGGTCTGTACATGAACAACAGCTGCTTCTACATCTGTTCTGCTGACGCTCATCTCCAGCTGCTCTTTGTAGACCAGTGGACTGTCAGTCTGTCCAACATGATCTGATGTTTGTCTTCATGGTTTCAGTCTCATCGTGTCCTTCATCTGGTCTTCTGTTCCAGCTGCTGGAGGACCACATTGTCACATTTGTGAAGAAGGAGCTGAGGAATATGGAGAAGGTTCTGAGTCCATGTTACCCAGAATCCTCAGAGAGTCAGAGGAAAGATGTGATGGGTGAGGATGAAGAGCAGAAGAGTAGCAGGGAGGCATTGATGAAGATCACAGTGGACTTCCTGAGGAGAATGAAGCAGGAGGAGCTGGCTGAGCGTCTGCAGAGCAGTAAGATGATTTAACCATCACATTAAAACCACTGAAAGGTGAAGAGAGTAACTGCTCATCTTCTGTAGCATCATCTCTCCAACCTCCAACATCCTACCAGCTCCTCCCTACAGTAGCAGCCTCTACAGGACAGCAGTGGCCTCACAAACACTGATTAGGAAGGTCTGGTAGATCACAGTAGAGTCTGAGGTGTTCATCAGCCATCGAGACATCAGAGACGTCAATCTGATCAAGTCCAGACTAGAAAGACTCAAACCCAAAACCCGCAGGGCCCAGATGTTCTGTAGGTGACATCCTGTGGTCCGTTCCAGAAAGCAGGTTATTGTGTTGAACCTGAACGTTAGATTGTTGAGTATTCTTTAGAAAACACTGACTGGTTTTCTGTATTTTATTTTTCTGTAGGTTCCTCTGCTGCAGTCTGTCAACAAAGACTCCAATCTGGTCTTCAGAAGAAGTTCCAGAGTGTGTCTGAAGGGATCACTAAAGCAGGAAAGACAACCCTTTTGAAGCAGATCTACACAGAGCTCTACATCACAGAGGGAGGGGCTGGAGAGGTCAATGATGAACATGAAGTCAGACAGATTGAAGCAGCATCCAGGAGACCATACAAACAACCATCAGACAGGAAGACATCTTTGAACTCCCACCTGGAAGAGAAGAACCAATCAGAACAGTGATGACCAAGGGAGTGGCTGGCATTGGGAAAACCTTCTTAACACAGAAGTTCAGTCTGGACTGGGCTGAAGGCAGAACCAACCAGAACATCCAGTTCTTGTTTCCATTCACCTTCAGAGAGCTGAATGTGCTGAAAGAGGAAAAGTTCAGCTTGGTGGAACTTATTCATGAATTCTTCTCTGAAACCAAAGAAATCTGCAGCTTTGAAGACTTCCAGGTGGTGTTCATCTTTGATGGTCTGGATGAGTGTCGACTTCCTCTGGACTTCCACAACACCAGAATCCTATCTGACCCTAGAAGGTCCACCTCAGTGGATGTTCTGCTGACAAACCTCATCAGGGGGAAGCTGCTTCCTTCTGCTCGTCTCTGGATAACCACACGACCTGCAGCAGCCAATCAGATCCCTGATGGTTTGATTGACATGGTGACAGAAGTCAGAGGGTTCACTGACCCACAGAAGGAGGAGTACTTCAGGAAGAGGTCCAGAGATGAGAAGAAGACCAGCAGGATCATCTCCCACATCAAGAGATCACGAAGCCTCCACATCATGTGCCACATCCCAGTCTTCTGCTGGATCACTGCTACAGTTCTGGAGGAAGTCCTCAAGACCAGAGAGAGAGGAAAGCTGCCCAAGACCCTGACTGAGATGTACATCCACTTCCTGGTGGTTCAGGCCAAACTGAAGAAGGTCAAGTATGATGGAGGAGCTGAGACAGATCCACACTGGAGTCCAGAGAGCAGGAAGATGATGGAGTCTCTGGGAAAACTGGCTTTTGAGCAGCTGCAGAAAGGAAACCTGATCTTCTATGAATCAGACCTGCAGGAGTGTGGCATCGATATCAGAGCAGCCTCAGTGTACTCAGGAGTGTTCACAGAGATCTTCAGAGAGGAGAGAGGCCTGTACTGGGAAAAGGTGTTCGGCTTCATCCATCCGAGTGTTCAGGAGTTTCTGGCTGCTCTTCATGTCCATCTGACCTTCATCAACTCTGGAGTCAACCTGCTGGAGGAACAAACAACCTCTCAGACATCTGAAACCAGAGATACAGAGCTGCGGAGACACTCTTCTACCGGACAGCTGTGGACAAGGCCTTACAGAGTCCAAACGGACATCTGGACTTGTTCCTGCGCTTCCTCCTGGGTCTTTCACTGAAGACCAATCAGAGTCTCCTACGAGGTCTGCTGACACCAAAACAAAGAAGCTCAAATAACAGTCAGAAAACAGTGGAGTACATCAAGAAGAAGCTCAGTGAGGATCTGTCTGCAGAGAAAAGCATCAATCTGTTCCACTGTCTGAATGAACTGAATGATGGTTCTATGGTGGAGGAGATCCAACAGTCCCTGAGGTCAGGACGTCTCTCCACAGATAAACTGTCTCCTGCTCAGTGGTCAGCTCTGGTCTTCATCTTGCTGTCATCAGAAGAACATCTGGAAGTGTTTGACCTGAAGAAGTTCTCAGCTTCAGAGGAGGCTCTACTGAGGCTGCTGCCAGTGGTCAAAGCCTCCAAGAAAGTTCTGTAAGAACCAACACTCACACATGTGTTAGTCAGAAGGAGAGAAATAATTGATGGAGAAGATACTGTAAATTCACAATGAACTGTTGACTTCATGAACTTGATGAACTTCACCAGGCTACATGAAATAATAATCATAATAATTAGTTTGAATGGTCTCCTCAGCGAATGTGGAAGTTCTTCTGTTAAAGGAAGACAATAAAATGAGTCATTCATCAGTCTCTCATCTGAAGTCATTCATTCTCTCAGAAAGGATCTTTCCATCCTTGAAAAACACCTTTGAGGTGTGAACTTCAACATGTCATTGAAAGCATCCAGTAATAGTCAAATCTGCAATAAATGAAAATGATTGATGGAACAGTCAAAGTGATTATAATGGAAGTGGACTGAGAAGACTGATGAAGATTAAATGAGCCAGAATCAAATCAAATCAACTAGAATAAAGCTGAAAATGAAATAATCCAGGCAGAAAGAGTTCTGGAGGCAGAAACTTCAAAACAGACTACAGGCCAAAAACTGAGGACCCTACTAGCAAGGCTCTATCTACTCATCTGAGTATCTACTCTACTCAGCTACTATCACAGCTGATAGCTGTGTTAGCTTACTGGGGACATTTCAGGGCTGCAGGCCAGAGAAGGAGGCTGGAAAACAGCCAGACTTCTCTGCTCCTCAGTCTTCCAGCAGTCTCTTCAACTACTAACTGTATTAACCAGACTGTGATTGGCTGAATTTTCCCTCCACTTCTTCTAACCCTGATCCTACCAAGACCAGTTATCAAAGAAACACCACAACTAATGTTTTCAGATGATTTCTAGATGAAAATTTTAACCTGCTGGTTAAATGATAAAATCTTCAATCAGTAACCTCATTCTATCATTTCCTCTGCAGACTGAGTGGCTGTAACCTCTCAGAGTCCAGCTGTGCACATTTGTCCTCAGTTCTCAGCTCTCAGTCCTCCAGTCTGACAGAACTGGACCTGAGTAACAACGACCTGCAGGATTGTGGACTGAAGCAGCTGTGTTCTGGACTGGAGAGTCCACACTGTAAACTGGAGACTCTCAGGTCAGGATTCATTGAGCTCTGTTGAACATTACAACTGTGGTTTACATCTGCAGTTCTTCAACTGTGATTTAGTCAAGTACTAGTGATAAGATAAGGCTTCACCTGCAGTAGTTTTAGCCTTCCCTGCAGTAGATGGTAGTCACCACACTGGAGAACCAGGGAGGAAGTCTGATGGGAGCTAGGCTAACAGCTACCAGATAGCAGCTCTTCAGAATGAGGCCAAAGAGGAGCCAGTTTGATTCACCTACAACTACTGATATAGTCAGTCCTACCAAGACCAGTTATCAAAGAAACACCACAACTAATGTTTTCAGATAATTTCTAGATAAAAATAAAGAGCATTATTAACCTGCTGGTTAAATGATGTAACCTCATTCTATCATTTCCTCTGCAGACTGAGTGGCTGTAACCTCTTAGAGTCCAGCTGTGCACATCTGTCCTCAGTTATCAGCTCTCAGTCCTCCAGTCTGACAGAACTGGACCTGAGTAACAACGACCTGCAGGATCGTGGACTGAAGCAGCTGTGTTCTGGACTGGAGAGTCCACACTGTAAACTGGAGACTCTCAGGTCAGGATTCATTGAACTCTGTTGAACATTACAACTGTGGTTTACATCTGCAGTTCTTCAACTGTGATTTAGTCAAGTACTAGTGATAAGATAAGGCTTCACCTGCAGTAGTTTGAGCCTTCCCTGCAGTAGTTGGTGGTCACCACACTGGAGAATCATGGAGGAACTCTGATGGGAGCTAGGCTAACGGCTATCAGCTAGCAGCTGTTCAGAATGAGGCCAAAGAGGAGCCAGTTTGAATCACCTACAACTACTGATATTCAGAAAGTTGACGGTGATTCCAGGAACACTGACTTCAGTATATTTGGACTGAGACACGTCTTCATCAGATGGTTGTTGTGTCTGCAGGCTGTCAGGCTGTCTGATCTCAGAGGAAGGAAGTTCTTCTCTGGTCTCAGCTCTGAGCTCCAACCCCTCCCATCTGAGAGAGCTGGACCTGAGCTACAACCATCCAGGAGAGTCAGCAGTGAAGGTTCTGTCTGCTGGACTGGAGGATCCACGCTGGAGACTGGACACTCTCTGGTATTGACACACCTGCTGCAGACACACACAAGATCCAGATGAACTTTACTGTCCCCTAGTGGAAGTTTGTCCTGGACTCTTCATATTCTGCTCATGTGTTCTCAGATGGTGAAAGTTTGAGTCATTTTAGTCACTATTTGATGTATTTTTGTAACTTCATAGACACAGTCAAGGCTACTATAGAGAACACTTCAACCTGAGGTCATTCTGAGGGCTTCAGAAGCAAAGAGCTGCATCAGAACATTAGGAAGAATAAAAGCAGTACTAACATCTATAAAGACAAACAAAGATGAGCTCAAAACCAGAACAGAAGAAAGAAATGAACGAAATGGATCAAAGCCAAACAGAAACAAATATTAGAAGCATCCAGGAAGGACAGGTCAGTTCCAGAGCAGTAATAATGTGGGAAGTGACTGAAAGAAGATCCAAGCGCTGACATGAGTTCCTCTGCAGGGTGGCTGGACTCTCCCTCAGAGACAGGAGAAGGAGTTCAGTCATCAGGAGACACTCAGAGTAGAGTCGCTGCTCCTCCACATGGAGAGGAGCCAGCTGAGGAGCTTCATCTGCCTCCTGGACTCCCTGGGGAGGTGTTTCAGGAATGTCCAAATAGGAGGAGGTCCAGGGGCAGACCCAGGACACTCTGGAGAGACTCTACTTCTTGGCTGGCCTGGGACCAGCTCAGTGTCCGGCTGGGGAGAGGCAGGTCTAGACCTCTCTGCTTAGATTGCCTCCCCCACAACCTGAACCTCAGCAACAGGAAGCTCATGGATGCTTTCATCTGAGAGAAATGTCCTGAATTATAGTCTCCTATTTCTCTGGAGTGGAACACACAGTAACAGTCTATAGTAACATGGCATAGAAAAAAACAGTCTAGAATCAAATGGAGCTTTTTAGGAATTCATTCCAACACTTTAAAGACCAGCATGAGGAACGTCATCTGTGCCACCAGAGCAACCTCCAAAAATCCTCTGAACTCCACAATAACTGTGGATGAATAAATCATCCTGACGGAGCTGACAGAAACCCCCTCTGGAGGTTTTCAGGATCACTGCCCCATCACCTCTGTCTCTAAAACACTCAATCCAGATGATCCAGCTGAAAGCAGAAGCATCTTCATCTCCAGGAGAGGTTCTCCTCCATCATTGTAGACCAGTGTGTATGTGAGAGCCATGTAATGTCCATGTTAGCATGCTGACCCCTCCTTCTCCTCCTCCTTTCAGGGTGGAGCCTGCTGGACAACGATGGCTGAGACCAGGAGGTCTGAGGAAGTGTAAGTGTGTTTTTATTCACATCAGTCATTCATGAGTCCATCAATGATCAATGACAGCTCAATAATAACTGCAGCTGCCTGTTGGTTCTCTCCATTAGATTCCAGACAACTCTCCATCGACACAAACATGGTAAATAAACTCATCAAACTGTCTGATAATAACAGGAAGATGATACGTGTGGAGGAGGTTCAGTCATATCCTGATCATCCAGACAGATTTGATGTTTGGTCTCAGCTGCTGTGTAGAGATGGTCTGACTGGTCGCTGTTCCAGTGGAGAGGAGAGGAGATGTTTCTATATCAGTGAGTTACAGAGGAATCAGCAGGAGAGGAAACATGAATGACTGTGTGTTTGGAAACAATAATCAGTCCTGGAGTCTGGAGTGTTTTGGTGGTCAGTACTTTGTCAGACACAATAACAGTAGAACATCCATCTCCTTTCCTTCAGTCTCCAATCAGTGCATGTGGACTGTCCTGCTGGAACTCTGTCCTTCTATGAAGTCGTCTCTGACAGACTGATCCACCTCCACACCTTCAACACCACATTCACTGAACCTCTCTATCCTGGATTTGGACTCTGGTCCTGGTCTGGTTTTAGTTCAGTGTCTCTGTGTTGAGAGTTTATAGTGTCCTCCTGTCTAGAAACTGTCTCTGATCAACAGATAGTTCAGTCTCTACATGTCTGTCTCTGTTGGATCAAATGTTCTGAAAGTGTCCTAAATGATTCCTTGTGAACTTCTTCCTCTTCCAGTCCTTGAAAGATGGAAGCTGCCGTTATTCCAGGATCCACATGTTTTTCTGCTTCCAGTCAAAGCTTCTCAGTGAAGCTTATATTATCAGTATATTGAGTTTCTGAGGCCCAAATTTTTAAATGCAGCTTAGTTGGAGTTACATAGTCTATTTAGCCATTTCTATTGTAATAGTTTAGAGTTGGTGTTTTTGGATTGGGTTTGGGCTGAAACACATGCTTCTGACCATTCCTGCTCTGTTATCTTCTCCTCCATGTCTGGAAGATGCTCTGTGATGATTCTCTAGATTTACTTGTGAAGAGATGATTCAATAATGAAACTTTCCCACTGGAGTGTAAAGATTTCAGCCTGATACTATCGCTCATGGATTGAGGGGGAAGTATCAAACTATTATTTTGTTTGGATCAAACTTCTCAACTGCAAATATTTAAAGAAATGTTTTGGAGAAAGTCCAGATCTGTACTTGAGTTCTCCAAATGACCTGAGAACAAATCTGTCATGATAGAGGTCAGATATCTTAGCTCCACCTTTAGATGCCCAAGTTTTAAACCCTGAGTCTGCCTTATTAGGATGGAAATCATCATGACCAAAAATTGGAGAAAACTGATCATCTATCAGACTCTCCCAGATAGGCACTAGCATGAAGACAATTCATTCAAGTATTTTTAAGAAAGGGCTTTTTGGTCCATTTGTCCATGTGTCCTTCTTGTTTGCAGAATATAAATATAAATTTAGAGGTTGTCAATTCAGTGTGGGGCACCACAGTGGCGTAGTGGTCAGCACTGTTGCCTCACAGCAAGAAGGCTCTTGGTTCAAATCTTTCTATGTGGAGTTTCCATGTTCTCCCCGTGCTTGCGTGGGTTTCCTCCAGGTTCTCCGGCTTCCTCCCACAGTCTGTAGACATGCATGTTAGGTTAATTGGTAATTTTAAATTGCCCATAGGAGTGATTGTGAGTGTGGTTGTTTGTCTTTATGTGGTCCTGTGATGGACTGGCAATCTGTCCAGGGTGAACCCCTGCCTTTTGTCTGAAAAGAGATGGGATAGACTCCAGTAGATCCCCGTGACCCTGCAGAGGATTAAGCGGGTATAGATCATGGATGGATAATTTGGTGTCATTGCATTGAAAAACAACAACAACACTGAAGAGTAGTCTTTTTCAAAATAAAACATTCCTGCCATAATTTGAGCTGCCCAGTAAAACTAGTCAAGATATGGTAGCTGTGATCCACCTCTATCATGTGGTAAATATAACAGGGACAGCCTATGTCTGGTGCTTATTTATGGCTGGTGTTCATCAGGATAATGACTTGTTTTGAAATGTTGAAAAGCTCTGGAAGGCTGACATTCTTCCATATGAATATAAAAACAGTAACCCACTCCAAACAGGATAGAGAGGCAATAGAACTGCCGGAGAAGTTCTATTGATGATGTAACTCAGTTTTTAAGGAGGTGGGACATAAATGATCTTCAAGCTTTCCAAGAGTCACTCAATGTTCAATTTGCAGAAGACAGACAGGAAACTCAGTAAGGACCCAGAACGGGATGCTGCATATTGTCAGGAGATCCAGAAGCTTATTCAGTCTGGCGGAATGACAAAGTTACATCCAAGACTTTGAAGCAGGAGGGGGGGGTTCATGGTTCCCCCCTTACCATATGGTGAATCATAGAAATAAAAATAGGATTGTATTCAGCTGCTCTCATCATTATCAAAGTCACAGCCTGAATGGGCCCAGCCTAGGTGCCTCGATTTTAGGGGTACTTCTTCATTTCATGGGCATGCTCCTGCCATCAGTGGGGTCTTTAAAGTCATGTTTCACTTTTATCAGATGATAGGCCTCTGCTGAGGTTTGTGTGGCATGACTTGATTAGAGACAAACCTCCATACATTTATGAATGGCAGGTTCTTCAATTGGCACAACTTGTAGCCCCAGCTGTGCCACATATGCACTTCAGCGTCATGTCATGGACCACAGTACAGTTGAAGAAGATGTGCGTTTCTCAGTAGAGAGGTGATTTTATGTAGATAATTGTCTACAGAGTTTGCCTACCACAAAGGAAGCAAAAGCTCTGGTTGATAAGTTACGGGCATACTCTCTTCTGGAGGATTTGACCTTCGTCAGTGGGAAAGTCACTCACTAGAAGGTATCAGTCATCTGCCAAAAAAGCCTAATATCACAGCAGTAAGCTCTGGCTTGCTCAGGGCAAGTCTGAAACTCCCAAAAACACACTTTAACTCAGTTGGAATGTTGGGAAAGAAATGTTCTGAGCTACAAAAACAAACTCTATGGAAGCAGTGGGAAGATGAACTACCCATGCTTCCTCACATTCACTCACTTCGACCCTACAATCCTGCAGATATTGAACATTCAGTTATCACCAGACACACAGGGAAGAACTTCCTGCTACACATATCACCAGATACACATATTCTGTGACAGCTTCCTCGTTTCACACTCAAGATTGACAGCACCACCTTGTGGACAGATTCCATAACAGTATTGCAGTGGCTATAATCAGAACTGTGCCGTTTCAATGTTTTCGTGGGCACCCAAGTGGCTGAAGTTTAAGATCTAAACTAGCCAGATTCTTGGCGGTATGTTGATTCCACAAGAAATCCAGCTGACATTACCAAAGGTCAGACTTTAAAGGATCTTTCTGAAACAAATGGATAGAGCCAAGGACCACCCTTCCTTTTTCAGAGGCAGAAAAACCACCAAACACTACAGAAAATGAGACCTCAGAATTATGGAAGGTAGCTTTCTTTGGTATAACCACAATGCTTATAACATCTGAGGCCTGAACTAGCTGGAAAGAACTTCTTGATATTACTTCTAAGAAGGTGTATGGGGTGACAAAGAAGGAAGGGTGCCTGGCTGCTAATGACTATCTTAAAGCTGAGAGACATTATTAGCAGAATACAATTCAACAGTTTCCCAGATGAGCTTATGCTTCTGAAAGTAGGAAAACCCATTCCCCTTAACGGGAGCCAGATCTCTTGAAGCCGCTATGTAGGGATAGCGGTTAGACAGATGAAGTGAAGGCATATTTGGCCACAAAAGTGGCCAAATATCCTGAGACCACTGCAAACATCCTGCAATACATTCAAATGCTGGAATATCCACTTCTGTCTCCCTGAAAGCAGGGACCAAAGTAATACACTTGCTCACATTAAATGCTGTGGTAGGTACAGCAGAGGAAGCCATGGATCCACTAGAACATCCAATTCAAGCCAACGCAACTTCACCGCTGCCTCAGCCTCAATCTTGAGTGTCCTAATTTTGAGCTCCAGGCCTGCCAGGCATGTGCCTTTTCCTGAGCTTCCATCTGGGGACGGGACAAACGAACCTTCAACCAAGCTGCATCTCAGCCAGTTGAGGTAGCAGGGCCCTAACAGATGTCTTGGAATGTGGGGAATGTGGTCAGATCAACTGCTGACCAGAACCTCCACTTCTGTGCTTTTTTTCTCTTGGGGCTTGTCTTCAGCTGAAAGGAATTATGACATTGGCAACAGGGAACTCCTAGCAGTGAAGGAAGCCCTGGAGGAGTTGTGGCACTTGCTGGAAGGTACTAAGGAGCCATTCTTGATAACAAGACTGACCACAAGAACTTGGAGTACCTTTGCATAGACAAGAGACTCAATTCCTATCATGCCAGTTGGTCACGTTTCTTTACGAGGTTCAACTTCGTTCTATACTAGTGCCCTAGTTCTTGCAACATTAAGGCAGATGCTCCCATCCCAGCAGTCCCAACAGGGGCGAGGCATGGAGATGGCCCTGCACTGTCTGGATCCTATGATCGTCAGCTCGATGGCGGTGAGACTGCAGCTTCCTTGCACTATGCAAGTCCATCTAACATTCCATGTCTCTCAGATCCAACTGGTCCATGAGAGTCCTCTTTCACCTGTGGTTCCTCTTCCTTGTTTTATTGATGGGGGTCCTGCCTTTTCCATTCGCCGCCCTGTCTGCTCTCGTCATCAGGGGAATGGTCTCAAGTATCTGGTCGACTGGGAGGGCTATGGTCAGGAAGATAGGTCCTGGGTTCCTTCTCATCATGGCCTCAATGGGGACCTCATTGCTGACTTTCATTGCCTTCACCTGTCTCAGCCTTCTGCTTCAGATCCCGCGCAGGCTGTCCTTTGAGAGGGCGGCTCTGTCAAACTCTGCTCCCATTTCTTATGTCATGGTGAGTGAGATTGTTGTAGATGTTTGCAAGAGATGTTGGAAATGTTCATGGTGCTGGAAATGTGGCTTTGAGGCTCCTTTTTTCCTCTCTCCCTCTCTCTTGATCGCCGTGCTGACTGAGTGTGTAGGGTCAAAAAAGGCTGCTCCGAGGCTAACTTTTAAATGCATAAAAATGTTTGTTACAGATAAAAGAAGGCACATGATAGACTTCTGCAGCAGTCTGGGATTTCCTGAGCCGATGATGGAAGTCCTCGAACAAAGAATGGTTCAACTCTTTATAGATGATCAGACTGGGTCTGACTGGACCTGCCTCTTTACAGATGTACTCCGTTCAAACATCCTTTGACAGGTTTATGTATAGTCTAACTAACAGATCTCTCTATTCTATACAAAGATGTACTCTGTTTAAACATCTCTCTCCAGTGTTGTACAGAGTTATTCACACATGAAACCCATCCCAGAAACTATTCCAAAAAAGGGCCTGAATCTATTTCTAAGTATCTTCTGAACTTCTCTGACTGTAAGGAAATGATCAGACACTACAAGATCACTCACCTCCTTGGCACACCTCCTCATCAGCTTCATATCCCACACCTATTTAGTTGCAGCTGCAGCTCCTCACTGCTCATCAGCCAGCATTTAAGATGCACCGTTTCCCTCATTCAGTGCCGGATTGTTTTTGCAGCATGTACTGCTCTCCAGCATTCATTGTCAGATTGACGTTTTGGTTTCAACTCTGGCTTGCTTGAGATTCCGTCTTCTCATCTCTGTATCGACCCTCTGCCCATTCACGACAATCCTTTCTTCTGCTATCCCTGGATTTAGTTGGCCCTGCTGATTGACACTCTGCCCGTCCACAACAATCCTTCTGTCTGCTCCTTCTGGACTTTATTTTCCCCGCTGATTGTCTGCCTGGTTCCGATCCTGTTTCCACACCGACCACGAGTCCAGCTAACCCTTTTATGGTTTTGTCACCCTTTTCAAAGACTCACAGGAATAGTGTGTCTTCTCCAGAGCACTCACCAGCACTGTTTTTTTTTTTTGGTTGGTTCTTGGAGCTTTCCAAGGACTATTACCTGCTGCATATAACAAACTTTTTTAGGGCCAAAAATAAATGGATCAAAAACTATTTTGTTACATATACATGTTGATTGTCCTCTGCAGCAGCAGTCCAGTTGTTGGACTGAAGTGGAGCCAGAGGTGAACAGGACAAGCGCAACTGCTACAATTTACAGGTAAAAACAACATCCTGAATACTTGAACAGCAGTAGTGGACATGGCTGGAGCTAATCTCAGTTTACATTTACTCTGTTGTTTCCCTTCATGTTGAAATACAACTAACTTTCTGTTCACCCACCCCTTTAGCCTGCACTCTGGACCAGAGGGGTATACTACGAAGCGAGATTAGAGGGTTAGCGAGGTATGTTGAGTCTAAAGCCAGGATTTCCGGTACCACGAAGGTGGCTCTCTTTTAACCTGGCTAGATCACCATGGTAACTTACTCTGCAAACTTATCCTGGTCCGGAGCAGGTTATGTGCAGAGTTTAGGCTCAAATCGGCTATAAAAAGCGCCGCCCCTTCACTTAGCACCGCTTTCAGAGATGGCATCGCCTTTTGAGAGAAATCCCGTTGACTTTATCGCCAGGATTGTGCGAGGATCTCTAAGGAGGGAGAGAGTTTTCAGAGACCGGACTGATCCGCTGGCTTTCCATGACGACATTCTCTATGAACGCTATAGATTTTCAGCTGAGGGAATACGTTACATTTGTAATCTGTTAGAGCCAGATATTGGCAGCGCCACCAAACGCAGCCGTGCGCTCACAGTAACGCAAACGGTGTGCGTTTCTTTGCGTTTCTTTGCCGCGGGAACCTACATGCATTCAGTTGGTGATGCAGAAAATCTGAGCAAGAATACTGTATGCCGCGCTATTCGCAAGGTTGTACTTGCCCTTACTAAACTGCTGAATGTGTTTGTAGTATTCCCTGGCCATCTGCCCACGCTCCAGATAAAAGAAGCGTTTTACAAAACCGCAGGTAAGATATATTAATAGTCCATTATATTGATAATCAGTGTGACGTGGAATTTCATGTGAAATGTTTTGATACAATTCATTCATAGGTTTCCCCAGGGTGATGGGAGCAATCGATTGCACCCACATCGCAATCACTGGAGCCTTGGGGGAACATGAGGGTGATTTTGTTAATAGAAAGTCGTTTCATAGCATCAATGTTCAGGTAAACCATTTGGTGCACATTGTTGTAAGGTGATTGGTGGCACATAGCATGCAGGTACACTGAAGCTTTGTAGTGCTAGGCCTACACAGTGGATGTTGCACAATTGTCAGAAATATACAGGCCTGTATGTGTGTGTGTATATATATATATATATATATATATATATATATACATATACATACACACACACTGAGTTCTTTTTTTTTTATTTCAGTACTTGCACTGTGAAATTAACCTGAAATACCTTTGCAGATGACCTGTGACCACCAATTGTTGGTCACAAGTATTGTTGCGAAATGGCCCGGCTCTGTCCATGACGCCCGGATTTTCCGGGAGTCTCCACTGGGTCACCGGTTTGAGCAAGGTATGGCAAATATGACCACACAATTATATTGCCTGTTTAGTTGCGGTACTGAAGAAGTAATTTCCTCTCCCTTTATTCACAGGGGACTATGATGGACTGCTGCTGGGGGACAGAGGATACCCCTGCACCCGCTATTTGATGACCCCCTATCCTGACCCACAGACACCAGCGGAGAGGCGCTACAATGTAGCCTTATCTAAATGCAGGGTCAGGATAGAGATGACCTTTGGGGTCATCAAATCGCGATTCAGCTGTCTCCGTGGCCTGAGGGTCTCTCCTGAGCGGGCCTGCCAGACTGTGACGGCATGTGTGGTGCTCCATAACATCGCCACAATCAGAAAGGAGAGAGTCCCCCATGTGCCACTGGTGGCAGCTGATGTAGTGGACCCCATCACTCTGGATCACCCAACTGGTGCAGCTGTCAGACGGGCTATCACCACGCAGTTTTTTATGTAGGCCTAGCATTATGTTGTTTCATGTCATATTTAGTTTCTGTTGTATTCCCACTTTTATTTTATTATCTGTAAATACTGTAGCCTATGTGCTGTTTCTGTATGTGGAGAGGCTACAACTTTGATTTAAAGCTACGGTCTGCGATTTTACATATTGTACATTTTTATCATAATCATTTAAAAGGTTATGGTCCAATAGTGTTACCTATGAAATATGATCAGCAAAAAGAACCAGAGAAAAGAAATTTCCTCTAGCTGCCGAACGGCACCTATTGGTCAATCTGGTCAAGATCGTAGACCTTAGCTTCAATTATGCAAACCTTTTGTACAAAACAGGTCAACTTTGAACCTTGAAAAAAAAGGACTACATCACAGGATGTGTTTTTCCTCATTTTAATTGTTGTGCCTTTGCTGTGAAAAGAGAAAACAGTCATAAGTATAAAATGTCAATTATGTTTAACAAAAATAAATATAATTACCATTTACATGCCTTCTCCAGTTGCTCAATCTCCAATTTGAGCTTTTTAATTTCCAACCCTTTTTTCATGTTATCCAGCTCCAGATTTCTTTTATAAAGGGCCCTCACATTGTCTGCTCCAATCTGTGTAAAAGGTATTAGCATGGTTGGTTCTTGGTAAGGCTTACTTTAAAAAAGATGGACATATGTAGGAATACTCTAGAATATAATACCCTCCCTCCAGTCAATCGTGAAGGCCTAGAGGTGGAGGCCACAGGCGGAGGAGTCTCTACAATGTCATCATCTTCCTGTGAAATAAATTAGCAAGCATAGACACTCAATTACTTTCCATTGTCGAGGTCCCCTGAAGCAGTTCAGACTACCAAAAGCCTTTCATGGACACATTAGGCATAATTAGGTTAAGCTATACATTTACCAGCACAGCTGCTGATTGCACAGACACTGTGTCCTCGTCATGGATCTCCTGAAAAATCATGTAAGTACTGCATAAAGTGGATTTAACAGTTCAGCAAACACTGATAAGAGTATATGACACTTTGCTTTGATAGTTACCTCTGTGTGAGGGTCAGAAATGGCATGTGCTGGTGGCTCTGGCAACGTTATAGTGTCTCCTTTAACTGGAATTAGATAAAGACTTTCCACACCTGAAAGCCACTACAAATATGCATTTACTACCTTACCACCAAACCACTTATACATACCCAGGACATACAGATGCTGCTGGGGGTTAACAGCACCAGGGTCAGACTCAACCCCTGAAACTCCCTCCATAATTGGCCGTCCCTCGTTAGTGGCGAGGGCCAGCTCCTCTGCCGGAGTATATTCTGGAGGAGGAGGCCCCCCTCCAGTCTTCCTCTTTTGGTTTTTTTTTCTGTTTGCTTCAGATAATATTAACACTTTTACACAGAGTAGTATCCACATACTGAAAAGAATTATGAAAGCAACTACCTTACATACCACTTTGGATTATATTTTTTGTGCTTGGTCTTTATTTGCTGCCAAGTCCTTTTAGTGGTGCTGGTACCACAGCTATTAGAACGCCCGTCAAAATCTGGTTAGTCTATATGGTATTATATAGCTGCTGGTGTACTGGACTGCATTATATTGAAAACTATTTCTAATATTTTGTCCACTCCATTAACATATATGAGGGGGGCAAAATATTAGGTACACTTTTCAATTAACACAATCCAGTACACCACCAGCTATGACTTCAATAATAAACATGAAGTGGAATTATCTATTATTACCTTTCTGACAATGTTAACAAAAACTGAAAATGTAGAAGCTTATTGAAAGTAGAATATAGCAAAGCATTTGTATTGGATTGTTGCGCAGGTGTACCTATTAAAGTGGCCGGTGAGTGTGTATGACAGATGATATTGAATCTTAAATTAATTTCACATATATTTGGCAAAAAACTAAAGTGATTTTCATTTATCATTCATAATGGGACAGTCAGACCTACATAATGTTTAAATCTGCTGCATTAAGTTTAAAGTTTAAGCGCCCAAAAAGAGGGAGGGAGATTAATTAAGGTGCATTAAGTGGTGAAATAAATATAACTTACGAATTTACACGATCTGCGATTTTTTGCCAGCACTCCTCTCTGGCCTTATTTGCACCAACAGTGTTGCTTTTGGCCGTTAAGATTTCTCTGAAATCCTCATAGCCCTGCATTAGTAAAACCTGCTCCTCCTGAGTGAAATATGCGGACCGCGCTCTATCCATTTTATCCGGAATAGACGTCAAATGACGCGTCAAACGCCCCCTTTTATGTGAACGCGCACAGAGCAGAAAGCAGAAAGCCGCGATCGACAAAGACAGTTGATAACCACCGTCGTGGTACCAATTATCTCTGATTTCGGGTTTCAGGTTTGTTAAGCCAGCTCACCCAAAGAAAGCCTGGCTATGTTGAACTTGCTTCGTAGTATACCCCTCAGGACACTTTGAGTGCAGTGTTTCTGGTTTACGATGGTTCTGTCAGCAGAAATCCATCTTTCAGTACCAGTTCTGCTCCTGGGAGCCTCACATGGACAGGATGGAAGACATACAGTACATGCCTGCAGGTCCCCTAATGGATGTCACAGTCATGGCTGGGAAGTTGAGTGAAGTGTACCTGCCACACTGGATCTGCATCGGTGAGAGGACATGAGGACAATGATGTTCTGTCTCTATTGTGGATGCAAACCTTCTCTTCTTACTGTTTCTACTGTGTGTTTTATGCAGAAGACAACCCTGAAATCTTGGACAAGTTTGCAATTTTGCACATGACTGACTGTGGAGACGTTGTGGAAGAAGTGTCAGAGGTCACAGGGTCACACGTCAAGTTGACAGAACCAACTTTCTCACCGAAAGCTCCACTGATGAAAGTTGGCTTACGTGTGAAATACAGATGCAACGTGCTGATGTACCAGACCAACACAGCTTTCCTCACAATGCATGTTTATCTGATCCCAAGTGATCCTGGTTTAGTGGAGGTTATTACACTAGTACCAATGTCCAAACGATATGACTTTGACAAATACATCAACAAACATTCATGTTGTATTTACTTTAATATATATTTTTCCTTTTTATTTACAGACAGTGAAGCGAGAATCTTCTGGTAACAAAGCAATCCGAAAGTCAGATCCAGTGAAATCCCTGAAAATGTGTGATCGCTTCATCCTCACAGCAGATTTTGAACAAGCAGTCATCTATCCAAAAGTATGCTTTCACCTTTATTGATTTTTTTTATTTTTTATTTTTTTATTTTTTTTTTGATGTAGATACTGACAGGTTTTCATGATATCCAAGAAATACAGTCCAATCTCTCCAGTGAGTCTTGAATCTGCTCTGAGGCTTCTTTCAAAAAGGACCACTTAATGACAAAAGCAGGCTCTGGCAGAATCCAACATCCATGGAAAATGTATTTGATTTACTGTCTTCAATGGGAGACAAGTTCTTAATCCAGTTTTACAGGGACCCAATGGGTCTAACACCCCAAACCACGCCATTCCTAGACTGGGATTAAAACAGCATTGTTCCTCCCCTCACAAGAACCCTTACCCTTGGTATCATCCAGGCTGTCCAGGCATATACTTACCCAGGGAGGCTGAAGAGTTTGATTCTCCCTGTTGTAGGAACAGCCTCTGGTCATCCCCCACCATCCCAGTTTTCCAGTCCAGGGCCACTGTCTCCGACCTCTATGCAGTGTTGCATAGCATATCAAACAAGACAGCCCAACAACATGGAGAGCTTTGAGGACCTTGGGCTCCTCAGGACTGGACTAATATGGTTGTATCTCTGGGTTCTACTCAGGACTAGTGCAGAGACCTCAGGAATGAACTAATATGGTTGTATCTCTGGGTTCTACTCAGGACCAGTGCAGAGACCTCAGGACTGGACTAATATGCTTGTATTTCCTGGTTCTAGTTAGGGCCAGTGCAGAGACCTCAGGACTGGACTAATGTGATTGTATCTCTAGGTTCTACTCAGGACCAGTTTAGGGACCTCAGGACTGGACTAATGTGGTTTTATCTCCTGGTTCTAGTCAGGACCAATGCAGGGACCTCAGGACTGGCCTAATGTGGTTGTATTTCCTGGAGGTGTCACAACCAGTACGGAGACCTCAGGAATGGACTAATATGGTTGTATCTCTGAGTTCTACTCAGGACCAGTGCAGAGACTTCAGGACTGGCCTAATGTGGTTGTATCTCCTGGTTCTAGTCGGTAACAGTGCAGTGACCTCAGGACTGGACTAATATGGCTGTATCTCTGGGTTCTACTCAGGACAGGTTTAGGGACCTCAGGACTAGTCTAATGTGGTTGTATCTCCTAGTTCTAGTCAGGACCAGTGCAGGAACCTCAGGACTGGCCTAATGTGGTTGTATTTCCTGGTTCTAGTCAGGACCAGTGCAGAGCCCTCAGGACTGGACTAGTGTGGTTGTATTTCCTGGTTCTAGTCAGGACCAGTGCAGGAACCTCAGGACTGGCCTAATGTGGTTGTATTTCCTGGTTCTAGTCAGGACCAGTCCAGAGATCTCAGGACTGGACTAATGTGGTTGTATTTCCTGGTTCTAGTCAGGACCAGTGCAGAGCCCTCTGGACTGGACTAGTGTGGTTGTATTTCTTGGTTCTAGTCAGGACCAGTGCAGAGCCCTCAGGACTGGACTAATGTGGTTGTATTTCCTGGCTCTAGTCAGGACTCCAGCAGAAGTGTTCTGGATATACTGCAGCTGTCTTACAGCTTGTTTACAGCCCAGTGACCAGGGCTTTGCAGTTGTCTAACCTGGAGGAGATGAACCTATAGTCTATAGTCTTTCTAAATCTGGTTTAGACACTATTCATTTGATTCTGGCAATGTTTTTTAAGATGGTAAAAAGCTTCTGATGTTATTTCTTTAATGTGGCTGTTAAAGTTCAAGTCTGAATCCAATATTACCCTTAAATTTCTGACGTGATTTTTAGGTTCTAGAGAGAGAGTATCAAGGTTGACTTTCTCTTTGTGTCTGTGGGCCACAGACAATGATTTCAGTTTTGACCGAGTTGAAGAAAGTTGTTTTGCATCCACACACTGATCTGTTTGATTCAGTGACACAATGAATCTACAGGCCCATGTTCTCCTCCTGTTAGTGACACATAGATCTGAGTATCATCTGCATAGTTGTGGTAGGACACATTATAGCTAAATATTAGCTGGCCTAATGGAAGCATGTACAAATTGAACAATAGAGGTCCCAGGATTGACCCCTGGGGAACCCCACAGATCATGATCATTTGGTCTGAGACACAGTTACCAATTTCAACAAAGGATCTCCTGTCCCACCCAGTCTTCTAACCTCTGTAATAAGATCACATGGTCAACTGTGTCAAATGCAGCGCTTAGGTCCAGCAGAACTAAGACTGAGACTTTGCCTGCACTTGTGTTCAGGCGAATATCATTTGTCACCTTGATCAGAGCTGCCTCACTGCTGTGGTGGGGCCTGAAGCCTGTTTGAAAACTATCAAAAACATTGTTAGGACTTTGCCTGACAATGGCAGGTTTGATATTGGCCAATAGTTCTTCCGTACTGTGGCACCAGACTGCTCTTCTTTAGACAAGGCTTAATGTCAGCAGTTTTTAAGGCCTCTGGGAATGTTCCAGTCTGAAGTGAGATGTTGGTTAAATCAGTTAGTTGTGGTAACAAACTGCTCAGCACAGACTTTACAAATCGAGTGGACAACTCATCAAGACAGCATGTTGATGGACTCAGACTGCAGATGATCTCTTTGACTCAGTGACAGGTGTGAAATGTGTCAGCTCTAGGTGTCTAGTTGGCAGAAGAGTAATTGTTTGTGTTGTGGAAATTATTGAATTTTTAATGCCTTGAACTTTGTCATTAAAGAATATTGCAAACTCATTACACTTTGATGTAGAAATGAGTTCTAAGGGCAGTGAAACCGGAGGGCAAACAGAACATGGGAGTTGTTCCTGCAGTTTTCGATGATATCAGGAAAAAAACTCTCCCTTATTCTTGTTGTGGGAAAAAAAAATGATCTGATCTCGATTAGAAAATCAAATTAGAATTTATTAAACAGAAAAGAAACAAAAAAAACTTATGTGCACATAAGGAGAACTGTCAGTCAGCATTCCACAGAATACTGAATGAGGACTCTGGGCCTGATCTTACACCTTCCGCTAACCACTACCCGCAAATTGCTGATTTACGAACCTCCGCCAACCGCTAATGCAATCTTCCGCTCCCTAAAGCCGCTACCCATTATGCAGACTACCTTACTCACATTGTAGGCATGGCAATGAGCGTGTCTCTTGTGCTTTCCACAAATTCGGGTCTTGAGGGTAGCGGGTAGTCTGACCACCCGCTACCCTCTATCCTAAACCTGCGAGATACCAGTACCGCAAGATAACGAGGTTGTGGAAAGTGGAACTGGCATGTCGGCCCGTAAAAGAGCGTGTCCAAATCGCGTCCACCCAGTCACATGTGGACTGCACAAAAGGCTCTACCTCTCGATTATGCATCACTGTATTACTTGCATATATTTTTATTATCTTAAGGGCAGATGATTTCTGTACAGCTGTGGCATGATCTCATTCAGATGTTTGCTGTGGAGGAAACGAGGAGATTACAGAACACTATTGTGGAGTTTCTTGTACTGTGCGCCTCCCTCTGACCCCCTCCTTGCGCTCGGAGCACCCGAGATGCGTTCAGTGGTAGAAAGTAGATGTCATCATACCTGTTCCTGGCTCAATGCTCATCCAATGATCCGTTCTGCAGTATTTTAAAAAGCACATCAGCACAGCCACTCCCAGCGGCTCTGAGTCTTGGCGCAGTGAGCTTCCAGGAAAGCATTTCTTAACTAGAAAAGCACTGGGAGAGCGCAGACCCTCTGCCAAGCACAACATACACATATATATATATATATATATATATATATATATATATATATATATATATATATATATATATACACACAGAGGAGGAAATAAGTATTTGATCCCCTGCTGATTTTGGCAGTTGTCATACTAAGAAATAAATGAACAGTCTCAGACTTCTATGGCGGCTTTATTTTAACAGTTACAGAAAGAATATTGAAAAAAAATTTGAGAAAATTACATGAAATGAAAAATGAAAATCAATTTGCAAGTCATTGAGGGAAATAATTATTTGGTCCCCTAGCAAAACATGATCTAATACTTGGTGGCAAAACCCTTGTTGGCAGCACAGCTGTCAGACGTTTCTTGTAGTTGCTCACTTGGTTTGCACACATCAGGAGTAATTTTCATCCACTCCTCTCTGCAGATCATCTCCAAATCCTGAAGGTTTTGAGGCTTGCGCTTGGAAACTCTCAGCTTCAGCTCTCTCCATAGATGTTTAATAGGATTAAGGTCAGGAGACTGGCTAGGTCATTCCATGACCTTGATGTGCTTATTATGGAGCCACCCCTTTGTTTCCTTGGCTGTATGTTTTGGGTCGTTGTTATGCTGGAAGACCCATCCATGACCCATTTTCAATGTCCTTGTGGAAGCAAGGAGGTTGTCACCCAAGATTTTGCGGTACATGGCCCCGTTTATCTTCCCATCGATGCAGTGAAGTCGACCTGTCCCCTTAGAAGAGAAACACCCCCCAAGCATAAGGCTTCCACCGCCATGCTTGACAGTAGGGATGGTGTTTTTGGGGTCATATTCAGCATTTCTCTTTCTCCAAACAAGTCGAGTTGAGTTGAGGCCAAAAAGCTCAATTTTAGTCTAACCTGACCACAGCACCTTCTCCCAGTCTCTTTCTGAGTCATTAATATGTTCGTTGGCAAACCTGAGTTGGGCCTGGACCTGAGCCTTCTGGAGCAGAGGGACCTTGGACCACTGCAGGATTTTAAACCATTGTGTCTCAGTGTATTACCAATAGTTTTCTTGGTGACTGTGGTCCCAGCTGCCTTGAGATCATTAACCAGCTCCTCCCGTGTAGTTCTCGGCTGATCTCTAACCTTTCTCATGATCATTGAGACCCCACCAGGTGATATCTTCCATGGAGCCCCCAGCCTAGGTCGATTAACAGTCATGTTGTACTTCTTCCACTTCCAAATAATTGCACCAACAGTTGTCACCTTCTCATTCAGCTTCTTACTTATGGTTTTTTAGCACATTCCAGCCTTGTGGAGTTCAACAACTTTTCCCTGACATCTTTTGACAGCTCTTTAGTCTTGCCCATGGTGGAGATGGTGGAGTATTACTGAGTCTGTAGGCAGATGGCTTTTTATACAGTTAACTATTTGGAACAGGTGTCTCTCATGCAGACTGGGGCGCCGAAAAGGGGGGGTAAAGGATACGGATTATAGGGGCCCATGATTGAGGGGGGCCCAGAGAGGCCCCTAATGATGATCAAAAATAGCATCAACAAATTTCGCCACTGTGTTGGGGGGCCCGGTAAAGATTCTTTTCATGGGGCCCAAAATCCCTAGCAGCGCCCCTGCATGCAGGTAATTACTTCAGTGAGATTAGGTGTATGCCAGTGGTCTGTGGGAGTCAAGGTTGGTCGGGGATCAAATACTTACAGCGGGGAAAATAAGTATTGAACACGTCAACATTTCTCTCAAAAAACATATTTCTAATCGAGCTATTGACATGAAATTTTCACCAGATGTCGGCATCAACCCAAGTAATGCACACATACAAAGAAATCCAAACATTTATGTCCATAAATTAAGTTATGTGTAATAAAATGAAATGGCACAGGGAATAAGTATTAAACATTCATCCACACAAACTGCCTTCAAATCTTCAAGGTTCCGGGGGTCTCTTCTGTGAACCCGGATCTTCAGTTCTTTCCAAAGATTTTCAATTGGATTCAAGTCTGGTTATTGACTGGGCCATTCTAGCAGCTTTATTTTCTTTTTCTTCAACCAGTTGAGTGTTACCTTGGCTGTGTGCTTGGGATCGTTGTCTTGCTGAAAGATCTACCCTCTTTTCATCTTCAGCAGCCTGGCAGATGACAGCAGATTCTGATCAAGAATGTCTCGATACTTTTCTCCACTCATTATTCCTCCAATGATATGAAGTCTACCAGTACCACATGCTGAAAAACAGCCCCACGCCATGATGCTCCCACCTCCAAACTTGACTGTTGCTATGGTGTTTTGGGGGTGATGTGCGGTGCCATTTTTCCTCCAAACATGTTGTGTCTTATGAGATCCGAAGAGTTCAATTTTGGTCTCATCTTACCAGAGTATGTTCTCCCAGAATGTCATGGGTTTATCCAAATGTTGTGTCGCAAACTCCAAACGAGCTTCAACATGCTTCTTCTTCAAAAATGGAGTCTTGCGTGGTGTGCGTGCATGGAGGCCATGGCGGTTGAGTGCATTACTTATTGTTTTCTTTGAAACAACGGTACCTGCTGATTCCAGGTCTTTCTGAAGCTCGCCACGAGTGGTCCTGGGCTGTTGGAGAACCCTTCTGATGATTGTTTTGACTCCTCTGTCTGAAATCTTGCGGGGAGCACCTGACCGTGGCTGGTTTATGGTTATGCCGTGTTCTTTCCACTTCCGGATGATGGCCCCAATGTACTCACTGGAACTTTCAGAAGTTTAGAAATGTGCCTGTAACCAATGCCTCCCGCCTCCCACATGTTCCCGTGGCTATGTATCTACTTGCACATTCAAGTCCCCTGTTATGACCAAACAGTCAAAATCAGTGCACACAACTGAAAGTAGTTCAGTAAAATAATCAATAAAACAATTCTGTGGTGGTTTGTAAATTATGATATAAAGAATGGAAGATTGTTTCATCTCCATTTTGAATGACACATATTCAAATGATGAAAAAAACCCAAATGATAATTTGTGTGTGAGTATATTGTCCCTGAATATGGCACCAACACCACCACCCATCTGGTTTTGTCGTGTTTCAGACACAAAGGTGAAGTTAGATGGACTAGATTCAATCAGGACTGCATTGGCTGTGTTTCTGTCCAGCCATGTCTCAGTTAAAAACATAAAATCAAGATTGTGTGAGGAAATAAAACTATTTATTAAGAATAATTTGTTACTCAAATATCTGACATTGAGTACTGCATGTTTGAGGTTAGCTTAGTTAAACTGGACGCTGTGTTTAAGGGATATGGAAAGATTTCTCTGATCAGACACTCTGACTGTTCCTCTCATCTAATCATTGTGGTTTGACAATAGTCATTATTTTAGAAGAATACACTCCGTCCCTGGACCTCTGGCTGATGTGGGGTTTAGCAACGCAGAGGCCCGTAGCGTCCTAGACAACAGCATTGACGCTGTTGGCACCAACAGCTCTGGGCACCGATGGTGGGGTCTGAGCTGGTGGGGCTTTGGTTGGTGGAGTAGGCTGGGGAGGGAGAGGGGCACGACTCTTCTTTGAGGACAGAATCCTTGATCTTGTGATGTCTAGGGTAACGGGAACCATTTTAATCCCTGATTTCACCAGGATTTCAAAGTGATCAGGAAGTCTCATGGGTGACGGTGGAGACGAGAGCGATGGTGAAGCATCTCTGGAGGGTATAGATGCAGCAGGTGGGTCCCAGGCCTGTGGTGAGGGCCGTGGTGAAGGTGATGGAGGTGCTGCTGCATCTGAATACTGAGTTTGGGATGCTGGAGGTGCTGTTCGTGCTGAAGTGGTTAATTCCTTTGCTGGGTTTCTAAGTGGCGAGACAGGAGCTCTCTTCTCACTCCTCTTCTCTCTCGATGGCAGCACAGGACCTGGTGCTGGTCCTGGTCCTGGTCCATTCTGATGCCTCAGAGCATGGAGGAGATTATCTGTCAGTCGTCTCACTCCACCTCTGTTCAGGGGTGGGCCTCTTCCTTTAATCAGATCATCTCTTTGCCATAAAAGATTAAAGTTCTCAATGAAATGCAGTCCTCTGGACTCACAGACTTTGGACAACCATGTGTTCAGTTGAAGCAGCCAGGTGAATTTGCCCATCCTCCTGTTTGCCTTTCCTCGATGTTTGGGAGAGGTCCACTAATGAACGTTGGTATTGCTGCTTTATCAAGACTCTCAAACAGTTAAAGTCTTTTTCAAGATTTCAGATTGTTCCTTTCTTGTATCCACTGCACCCACATGAACAATCAGCTGTTTCACCCCCTGGTGTTTCTGCAGGACCTCTGGTAGTAGCCTTGTGATGTCAGAGACAGTGGCACTTGGATAACTGCAAGTAACTGCTCTGTTTATATTTATGTTAGATATGGCTCCGTCTCCAAGCACAAGGGTATCTTTGACCTTGACATGTGGCACAGATATTCTGTTCATCTGCTACTTTGTACTTGCTCTCTGTTTGTTAAACTCAGTCACATTTGGCTCTGACAGTGGTAAAAATCTGTTTAACTTTATTTCGGGTGGTGTTACATGTCCTCCTTTGATACCAACATTCTGACTTTGCTTTGGCTCCATTATAAATGTCTTTACAGAGTCTTGGAAAAGACACGGTATCATTTAGCTTCAAGTTGTCAGAAGTAGTTTTTTCACCCTTTCCTTTGGAAGTAAATGTGGACTTCTTACCTCTGGATTCCATTGGGAGTGTATCATGAAGTCCTTTTTCAGTTTCTAAGGCGAAAATCCTTTCTTGAAGTGCATGGATTTCTTGTTGATATATCCTTCAGGGAGACTGAAGGTTATATCAACAAGAAATCCATGCACTTCAAGAAAGGATTTCTTGTTGATATATCCTTCAGTTTTCTCAGGGAGACTCCTTCAGGCATCTTGAGAGGTTTGTCATCTCTGGTTTGTCACAAGAGTTGTAAGAAGCATAAAAATGATTCAGGAAGTCTTGGTACACTTAAAAGGAGAAGAATAAAATCACATCCACGACTTGTGGAAAAAAGTAGAAATGACAGAAAAACGTTGAGTGATTTAAAAGTGCATAAAGCAGGAAGCAACAGGAGCAAGCAGCAGAGATAGGTCTGCACTCTTCAGAGGCTGGGCCATAAAATAGAAGTGTCATTCGAGTATTTCTGGATGTGGCAGGACTCAGAGTTGTATTTAAAGCCAGAACAGTTCCTAGTGGAGTCCCCGTGTTGGTTGTTAATGTACCAGAAAGACAGTTATCCAACCTGACAAATTGTGGCCTTTCTGTCAGATAATCTGTGATCCAGGAAACAAAGGAAGGGTCCATTCCCAGCTCTGTGAGCTTGTCTTTGAGTATGTTGGGTTGTATGGTGTTGAATGCACTTGAAAAATCAAAGAACATAATTTTTAGATAAGCACCAGGTTCCTCCAGATAAGAGAGCACGGTGAAGCATGTAGAGGACTGCATCATTCATTCTAATGTGTTGTCTATATGCAAACTGCAGGGGATCCAGCTGGTCTTTGACCTCAAGTTTCAGCAGGCGTAGAATCAGCCACTCCAGGGTCTTCATGATGTGTGAAGTAAGGCCCACTGGTCTGTATTCACTTAGCTCAGCTGGACATTTTCTTTTTGGTACCGGTACGATACAGGAAGTTTTCCACAGAGCCGGCACCTCCTCAGCTGTAGACTTTGGTTGATAATCCTTTGTAGAGGTTCAGAGTTGGGCAGCACAGTCTTTAAGCAGCCTTGGACACATAACATCTGGACCAGCACCTTCCCAGAGCAGAGTCTACCAAGCTCCAACCTCACGCCTATCTCAGTGACAGACGGGGTGGGGTGGGGGGGATATAAGATGAGAAGACTAGATAAGAAGCAGCAGCAGTGGAGATGTCCACCAGTAGAGAAGGAGAAGCAGCAGTGGAGATGTCCACCAGTAGAGAAGGAGAAGCAGCAGTAGAGATGTCCACCAGTAGAGAAGGAGAAGCAGCAGTAGAGATGTCCACCAGTAGAGGAGGAGAAGGAGGAGTGGGATGAAGAGCAGCAGTGGAAGTGGGTGTTACCGCAGTCTTGAACCTGTTGAAGAACATCACCCACAATTGGCTGTCTTTCCTTTGTGTTGTAACCAGAGATGGTACTGAGTCTTCTCCACACCGTACTGATGTTGTGGTGTTGTAAACTCCTCTTCATCTTCTTTTTGTGTTCCACCTTTGCTATCTTCAATCTTTAAATTGAAAATGTCATCTGTTATGTGAACCTTTGTCAGAGCGCATTATTTTACGAAATTTGAATGATATGCAGCTGTTTTTTCTTTTCAGGGTGGAATAAAGCTTGAATATCCACGTGGAAGGCCAAATTTCTTCGAAGTGTACATTAAAAAACCAGACTTTGACTTCAAGCTCACATTTTCATCAAAAAGGGAGAATCAGCCTGTGTGGGAGTGTGAGGTCAGAAGAGGTCAGTTTACAACAGAGTTCATTTCACAACTTTATGACTAATATCAGGAGCTCCAAATACTTCATCTGCCCAACAATTCCTCCGGAGCAGCTTTTGGTAAAATTCAAAAGAACAGCATCCATTGAACAGAAAGAAACCATGTCTATGGTGTCTTGACAAGGTCTTTGCTTAACATGCTTAGATAAGGAAGAATATTGAAGATCAAGATGTTCTCCAAACAGGTCAGAAGGAAAGTTCTGGAGAACGACAGATTACAGTTTAAGGAACAAAATAACATTGAAAACTCTATTAAAACACCATGAATTCTGAGAAAATTAGAACACTCAGACCAGGAAGAGGGGCATTAATCAGAGAGATAATAGAGTCTAGAGATGACCCTGATGGAGCTGCAGAGCACCACCACAAACACTGAGGGTCTGCTTACAGGACCGCTTCAGTCTGATGGATCCAGCCCGCCGCATTTACGTGGCAAAAACGTATGTTAGGTTGATCTAATCAAATGATCCAAACCTTCCAAAGATCCATTATAATTTTGGGTGTGGGGCAACAAATTAAGCCTTTACTATTATTCTATAAAACCTGTTTTTATTTGAATTAATTTAACTTTTATGGAGTTTAGGTCATGTTGAACTGTGAATAATATTGTCTTTATTTCTGATTCTCAGAGGAATACCAAAGAGATCCACCAGGTAAGACACATTTCCATCCATCCATTTTCTATACCCGTTTCATCCTTGAAGGGTCACGGGGATCTGCTGGAGCCTATCCCAGCCGTCTACGGGCGAAAGGCAGGGGTACACCCTGGACAGGTCGCCAGTCCATCGCAGGGCCACACATACAGACACACAACCATTCACACTCACATTCACTCCTACAGGCAATTTAGAATTATCAATTAACCTAACATGCATGTCTTTGGACTGTGGGAGGAAGCCGGAGTACCCGGAGGAAACCCACGCAAGCACAGGGAGAACATGCAAACTCCACACAGAAAGGCCCCGAGGTTCAATCCAGGACCCCCCCCTGCCGAGGTTCGAACCAGGAACCTTCTAGCTGTGAGGCAACAGTGCTAACCACCAAGCCATTATTTGTATTTAGAAGAGCTGCATTTTGGTTTCAAAGGGAAGTTTAATATTGAGCTTCAGTAGTTGTTTCTTAGTTAGTTTGTAATTTTCAAATGCCTTTTTAGTTTTAACCAAAGCGAGGTTCATTAAACTGTCGTGTTGTTGTTTGTATCAGGCTGGATTTACCTGCTTTATAGACCTTAAAGGGCCAGATGATTTTTTATTTCCACACGTAAACCCTTAGAATTGAAAGAAATGACTTGTTCACAAGTATAAAAGAGGGACAAATCTGCTATTCCTCTACAAAACCGATTAAATTCAGTTTTATTGTTACAACACCAGTTCACAGCAACAGTTGTCTCAGGATAAAGTTAAAGGTGAAAAGTTCAGTTCCAGCAGTCCAGGCTCCTTCGATGTAATTCAGTCCAACACAGCACTGAGGTACTCCAGCAGAGGGATCTCATTGAGACCTCATCACCAAGACAAGAGTTTATGAGACACATTTAGACTTTGATCTTCAAATACCAGCATCAATCATAAGAAAAGAAGAGGAATACATTTTTTGAGTTCTTCAGTTTTTTATTACAGCTGCAACGTTCTCAAGTGGAGCAGTGGCCATCGAGACTATGAGTGCTGGTAAGTTAAGAGGTTTAAACCGTGATGGTCTTCATTAGAGTCTTTTCGTTTGTGGTTATATCCTGGCACATAATCTAATTTCATCCAGATATTTGCTCAGCATCAGAACATATTAGGGCATGTTAGAGAAGATGCAGAGTCAGCTACTTTGTCTCCAACTTTGTTTCAGTTGTGCATGCTTTAGATGCAGCGACCGGTGTCAATACAATGGTGGACGATAGGCGCTGTGAAGGTATGCAGTCTCCTGACTGTCACTAATCCAAGACCTCATTTTATTGAAGTTACAGCTTCATCTAGTGATTTAAACTGTGAATTTCTTCCTTGGGGTTGGGTTGAGTTGATACTTGGGGGGGGGGGGGGGGGGGGGGGGGGGTGGTTGTGTTAGTTTCTTGGGATGATGGGGGAAGCAGATGATTAAAGGGTCTGCAGTCATCTGTGTGTTCTGGATCAGTCTGTGAAGAGGGCTGAGCTAAAATGCCTTCAATCCACCAGTTAATCTCATAGTCTGGAGAAACTTCTGGAGAAAAAGAAGTGGACAAAACCCCTGTGAAGTCACTCATAAGTTTTCTGAAGAGTGCTTTTGATGCCTGGTTTTTGTGTCTCTGCAGGATTTAAGGAA
Source organism: Hirundichthys speculiger (assembly GCA_018398805.1). Lineage (NCBI taxonomy): Eukaryota > Metazoa > Chordata > Actinopteri > Beloniformes > Exocoetidae > Hirundichthys > Hirundichthys speculiger. The sequence continues at coordinate 105,058 of JAGFBZ010000131.1, forward strand.
CAGGTCCGACTTAACCCTGGTTTAATCCCAAATTGTCAAATGAGTGAAAGGAGCAGGTCTAGAAGAGGGTTTAGCTGTCTTACATTGCTGCTTATCGAATCTGTCCATGTGTTCTCATTTAGATGTTCCTGCTCAAACAATATCTGAAGTGAGTTCTGCTGGATATGAACTGAGGACAAGAAGAGCTCTGCTTGGCCCTTCAGGTGATCGAAGGCCTCACCCTGTTAGCTGCTCAGCCGCCACTAATCAATTGAACCTTGGGGCCTATTGGCTAATGGTCTGGTTAGTCAACTTTGAAGGCAGATAAGGATAAGATGAAGGTCAGCTGCTGCAAGAGGTTACAGCTAAGGAGTCAGGGGTGTAACAAAAAAAGGTTTGGGAGCCACTGAGCTGGGGACGGTCCTGTTGGTGTACTCTGGCTAGCCTTCAACCAGGGTAAAGATGGCTCCTTCAGCTGCTCTGCACAGCTTTTGCCCAGAGCCCTTCCAGACCAACCGAAAAATCAGGTGGCAGGTCTTTTACAGTTAACAGCACATGAAGCCATATTAAAATGATCATGACCATTAGGTCTCTATTCACATCTCAGAAGTCAAGTTCACCAAAGGTGCTAAGTAGCTAAAGTGAGAGCTCGCTGTTTGACATCATAGACTGAGTCAAAAACCATGTCCGCAGTAGGTGCAACTGGACTACCAGTGAATATGGCATGTAAGGGAGCAGAATTCAGGCATCCAGGGCTTTGCAGACACGTGTCTTTCTCTCCATAACGGTTTCCTCCGGTTAATCCAGTAGAACTAGAGGATCGCCAGTCATTGCAGTCTGTGTTGGCCTGTTCCTCGCTGAACTGACTGGATCATAACCTGGACTTTCATGTGAGGCTCAACATTCCTCACCCTTATGCTAACTACTCACATGGTTAAGCACAAATTAAAGATGTGATTGAAGTGCATTTGCAGACATTTTCGTTTCACCACAGTAAGATTACAACAACCTTCTCCAACAGCCTCCCTTCATTAGGTGCACCATCATGTTTGGACTTGTCAGTGGTACTTTTATTACAACAAGTTTCGAACGTTTTGTAAGTTGTTGCATGAAATGACTGCTTGAAATCTGTGATTCATAGAAACCATCAGGTGCTGAGTATCTTCATCAAGTTTCTAATGCAGCCTCCTCTGCTGTAGTTTGTTTCAGGACCATGTTCTCTGAGCTTTTTCCTCTCAGCATAGAGGATGACTGGCTTGATCCATCAACGATGTTCCTTCTTTACCTTGGAGAAACTGATATGTGACCTCAGCGGGACACTTTATTGATTAATTTGTTCATTGTTCTCAAACAACTTTCTAGTTTTGTTTTCAGAGGCTCCAGAAGTGCCACCCAACTCAGGGTTGGATAGACAGAAGGTCCTCCAACTGGACTTAAATGTCTAGTCTCAGTAGAAACAAATAGAGATGTCTAGAGTAGAAGCAGGGTGGAAACTTTTAATGTCACAAAAATGATATTTTTCTCTGAATAATTTAACATTCGTAGCATTTTTGTGTAGTTTGGAAGAAATCCCAAAAATCAAATAGTAAAAAGTTTTTAGGAGCAGTAACTGAAGTTATTCAGCCCTTAACTGTAATTTGCTTCCTTTTTCTTTGTGTTTTTTTGTCAGGTTCGAACCCTAAAATCGTAAAAGGGATCTTGAAAAACACCCTGAAAGATCTTTCTGAAGATAACTTTAAGGAGTTTTGTGACGCGCTCTTGGACTGTAGGGAGGGGCCCTGCGTCAGACGCACCCAGGTGGAGGGTAAAAGCCGCTTGGATGTTGCAGATGTGATGATGACTGCTTTTACCGAGAAGGAAGCTCTGAAGGTGGCCGAGGAGATACTCAGAGACATCGGCTGCAACCAGCTCGCAGACTCACTAGCTAGGAGAAACATCTGGATTCATGGTCTGATGTAGGAGCAGCAGACCATGAACCAACATCTGTGGTCAGCAAACTCAGTGGAGGTTTGAGTGATGATCAACAACTATTCTATATTCATTTCAAATATAGACAAGCTTAAGCTCTGAAGCTTGTTTGAATTTACTGAACAGAACAATCATAAACACATCCAATCAAATGAAGACCAAACAGCCTGATTTACTTTTTACTTTTCTCGTGTGTAAATGAGTGTCCTCCAGCAGGTGGCGCTTTGCTGCTCCAGTATTGAAGAGAACTTTTGAATCCTGAGTTTTTACACTGTTTGGCTTCAAAGTTTTTCTCCTGCTAGTGGAGTTTTTTTTTTTTTTTTACCTGCCATTGTTTCTTTAAGATTGAATGATGTCACTAATAGTTAATATTTGCTGATCCTAAAATGAGTTAAATTGTAATAGATGCTGGACAAAGTTGGATTGAACTGAAAAAGTTGAATACTTGTGTTTTCAGGAACTGTTTTCTAGAAGCTGTAACTTCCGTCATTTCAGCCTCTGAACAGTCGTTTGTTTTTTCTTCAGTGGAACATTTTTGTGGATGAACACATGGAGGCCTTGATCCAGAGAGTGATCAGTGTTGATCCCACTTTGGATGCACTCTTAACGAAAAACATGTGCCAACAAGAAGATTATGAGAGCAGGAATTCTGCCCACCTCTCAGAAGAGGATGAGGGAGCTCTATGCTGGTCTCCTGAAAGCTGGCAGAGATGTTTTCCTCTCAGTTCTTCAGGAGCAGCAGGAATATCTCATCACTGACCTCCAAAAAAAATCGACTTTCTCTTTGATAACAGCTGGATGCAGCGGTGGAACATGTCACTGCCGGGGCGGGGGCGGGGCACATGACCAGGCCCTTTAAGTCCAATAAAATTTGTGATTACATCGTTTTACAACATACACATGCCTGCAACAGCGGGGCTTACAAACATTACTATTATATACAAGCATTATTTTTGACACATAGCTCAAAGCATTTGATAGTGAGAGTTCAACACTACGAAGAGCGACCATGTCATTTTGAAATCAATCAAACCTCTAGTATTATGGCATAATTTATTGTCTAAAATGTATTCGGCGGTATGCGGTTGTGACGTTATGCGGGAGACGCACCAGTTGTTGTTGTTGTTGTTGTTGTTGTAGCAGCTTCATTCATTCATTCATTCATTCTGCTCGGTACCAAGTGCTGATTTCCCCTGATGTGTTTCCATTGCTGTTAGTAAATACCAACTCTGAGCACGTCATTGTACGAGCCTTTTTGCAAGAGTAACTCGACAAAACCAACATGAAGTCTAACAAACCATGAAAACAACAAAAACATGAGGCTACCTGGCCCCTTATAATAATGTTTGGCGGTGAGGCTACTCCAGTAACAACCACATCAACAGTTTAGAACTAACTCACATGTTGTTTTCACTGACAGTGATTGTGAGAAATTGTACCTGTAAGATTCAAGATTCAAGATTCAAGTCTCTTTATTGTCATTATGCAGGCATAACGAAATTTTGCACGACACCCGGCAGGCACACACTTAAATACACACATAAATAAATCACACAGATAAATAGATGAAAAATATATACATTCTTGTAGGTGATATTTACAGATTGTCAGTGTTTATTTACAGAGAACTGACTGTGCGGGGGTTGATGGGAGAGGTGGGTGGGAGTGAGAATGGGAGATAAAGTGCAAGTGACACAGAGGTGTGAATCTGTGTGAGAGGTAGGTGATTGTGTGTGGCTGTGGGGGGGAGGGTCCATGTTTAAAGCTCTGTAGGGGGGGGTGGGTACAGTGGTTCACTACAGGGGGGCTATGGCTTTCACAGCTCTGGAGAAGAAGCTGTCCCTGAGTCTTTTTGTGGTGGCTTTGATGTTTCTGTACCGCTTCCCCGATGGAAGCGGTACAAACAGTGCATTGCCCGGGTGGGTGGGATCGGCTGCCATGCGTCTGGCCCTCCTCTGGACTCGTGCAGTGTAGACCGAGTCCAGATCTGGTAGACGGCAGCCCACAATCCCCTGTGCTGTTCTCACCACCCGGGCTAGGTCCTTTTTGTCCTGTGACGTGCAGCTGCCGTACCACACTGTCACACTGAGACACAGGATGCTCTAAATGGTTGCTCTGTAGAAGTTCGTGAGCACCTGTGAAGAGAGTCCAGAGCGCTTCAGCTTCCTGAGGAAGAAGAGCCGTTGTTGGGCCTTCCTCACCAGGTGTGAAGTGTTCACAGACCAGGAGAGGTCAGAGGAAATATGGATGCCCAGGAACTTGATGCTGTCTACACGCTCCACGTTCCTGGGCATCCATATTTCCTCTGACCTCTCCTGGTCTGTGAACACTTCACACCTGGTGAGGAAGGCCTAAATCCGGCTCCCTGACCGTAGTGCCAGTTCTGGTGGGCTTGACCCGCTGCCAACAATGTCAGGTTCATCTCCCGGAGGATGTGTATCCAGCATTTTTAGTTTAGTCTTTTCCTGCGCTCTTTTTTTCCTTTTCTTTGCATTTTGTTGCTCCACTTTTATGCTTGTATGAACTGCCACTCATGATTAGATTAGTCTGTGATGCACCTCGTCTGCACCACGTAGACTCTGTTGACTAGTGACTGATGATGACGCTGATGGACGGCTGTTGATGACGATTTTACCCAAAATACATTTGGAGATCTTACCGGCGATCCACTTGTAAATGTGCACAATGTAAAGTTAACTGTGAGAGTGAACATGAAGCCAGCCATGCAGCACAACATTTAATTCACTGTGTAGAAACCTACATGACCAAAGTGAGTCTTAAAATTTTTTGACCAACCATGACTCATTCTGGCTGGGGAAACCTATATATATAACCTTGTACAGAGTGTATGTATTTTTCGCAGAAGTTGTTGTATCCAGTATTGCGCAAGGCGCGACTGATGCCTGAAGAGATACCTGTTTCTTTGCCTTAGCCGGGCCCATCTGAGGACTCGTTCCTCCGTCCGTGGACTCGTTCCTCCGTCCGTGGACTCGTTCCTCCGTCCGTGGACTCGTTCCTCCGTCCGTGGTCTCGTTCCTCCGTCCGTGGACTCGTTCCTCCGTCCGTGGACTCGTTCCTCCGTCCGTGGTCTCGTTCCTTCGTCTGTGGTCTCGTTCCTCCGTCCGTGGACTCGTTCCTCCGTCCGTGGTCTCGTTCCTCCGTCCGTGGAGTCGTGACTCCCTCCTCCGGACTCGTTCCTCCGTCCGTGGACTCGTTCCTCCGTACGTGGACTCGTTCCTCCGTCCGTGGACTCGTCCGTCGTCCGTCCGGGACTCGTTCCTCCGTCCGTGGACTCGTTCCTCCGTCCGTGGTCTCGTTCCTCCGTCCGTGGACTCGTTCCTCCGTCCGTGGTCTCGTTCCTCCGTCCGTGGACTCGTTCCTCCGTCTGTGGTCTCGTTCCTCCGTCTGTGGTCTCGTTTCTCCATCTGTGGACTCGTTCCTCCGTCTGTGGTCTCGTTTCTCCATCTGTGGACTCGTTCCTCCGTCTGTGGTCTCGTTCCTCCGTCTGTGGTCTCGTTCCTCCGTCTGTGGTCTCGTTCCTCCGTCTCTGTCCATCTTTCAGTCTGTGGTTCTCCATCTTTGATTGTTTCATAGCTGTTTTAGATTGTTTCCTCTGCTTTTCTTCAAGTTTCTCATCACTCCAAACTTTCTGCTGCTCCATTACTGTTTTCAGCTGTAATTTTTTCATCTTCAGATTAAATTCTGCATTAGAGCTTTTTCTTTTTGGTGTCATATTTGTGTTCTCTCAGTTTTTATGGTTTACTCTTGTCATTTTTTTTAGTATCAGTGTTCAGTTTGTGTGTACACGATGTCCTGTTATAACGACACTTCTGTACCCCTCCCATACCCATTTAAGTGAATGTTGCATATATGCTAATGTGTGCAATATGGTTGATTCTTTTTGTAACGTGTATTACTTAATGTGTATAATGTGCATTATGTATAATCTGTATTATTGAGTACGTTACTTGACACCTTAATGTCCTTGGGGATTAATAAAGTTACTCTACTCTACTACTCTACTGTTGTCATGGAGACATGGAGGATATTTGATAAGTCGTTTTGAAATATAAGTTGCATGACCAGACAACCTACGAAAAACAAAAGCGCAATTTATAAACTGGAAAATTAAAATTAAGTTACTTTTAGTATATTTTTATTTTTTATGATATGGGTACACTTGCAGTTTTTAGTTTCATCTTCTCTGATATAATTGATATTATTTAAAGTCAAAGTGAACTTTATTGTCAATCAGACCATGTAACAGTAATTACACAGAGGATTGAAATTGCGTTTCTCCAAAACTCCAAATGTGCAAAGTAAAAATAGCAAACAACATAAACATAGTATTCACAAGAGGTGTGGTCAGTTTTTTTTTTTTGATCAGTTTGAGTTATGTTGCTGATGTGCAATAATGCAAGGTGTGATAAAACAGGTGCATATGGTAAAGTGCAAAGTGCTGAATAGCAATAGCAGCATGGAGATAGGAGTATTGTAATAAATATAATTATTTTGCATACAAAGAGTATTTGGCAGACATTCAGTTATTTAATTTATAGTTATTTTAACAGTTGGCTGGTCTTGTGGGTCCAGTTTACAAGAGTGAGTTGAGCAGTCTGATGGCTTGTGGGAAAAAGCTGTTGTTCAGTCTGGAGGTCTTGCACCGCATACTGCGGTAGCGCTTGCCAGATGGTAGGAGGGTAAACAGTTTGTGTGCAGGGTGGGTGAGGTCTTTGATAATACTAGTGGTCCCTTTTTGGCAGCGGGATAGATATAAGTCCAGGATGGATGGTTGGGCTGATCTGGTGATCTTCTCTGCTGTCCTCACCACCCTAGTAGGGCCTTCTGGTCAGCAACAGTGCAGCTGCCGTACCAGACAGAGATACAGCTGGTGAGGATGCTCTTGATGGCACCCCTGTAAAAGGTGATGAGGGCAGAGGGGGGGAGGTTCGCTCTCCTCATCCTGCGAAGGAAGTGGAGGCGTTGCTGTGCTTTTTTGACGAGGGAAGTGGTGTTTGTTGTCCATGTCAGGTCGTCTGTGATATGCACTCCAGGAACTTGGTGCTTTTCACAGACTCCACGGTGCTGCCATTGATGGGGGGGTGGGGGGTGGGGGTGAAGGAGGAGGGTGGATCTAGGTTAGGTGGTGGATCTTCAAAGTCTTTGTAGAACATCTGAAGTTGTTCCATCATTTTTAGCCAGTTTGTCTAACATTTATTTAACATTTATTTATGTTTTATACAGTATCACCTTTTTTGGCATTAAGGTTGTATAATCAATGTTGTATTTGATAAAACTAAGATGAAAATGAATCTTTGTCCAAATCAAGGTGAGTGTAATTAACCAATTATTGAGAATAATTATTAGATTTTCCTCAGAACTCAGTGGTTAAGTCTTTCCCTATTTGATCTGAAAATAGATTTTTTTTTTTTAAGATTTGCAATTACAACAGTTTTCTTTACTTTTATCTGTAATATTTAATAAACAGCATAGAAATGAAAGGAACATAAGATGAAGATAAGTTAGAGAGATAACATGTACATGTACATGACAAGAAAAGACAGGGATCCCTCGCTACAACTCCTTCTGCGATCCTGTCACAAAGGCTACCAGAATGTTATTACCAAGTTTATATATGAAGCAAAGTCCAACAGCGCCACCTTGGGAATTGTAGCAAAAGAATGTCAGGATAATTTTAATGTTTCGACAACACAAAAGGCATTCAGTTCCATTCAACCAATAGAAAGGGGAGGAGACGTGGTTCTCAAATAAAACATAGTTCTATTAAGAAGTCACAAGAATTATAAAGACAGCAAGTATGGTCAAGCCTACTTCAGCGGCTGAGGCCAGTGGGGGGGGGGGGGGGGTACAGCAGAGTACAGCAGGCCTACAGCAGGCATACAGTCAGGCGTACAGCAGTCCAAACACACATGTGCCACTCACAGCAGATGGGGATGTGCAAAGTGTTGTAAACCAGCCTGGCCCTTTAAGGGGGGGTAGCCTGGGGGTAATGTGTGTGTGTTTGAGACGTGCGGGCGGCAGAACGAAAGTGGAGTGAGCATGAGCAGCAGCCCCCCGTTTATGGATTTGCATCCTCCGTCGACTGACAGGAGTCGAACAATACAGACTGTGTAACGTTGCAAGTTCCGTGCAGTGCCTGAATAAAGTGCCATTCCAAGCAGAGAAAACCGGACTTTTTCTTTTGTTGTCAGTGGTGTGTTACCTGCTAGTTAGGAGCCTGGAATAGCACAGTATGGCGGTTTCCCTACTACGGTTCGGGGACCTGAGAGGCCGCGATGGTAACACTGGGGGCTCGTCTGGGATTTATTCTGCAAAAGAGGGACAGAAAAGTCACTACTATTCGGCGAGAAAAAGGTAAATCTCCAGCGGAAAAAAAAATAAAATGTGGCAATGCGCAAATATGGAAGCACTGCTGGAAACAGGCCTGTCGAGGTAACAAGACCAAATAACAGCAAAAATCAGTTTTTGGCGGATGCAGCAGAGACCTCTCCAGAGAACGCAGTTAGTCCAGTGGATGGCAGATATGCCGGCAACGGATACAGCACTAACCCCTTCCTCGTTAGCATGGAGCTAACGCCAGCTACACATGAAAGACTGGCCCGCGAATCGCCGCCACGGCCAAACACAAGCCAAAATCCTTTAAATGTTAATCTTTTTCAGTTTGTAATTCTGATACATGTATTTCCATCAGTTCCAGGAGCCTCTATTTTTTTTTTAATATCAGTAAGTAATGCACTTTATTTAAAGGTGGGGTGGGTGTTCTTTGAAAAAACGGTTCCAGCAATCCAACTCAAGTGAGATTTTGAAAATATACACTCCCTCCCTCCTCCCAAAGGCTCCGCCTCCTCCTCTTCGGCCCACCCCTCGAAACCACGTCTTCACACGATTCATGACTACATGAACCGCAGGGAGGGAGGGAGGGAGGGGTAGGTGGGAGTGCATTGGTATTTGATGGACATATTAGGTAGCCAATGAAAGTAATGATGATCACTATTTTGATTGGTCAGAGTTTTTCTCTGATTATTCCCTCTAGACTGGACCAAAACGTTTCGTTTTTTTTTGCAAAAATTTTATTTCAGTGGTTGCAATGGGAATGTGAAAAGGTTTTCAGGCAATATTGTAAAAAGTGCTGCAAAAAAAGAACACCTACCCCACCTTTAAGTTAATGTGAGATATCAAATAAGTTTGTTTGATAGCTTCAAGAAAATGTTTGAGAGGCTTGCCAATAGTTTTTCATTGGAAAAAATAAATATCTGTTCATTTAAAAAGTCCAAACGATTTTTGATTTTGTTCATAGTATTGATGTAATTATCTTAGGTATATGTGGTGTGTTATCGGTATCGGCCATTTAGGAGCTGAAAATTATCGGTATCGGTTTTAAAAAACAGTTATCGTGCATCCCTACCGCCTACCAAAGAGAACAAATGACAGTTTTGTCATTTGGTGTCAGGAAGCCCACCTTATTCTTAATGTAGACAAGACAAAAGAACTTGTTATAGAAATGAGAAGGAAGAAACCTGAAACTGACCTTTTTTTGATTAAAGGACAGTCCATAGAGATTGTACCCTCACATAAATATCTTGGTGTGCATGTTGACTGTAAACTGGACTGGAAGATGAACGCCAAAGCTATTTTTAAGAAGGCCCAGTCCAGATTATTTTTCTTACAGAAACTCAGATCATTTGACATCAGCAGATTCCTTTTAAATGTTTTTTTATAATGGCATTTTAGCAAGTGTCCTTTATTTGCGGTTGTTTGTTGGGGTGGCAGCCTGACATTGGAGGACAGGAACAGGATTAACAAACGTATTAAAAAGGCTGGATCTGTCATCGGTATGAGCCCTTCTTCTCTGGAGGTCATAACAGAGCAGAGGACTGGGAGGAAGCTCAGAGCTGTCCTGTCCCAAGATGATCATCCACTGTATAGCTTTTTTGTGAGAAGTGGCAGAAGCAGACGGCTTCTTTTGTCCAGATGCTCCACAGAGAGACTTAGGAAGTCCTTTGTTCCTGCAGCAACCAGACTGTTTAATTTGGACTGCTGATGTCATATCTTGCTGCTATACTAGTCCTTGTACTGCACATTGCACTTTAAACTGCAGCCACTCTTTTAGACTGTCATAACTTGCTGCCATATTTGCTTGTACAGTGCACTTTAAATTGCAGCTATATTCTTTGCTGTTTAACTTGCTGCTATACTTGTCTTGCACATTGCACTTTTAAATGGATTTGTATTTTTCTATGCATTTTTTTTCTTTTATCTCCCTTTTTTTTGGGGGGGGGGGTCATTTTCTGGTTATTTTGCTGTTGTATTGATCCACTGTTGTCCCTAGGTGGAGATATTGTTAATGTGTATTGTTGATTGTTTTATGTTGTATTGTTGTGGCCAGGGTGGCAATGAAGTTTCGCCTTTGGGGATTTTTAAAGTTGAATCCATCCATCCATCAACAATGACATGACATTTGATCTATTACTTTCAGAACACAATAATATGTTAATTTATAATTTTGTTTAATTGTAAAGAGAAGAAATGACTGACAAAGAGGCAGTTTCATAAAGTATTTAAACCTTTACTCCAGTCAGTGTTCCTATAACATCAATGAACATTGGAACATCAAACAATACCACACCTGACAACAAAGAGCTTCTAGAACACAAATATCCAGAGATGTTTCCTGCTAAATGTGGATTTTGCAGATACAAAGGCCCCCTGTAGCCACTTGGCAAAAACAAACTCCTAAACCTGCAAATAATAAAGAGGCCCATAAATGTAATACAGTAAAGGATAAAATGTATAAGCACAAAGATCTGTAAAAGCAGAAGTCAAAGTCTTCATCTCCAGAAGGAGCTGAACATCTTCGTACAGGAACTTTTAAAATTACCCAGAGAATGTAAAAGTAGTCAAAACTTGAATAGAAAAAGCAAAAACTGAAATTAATGATAATTATCTCAAAACTAACAAATAAGAACGAGCTAAATGCAGCAGGTGAGCTACATACTAGCCACAGCTAAGTGAGAAGAAATGCTCAATGAAGAAAAGTAAAATTAGAAGCATGTTAAACTAAGTTAAATCAATGTTATGCTCAAAAATGATAAGTCAGTTGCATGTCAACAGCAGCAAAATGCTAAGCTCACTTAAGTTAGTTGAATAGTACCTGGAGCTAAAATAGTCACATACTAACCAAGTTAGGAGCATGGTGAATAAAGCTAAGTAAGCCCCTTGCTAACCCCGCTGTGGGGCTCGTCCAGTTGCTAAGCTAAAAAACAACTGACTGCTGTGTCTTCTGTCAGACTCTGAGCGCCGCTGATCCCACCCCTTTTCTACACCTGCGAGTGAGTAACTCCATGGTAACCTAAGGGCTGCAGCTAACAGTCTGCACAGCATGAGACCACTGAGGTGGATCGCTGCTGTTTTTCCCATAAAGCTAATCAAAAATAGTTCACTCGATCAAAGCCATTTTGATACTGTTTGATTCAGAAGAGATAGGGAAGTGCAATGATGTAATTTTTATTTTATTTTCAAGATCTAGAAAAAAATAAAACAATGGTAGTGTTGTGCCTATAAAGTGCTCAACATAATTGGTGTCTTAAAGCCTCTCACTGTGCAACAATTATGTTGTGCATATAACGTGCTTGTTTAGTTATGAAGGGGGATTTTACCAACTGCCTTAAGAGATAGCTGTTAATAAAGGTATTAAGAAAGAATAAATTGAAATGGGGCACCACCTAAAAAAATCCGGAAACAAAGACTAAACAGCACAATCAGTCTCAAAATGGCTGTTGTTCTATGCATGCCAGCCTGTGACCAGGTGTGGCGCTATAGAGCAACAGAGAAAGTGTGAGTCCGAGCACAGACTTCTTCAACCAGCAGATGTTACAAAACTGTGTAAAATAACCACAAACAACTTCTCTCATTAAAATGTATCAGAATTTATTAACACAAGTATCAAAATGAACAAACACTTGAATCAAGATCCTGATATCTACTAACTAAAAGATGACTAGACCAGTGGTGCACAAACTGTGGTACGCGTACCTCTGGTGGTACGCGAGCACTCTTTGGTGGTACGCGGGGGAATGTCAGGACTTTCCACATTTTCACTTTTCTTTTTTTTTTTTAATTAATTTAGAAACAAACAATCTATTATAAATACGTTTTAAACAAAATTCAGGTAACAATAAATAACTACAATAAGGAATAAACATATCTCCTGTGAATTTAAAGCTAATTGAGAAGGCATCAATGGCTATATTTTAAAATTGGTCATCATGGTGGTACTCGGAGAGCTGAACAGTTTCTCAGGTGGTATGCAGTATTAAAAGTTTGAGAACCACTGGACTAGACTAACACAAGCAAATAAAACATTAAATGGAATGGAGTATAAACTTATATACATGTATGCTGGGATGTATGGATGGACGTGTGTGTACATGTGTGTATGTGAGAGAGAAACTAAATTCGCTTCTAGTGCGAGGAGAATTCCAAGATAGCGGAGGAGGTCACGTGGTGACTTCGTGCCTCACCAAGATGGCCGCCACCTCACACGACTAACGGAAAATTGTTAGTAAAGGAAAGGAAAGGAAAAGACAGAATAAAATCAACAAAGCTAGAATGTTTCATGGCGGCGACAAGCAAACAGCAACTCTGTTTTTTTCCTACTGATGCAGCGATGTGAAGCCACTTTACCAAGCTGTTCTGATTTTGAACTGGGAACCGAGGGTGGGGATGCTTTTCACAATTAAAAAAAAAATAAATCAAAGCAATTTAGTTACGACAGGACCGATGGTCCGGTTTGAAGTATGTGTGACACACAAGAAAAGGGAATTTGAAAACACTAAACTAAGCTCCGCCCAGAAACAAAAGCCTCTTATGTGGATCGCTCAGGAAGCGATCAATTGTGTTGTGAGATCCGTGGAACTGGTTTGATGACCCAGGATAGGCAGTATAGGGCAGGTTTGAACGTACACTCCGCTGGTATCCAGGAGCGGCTCTTCTCCTCTTTCTCTCTTTGTGGTCAACTGAGAGATGCTGCGTTATGCAGCAACGGCAGCCAGGCTGTCTACCTTCCCGGTTCGTCTGAGGCCGGTCAGGTGTCCGAGGCGCACGGGTGATTCCGTCATTTCTTTCGTATGTTGCGGGCTCACTCCGTAGGTGCGTCATCGCGACAAGACGTGTGCTTGTCCTTCCAACCATACGGGAACTTCTCAAAAGGGATACCGGGAAATGTAGGCCTTTGGCTTATTTACCTTCCTGGAGCAGGCCAGAGAGATGTGCAGCTTTGTTAAGGTAGACGAGGTCAGAGAGAGAGAAAGGAGGGAACTGGTATTTATGTGAGGGGATGCGATCAGCCTTTGGCAGGGATCCCTGCTGTGTAGTGGGGATCCTTGGTCAGTCAGAGTGTGACATCACTCTCACACCTTGTCTAGTTTTATTGCAGAAAGGCGTGAAGAGGATCCAAAGTAGTGTGAGACACACAAGAAGTTGCAGAACAGCAAAGCAGCATCTGTCTGAGAGAAAACAGTAGGACAATAAAAGCTGTTGAACTGTCAAGTTATTGAACTTTATCTCTTTCTGTGTTGATTCAGAGATCCCAAGCAGCAAAAAATGATATGTTGTTAGATTTCAATATCAATTTCAAAATACTTTATTAATCCCCCAAGGGGGAAATTCTAGGGGTGTACTAGGGGAGCTGCTCTTGTCCAGCGCTCCTTTTCATGCCAGGTCCTTGGTCCGAGTGCTAACTCCAGTTAACCGCCGTTAACAGCCGTTAAAACAGTTAACAGCCGTTAGAACCAGTATATCTCCATAATGATGACAAGTGAGATATCTACAGGTCAGAGGAGGAAACACCGATGAACCAGACCGTCTCCACTGGAAAGACCGAGCTCCATTCAGTCCGGCGAGTGACGGAGCCGACTGTCCCATAGCCCGGTTCATCATGCGGACCGGACCAGGCCGTTGTTGTCTCCCCGGCGGTGCTGGGCCCCACCAGGTCACCAGACGGCCCCTACCAGGTCAGCTGACCCATCCGGCGTGTAGACTGCTGGACGGGGGCACGTAGCACGCTGCTACGTCGGGGGCTCCCGTCCCGGCTCCGTGCCGGTGCAGCCCGGATCCAGTGGCGGTGGTTGCCGCGGGTAGCAGTTCAGGACTACTTAGCTTAGCTTTCCCGAACCAGCCTCCAGCGACACCGTCCATGTCCGCGGCGGCAGGTCTTCACCAGCCGCAAGAGGACCGATCCGCCCCCTGCAGACAGTATGTAGACATCCGACCGCAGATCACCACAAACCAGGCACAAACTGGAGCATCCAGCGTCGCAGGGATAAATCCCGGAGCAGCAGCGAGAAGCCTCCATGCCAGGCGTCGTCATGATGACATCCATGAATTCGTTAGATGAAGTGTGTACTGAAGTTGTCTTTGATAGTTTCTTTTACAGAGGAGCAGGATCAGGGCCGGACTGGGAGACTTTTTCAGGCCAGGAGTCAGTCATGTAACCAGGCCACCCTGGCCTTGCCCACACGCGCACGTTCACACCTACATGCATTGGCACGCATGTACACGAACACACACACACACACACTGCATTCCAAATAGAAGTTCAAATATGGGACCTATGTACAAACTAAGTTAGGAATATACAGTAACTTTTGTGTTTGGGGCCGGGCTGAATAAACTTGTCAATTTACGGCATTTGGCCGCATCCTCCTCCAGTGCCTCTCTTTTTTTCTGTCTCTCCCTCTCGGCACCGCCTTTTTCTTTTTTTTTTTACTCGGGTTGGGGTCAATGGTTTAGTCAAAGCCTCGACTCTTCCTCTCTGCTACACACACAGCGCGACTGCAGCATCAGTGTCACACCCCCCCTTCCTCCGCACGCTGTCTGTGCGGTTGACACGGACTGTTGGGGCGGGTGTTAATCAAAACAAACCAATCGCCTTGTCCTCCTCACATGCTACTGGCCTGAAATCTGAAGTTGCTGCTATACGCATGCGCAGTCAACTCGGGTAGGAAGATATTATGGGTAGGAAGAAATTTCACAACACCGGAAACATATTGCCAAATGTACTATAATTATCTTATCGGTACGATAATTTAGCCATTTGTACGATGTACGATCAATATTTGTAAAAAAAAACAAAAAACAAAAAAACAAATAAACAAACAAAAAAAGTGTACGATAATTTCGTAAAAAGCTTTTATGCAACAAACTGATGGGTTATTTTTATTGTGAAGCAGCCATAGGAAGGGAAATGTGTTCATGTCGTGTCACAAGTCATCGTGAGTGGAAGGTGGCTATAGTGCGTCAAAAGCGGGAGGCCAACTCCTGCGATGCTAATGCTAACGCTCGGTGACGTCATCAACCTGTCCAGAAAGAAGGTCCTTCAATGTCGACTACACTGTAATTTCATTTCTATCAAACTGATTTCACATTACTGCACTGTATTTAGTTTATAATCAGGACAGGACAGTTGTAGCACTAGGGATAGTTACCAGCCTAATTCTGATTATTCATTTCATAGGATGAAGAAATGCAGTCCAAAAGGGGAGGAATAACCCATTGAAGATCAGCACATCACAAATCTGTATCAAAAAAAGCTCAGAAAGTAAAAAATTTACTTAAAAAGACTGAATGTTCAGATCAGTTCAATTTAGTCCACAGAGACCGTTGACAGTGTTGGATTTATAATTTTTATTTCATTTACATTTAAATGTATTTTTTGATACACATCAAGGTTATTTTTATTCTATTGCTGAATGGTAATTAAAACCTTGGACTGATTTATAAACAGTTTTGTTATATAACTGTAACATTATATTATAGTTTACCGGTAAATTCACAGACTAGTTGTTGCTGCCCTCTTGTGGTTGGAAATACTAACAACTCCTGTCACTACAATAAAGACCAAACACAAACAAAGAACATGTAATCTGAGGGGTATACTACGAAGCGAGATTAGAGGGTTAGCGAGGTATGTTGAGTCTAAAACCAGGATTTCCGGTACCACGAAGGTGGCTCTCTTTCAGCCTGGCTAGATCACCATGGTAACTTACTCTGCAATCTTAACCTGGTCCGGAGCAGGTTATGTGCAGAGTTTAGGCTCAAATCGGCTCTAAAAAGCGCCGCCCTTTCACTTTCACCCAATCCCGTTGACCTGAGCGCCAGGATTGTGCAATGGAGGGAGAATATTCAGAGACCGGACTGATCCGCTGGCTTCCCATGACCATATTCTCTATGAACGCTAGAGATTTCCAGCTGAGGGAATACGTTACATTTGTAATCTGCTAGAGCCAGATATTGGCAGCGCCACCAAACGCAGCCGTGCGCTCACAGTAGCGCAAACGGTGTGCGTTTCTTTGCGTTTCTTTGCCGCGGGAACCTACATGCATTTAGTTGGTGATGCAGAAAATCTGAGCCAGAATACTGGAATAAAGGTTGTACTTGCTCTTACTAAACTGCTGAATATGTTTGTAGTATTCCCTGGCCATCTGCCCACGCTTCAAATAAAAGAAGCGTTTTACTAAATCAGGTAACATAAATTAATAGTCCATTATATTGATAATCAGTGTGACGTGGAATTTCATGTGAAATGTTGTAATATAATTCATAGATTCCCCAGGGTGATAGGGTACCTATTAAAGTGGCCGGTGAACGTATATTGGTATCACAGATAATATTAAATCTTAAATTAATTTCACATAGATTTAGCAAAAAAACTAAAGTGATTTTTATTTATCATCCATAATGGGACAGTCAGACCTACATAATGTTTAAATCTGCTGCATTAAGTTTAAAGTTTAAGCGCTCTAAAAGAGGGAGGGAGATTAATTAAGGTGTATTAAGTGGTGAAATAAATATAATTTACTGTGGCAAGAGACACTACAGAGGGCCCAGGCGGGGTTTGATCCCCAGGCTCCGGGGTGAAAGTCACGCATAATTGCCAGTCAGCCAAAGGCATATCCCCTGATCCATGTAGCCAGGACACGTGATCAATCGGAAGTCAGTGACAGGACCTCACACTGTCACATTACGAATTTACACGATCTGCAATTTTTGCCAGCACTCCTCTCTGGCTTTATTCGCACCTACAGTGTTTCTTTTGGCCGTAAAGATTTCTTTGAAATCCTCATAGCCCTGCATTATTAAAACCTGCTCCTCCTGACTGAAATATACGGACCGCCATCTATCCATTTGATCCGGAAGAGGCGTCAAATGACGCGTCAAACGCCCCCTTTTATGTGAACGCGCACAGAGCAGAAAGCAGAAAGCCGCGGTTAACAAAGATAGTTGATAACTACCGTCGTGGTACCGGTTATCTCTGATGGTGAGTTTCAGGTTTGTTAAGCCAGCTCACCCAAAGAAAGCCTGGCTGTGTTGAACTTGCTTCGTAGTATACCCCTCTGGGCTGCATCATGGTTGGATTTAATGGACCATAGTTTGGCCTAAAATACGATAATTTTGGGGTCTCTGTACGATAATTTCATTTTCACCATCTGGAAACACTGTCGGCCATTTTCTGTCGTCATTCTGAAACTTTGGACTGAGCTGTCTCTGAACATCAGACAGATTAACTCACTTCCTGTTTTTAAATCCTCTCTGGAAACTTCTTTATTCTCCTTGGATATAAACTCACTTTAAAACAATGCATTTATTGTCTTTTATTTTTCAACGCGTTTAACGTTTCCTGTATTTCAGCAGACTCT
This sequence comes from Hirundichthys speculiger, assembly GCA_018398805.1. NCBI lineage: Eukaryota > Metazoa > Chordata > Actinopteri > Beloniformes > Exocoetidae > Hirundichthys > Hirundichthys speculiger. The sequence goes on from JAGFBZ010000131.1 coordinate 122,721, forward strand.
AATCTGCAGCAGGTGGACCCGCTCTTTTAGGTTATTTTATCTTCTGTTATTTTGTCTTTCCTCCAGCCAGGCTGACCCACTCCTGTTCCTACAGCCCTTTAATCTTCTATTTGATCTTTTTATTCCTTGGCTTTGAACCCAGTTTTGTCATGTTGACTTTTATTGTTCTTCATTTTATTTACTTTTTCGTTCCTATTTTATTGTTATATTGTTGTGTCCAGCCCTCTGGTCAGCTGTGCTGTTTTTAAAATGCTTTATCAATAACGTTGGGTTGAGGACACATTCACCTTTCACATTCCCACAAAAAAAGTGCTACAAGATTAAATTGCATATATATATACTAGATGGTTTTGCTAGATAATGGCACTAACCATGAATGTAGATGAAGACACACAAAATAAATAAATAAATAAAACAAATAAAATAAATTTGAGTTGAGTTTGACAGCTGGGAATAATAAGCAAAAAATAAAAAAGGACAGAAAAATCAAATCAATGTGCAAATATACTTGTTTAAAAACTGGTTCAGAAATGTCCCAAATGTGGCCTTCAGTGAAGCTGGTGTGGGATGACCATCCTTGTATTACTGTAAGGAGGTAAAAATGACAACAATTCAGATGAAGAAGAAGAGAAAAATGATTTCTGATCCTGTTCTATTGGAGACAACACAATGAAACATATTGATGGATTAAGAATCCTGGGTTATTGTAATTTCCATTAGTGTTGGTCTTCAGTAAATGTCATATTTATCTTTTTAAAACATGTTTGAACATAGTTTTTCCAGACCATATACTGTATTTTTGTATTTCATGTCCATCTCCTGCTGTTAATCCTACTGTATCTCTTAGGTAGCTCCTGTGTTTTACTGTGTCTGTTTGCTGCTTTGGACACTTGATTGTCTTTTATTTAAACTGAAGACATCTGACCAAATAATTGTGCTCCATAGACTTCTTCTGCTCAAACATGAACTCACATTCGTGTGTTTCTGATCTCTGGGCCACTGCAATGTTGGACCATTGTCTGCTGTTACAGGAAGCTTTGAAAGAGGAGACAAACATCTCAAAAGTCGTCAAGACGAATAATCTGAAAGCCACCAACAATTCATGTTTAACTTCGTATCCATAGACAAGGATTTAGTTGGAAACAGCAAAAGAGCCAGATGGCTGATGACAACAGATGACCACATGAATAAATGTCAATATTTGATTCTTCAACTACATTAGCTTGTGTATTATAGCTGATTAAAGAACAGATACTCAACTGATCATTCAGAGGCTGGAAGTCCTGGTCGAGGACTTGCAGCTGTATATATTTTTATAGACAAAGAAATGTAGGATAAATACAGGGTTCCTATTGCACATGGCTGTGTGGTCAACTCACCTTCACGGGTTGTTGATGTCTGAGGCTCAGGTGCTGATGTGTCCCTTCATTCATGCTTGCTCTCTTCATAGCTGAACATGATAAAAATATGACATGCATTCAAGAAAAAAGTAAATAAAAATTAAACCTGAATGAAGCATTTTTGAATGTATTCATCTCTGAACATGGCAGATAAAGTCTGTAGTTTTCTGGATCTGTGAACCTCTCAGCCAGGATGGATTCCAGGTTTTGAACATCTTGATCCAGAAGTTCAGAACAGGCAGGCAGCCTCTGCAGAGTCATTCTGGAGTCATACTGGACATTTGATCAACATTTCAGCACAGATGGAGGATTCAGGAAGTAGTGACGTCACCAGCAGTCTTCAGGAGTTTGGATCAGATTTTTAGGAGGGAGACTTTGGCTTTTTAATAAATTAATAAATATAAATGTTCCTGAACAAGAACAGGATCTGAAGATATGAACAAGTCTGAAAATAAATGCGTGAGAAAGAAAAGTTCAAGCGGAGACTTCAATGTTTCCTCCTTCTCTCTCTTTTTGACTGTAAACACTTCCTGCTCTCTTTTTTCTAATTGGCCAGAATCCAGTAATCTGCCTGGAGACACCTCGATGCAGGATGCTGATTGGTTGAAGCAGCTCACGTTTATTTTAATTTGTTTAAGTGTAGAAACCGAAAGTAAAAACACAGAGACAGAAACAGAGGATCAGGATCAAAGCCAGTCAACATGTCCTCCAGCTGATGTCCAGTTGTCCACTTCTACACCTGCTGATGAGTTCAGGTACACAACTCCTGCTGGAAACAGCACATCTGCTTCTTTCTTTCTGTTTTTGTTCATAAAGCTTCATAGGTGTCTCAGTGAGTTGTGGTCAGTCTAAATCCAGGATGTTCAGCTTCATGAAGGCGTCTCTCTTTCAGCTGCAAGAAAAGTGTTTCTCAACGGGGGCGGTACCGCCCCCCCAGGGGTCGTTCTGAACCTTTAGGGGGGCGCTGGAAACATCAGGGCTGAGAGGGGGGGGGGGGTGCTCAGGCTCAAATGAGGGGTGCCACGCCTTGAGAACTTTATTTTAAACTTCCAAGGTTTCTCAAGTTTTTTTTTAATAGTGCAAATCTTTATGTTTCGATAAAATTGTTGTGCTCAGATTTCCTTTCAGAAAATAAAGCTGCTGTCTGAGACCAAAACCCCGAGTCTGCTGCTTCCATGACCCGGTAAAATCTCCTTTTCTCTTTACGTCACAACCAGACTAGCAGAGCGGGATCGGTCGCCATAGTAACGCCCGTAAACACACAACAACAGAGAAACCCCTTTCCAACACATTTATTCAACAACCAATGAAAACATACACAATCAAGACTACGTAATCACGTTTAACCACAAACATTTAGAGTAAAATCAAAAATTGGTGCAAAACAAGAAAAAGTTCCGGCAGTACAATACTAATTACATAAATTATGGATTTATTCCATCACTGAGCAACGTACATCTGCAGATTTGCTGCTATGTGAGCAGGTGTTCTCCAATGAAGCCGTCGCGATTACAGGAGCATCTTTCTAAAAAACATCCAGATAAGGCATCTAAAGACTTACTGAACAGGGATTCAGCCAAACTCTCCACATGCAGACAAAATACCGAAACCGTCTGAACCTGGTGAGCTCTGGTGCAGTGAGGCTTAAACTCATGGCGGCGTGTCCAGACATGAAAAAGCTGGCAGCAGCCCACCAAGATCAGGGCTCCCACTAAAAATGAAGAGCAGCAGTCGTTCCCTTTTGTTAATAGTTTTTCTTTTTTTTTTTCTCATTGCCAGGCCTCGTCAGTAGTCTACTCTGAAAATGACCATTTGAAATGTGTAAGGTGCATTAATTGACGCACGAGTGAAAACAGATTTTCAACAAATTCTGCTGTGGTGGTATTTTTTCTTAGTTCCAAGAATTTATTTACAAATGATGTGATGAATTCAAAAATCATAAAAGGTGGTGTGGCCTTTCTCTCTGTAGAAAGATCAATATGATTTAAATTCAGCCTCGCAGTTAAATCTCAGAAATTCAGCCTCACAGTCCAGAAGATCAACTGAAGAGGTTTCAGTCCCAGTGCAACTAAAATATTATAATATTATTTCCATATTATTTCATTTATTTCCATTTCCACAAATTAAAATCCATGCTAACATACACACACACATTTTTCATTTTTTTCCAGGGAAAGGGGGGGGGGGGCATCATGGTGGCTCAGGGGGGCGTTTGTTCACAAAAAGAATAAGAACCACCGTGCTAGATCATTCCAGAACTGACGCTGATCATGTTCATGTTCAGAGTTTGACATGAAATCTTCTTGAAGTCTTTCCTTCATTTCCTGATGCTATCTGCTCACAATCTTTTTCTACATGCTGCTTTTTTCTGTGTTGAGGCCTGTTGCAGCAGCTTCTTCCTGTTTCCATGTGACTTTGTGGAGCAGACACGACAGGAAACTTCTAGGTTTCTGCCACAACTGTTATGTCTCAACTGCGCCGCCCCGTGGCTTCCATGTGAACTGCATCATGATCAGGTTTCATTATTTCCATGTCCTCACATCCTCCTGTTTTTTCTTTCTTTTTCATCACAACTATCAGGATCTGAACTGGTGTCTCACTAAATGACCTGAAAATGAGGGAAGAACATCTTCTTGGTGTAATTTAACATTTCCGTTGTTTGGAAACACATTTTTGACATTTGTTATCATTTTCAGCATTTCTTTTTCATTCCTTTTTTTTGTTTTCATTGTTTTCATTGTCACTAAATGCTCCTTTAAATACAGCTCCTGTTCTAACTTGTCCTCAACCAGCCTTCTTGTCTCGGAGACATACGTCCACTTGCTGTTCTGCTTGGAGACGTGAAGCTCTGTAGGACTCACATTTCTTCCTTGTGTTTTGTTCTGAATGTCCATCTGTGGTTGCTCCTCTGCGTTGTCTCAGTCTGATTGTCTCTGTCCTCGCTTGTTTTGCTGTTTTCCTTTGACTGCATCAGAACCTTTCTGCTCCGTCTCTTCACCTGTCCATCAGGTGTCTGGACGACAGCTTCTTTCTTCTGCTTGAGGTTCTTGACTCTTCTTTCTCCAGTACTTGTCTCAGTCTGTCATCATGCTGTTCTTTTGTCTCACCACAGATTGAAAGCTCATCTGTGTACATCTCAATACCTTCAGTTCCTTCAAACAGTTTGTCTCACTGTCCTGTAGACCACTTCCAGAGCTGAGTTGATTCTAAGATCAAGACGGAGGAATCTATAAGACCTAAAGGAGTGTTGAACGTACAGCAGCTTCGTCTAACTTGAGTTGTCAAAAACCTGAACTTGTGTCCAGCACTGTGAAGTATTTGTCTTTTGACAGTCTTCAGGTGATTTCATCGATGGTCAGTAGCTGGTAGGGTTTTCTCATTACAGCTGGACTGAGATCACGTGGATCTCAGCAGATTCTTAGTTTCCCATTGGGCTTTTCCAGTCATAATTGGACTGACCCACTGTGGAGGCTCTTCCATTGTTGCGCTCACTTTCAATGTTTCCATTCTGTTCACTTCTGTTTTTAGTTTTTCTCTTAGAGTGACATGAGTCTTCTTAGATGTGTACTTTTGGTTTCACTCTCTCATTGTGTTCTCCCTCTTGGCACCTGATGTCCGCAAACACATCAGCATATTTTTGAATATATCCATGTCATGGCTTTTATTCAGTACCATCACTTTTGACATGTGGACAGTTGGAGCCAGTTGGACAGACGACCCGCTCTACCAGTGTTGGGCAAGTTCACTTTCTACACAAACTAGTTATGTTCATATTTCACAGAAATTAAAATGAACTAGTTCAGTCCATAGCTCATATTCAACATTTGGAACGAGAGTTCACCATTCAAAAAAATGAACTAAATAGTTCAGTTTTAGTTCTTTTTTCTTATTCTTTTTCAATGTTGCTGAGAGCAATTATTTGTCAGTATGTAGGTGCAGGCATCACCACAAAACTTGACGTTGTTAATCAAACTGCGTTTTTTATGTCCACTAACAGTCCATATGCACACAAAAAAATCAGCACCCAGGAGAGGAACAGCAGTCTTTGATGTAACAAAGTCCCATCTGAAACGCTGCTCCCCCAGAACAAAGGTCCATATACCTGGGGCCATCAGTGCAGATGGAGGAACCATCAGCAACTTCCATGGGGGGGGCATGACTATTGGTGACGGCAACAGCTGATGCTCATGGACACTAATGAGCACCAGCCCTGGGGTTTCCCTGCTGAAACTGCACGGGGAACAACATGGAGCCAGGGGACAGCTGCTGATGAGAAGTTGCTGCAGCAACGAGTATGGAGTCATCTAGAGATGCAGCGGTGGTGTCTGCTGGAAGGAGCACGGCCACACGGTGACACCGCTGAGCTAAAAGGACACAGGCTGAGAAGGGAGAAAGTGTGTTGTAGCCATAGAGCTGGTTTCCAGTTCAGCAGCTGGCTCCAGCTAAAATAAAAGCTTGACCCCAGTCAGAGTCCATGTTCAAAGACAGGCAGGGCCACCAGGGAACCTGGAGATAAACCCACTGGAGACTCACGGTAGCAGCCCACTCTGAACCCACAGGGATCCAGAAATCAGTGCTGTCTGGGTCATGAGTGTCTGACCGTGTCTGACCGTTAATCATGAGCATCATGAACAATAACAGCATCATAACTAATGTCTTCTCTGGGTGATGCTCTCCTGTTGGTCACATGAACACACAAAAGTTTCTCAGCAGACATTAAATGACCTTTGTGATGCTGTATCTACTGGGAATGTTCTCAGGACAGCTGGTGCCATGGCTCTCCATAGAAGTGTCTCAGTCAACCATCATCATGGAGATTCCAGTCTGGAGAGTCTGCTCTGCAGACTGGAATTTCCAGTCTGCAGAGCAGACTGGTCCTGCAGAAACAAACATGTCTGGTTAGACTTTGATTCTTCTCTCTCTGAGTGACGGTTTAGTCACGCGTCCCTGCTCTTCTTTTTTCTGATTGGTCAGAATCGTGAAATCTGCCTGGAGACACCTTCGTGAGGGATGGTGATTTGTTCCAGCTGCTCCAGTCTTCTATCAGCTGAGAGACAGTAAAGAAGCAGTGAAGGAAACAGACGTCCAGGATCGATCAGCAAACGAATCAATATGATTGTTTTCCAACTGATGTCTGCTTCTCTGGTCCTCCACCTGGTGATGTGTTCAGGTACGTCAATCCTGCTGGAAACAGCTTTTTTCCATTAAACTGAGCAGATAGAAGATCAACCAGGACATTGACAGTCCAGAACAACCAGCAGGGTTCTGTTTCAGACAGCAGGTTCAGTCCAAACTCTGACTCTGTTGAACCTGAACTCAGGGAAACTGACTTCTCCGTTTCTCAGTGAGGTCACTTCAGTGGTAGCTGTGGCTCATCGGTGGTTTCTACTGTAGGGGGACTCGTGTAATTTACTAATAATTTTATAATTTGCCTAGGGTGCCACCGGCTTTCTTTAAAAAGATGGAAAAATTTAAGAGCAAATGAGTCACCAATTCTAGTGGGTTCTTGAACGAGTTGGATTGGCTGTTGGAAAATTAATCATCAGAGTCGCTAATACGTTGTACAACATTTATTTAGACACAGACAAGAACACGAAACATATAAGACATTCATATATATAAAAGGCACATCAACATCACGAATTCTTCATATTTGGCTATAGCGCATGACAGGAAATGACAATAGAGAGGAAAGGAAGGAAGAGAATCATAATAAGAAAGATGGCGGGTACGCACGGGTTGCTAACAGCTAATCTGTTATCAAAGTGAACAAATTAATAAAGAGGGGCAATTCTCGAACTAATTAGCTGCCGAATAATGGGGAAGTGTGGTCCGGACGTGGTCCGTGACGCACGGACCGGTCTGAACCGTCAACACTGGGAGACACCAAATCTTATTCTCTGTCAGCCTTACCCTGGGCGAGTCTGGCGGCTTACTTGTCGTCGGCGCATCGGTTGGCACAGTTCGCAGTGGCTTTCTGCGGGAATCGTGTTCAGCCGATGGCTCTCTGGGGGTCTCCGGACGTAGCGCGTGACTCGGGCGGCTTGTACCGCTCTCTTTTCGTCTGGGTAGGCGGGTCGGTTCCGGTGGTCCGGAATCAGAGTGGCAGCTGAGACGTCTGGTGTCACGGAGTCGGCTCTGGTCGGCAGGACTCGGCAGTTAAGGAGTTCGATTGCCCGTCAGAAGTTGACGTGCGCCCCCAAAAGAAAAGACGGGGCAACAAAAATCAAAATTGTTAAACTAATGCAAAAACTCTGGGGATTTGGCAAAAGTTCTAGGCGTGGGGCTTTCGGGTGTCCAACGTCAAGCGTTTAACACTGCAGCAGCACGTAAAAAAGGTCAATGCGGCACGACTATCGCTTCTGTAAAAATGAGGACTGGAAAAATGGTGCAGAAGCAAAATCGCATTGAGAAAAATAAAATGAAGCAACCAAAATGATTTCAGGGTATTGTCCGCGCCACAAGTTTCAAAGAAAATAAAAATGAAAAAGGAGGGAAAGTTTCAGAATTAAGAACTAAGCGACTGAAAGAAAGAGTAAGAAGACTAAGAGCAGCTAAGAGAGTAAGAGTGAGTAAGCGTAAGAGAGCTAAGAGCAGCTAAGAGCTTAGAGTAAGAGAGTAAGACAAAGGACAGATCTGACTTTATACCCCTCGAATATTAAATGAGCGTTTATGTAAATAAACGGGGTTTGACCGATGCTGTCCAATCGAAGGCAGGGATTTTTCCCGCGGATCCACAGAGCTGAATGCTGGGAGATGAAGTTTTGATCCTTTGTCTCCTTTCGCCATGCGGTCTTTTGTAGTCCACAGATTTTAACAACATTTAAACAGTTACTAACCGTCAGGGTGTGTTAACAACACATCACAAACACAAATATCAAAAATTATGTCACAAGATAATAACTTTGAACCTTTCATTCAGGAAATTGCCTTGTGGAAGAGAGAATGTTATACTGGCACGAATCTTAAAACAGAAAAAATCATTTCACGGCTTAACTTGACAGTCTTTCTTTTTATGCGTTCGTAAAACGTTATATTGCCTTCTGTTATAACATTTTAAGGCAATCAGTTGTAATTGCTTGTCCTGTACACACGTGGACAAAATTGTTGGTACCCCTCAGTTAAAGAAGGAAAAACCCACAATTCTCACTGAAATCACTTGAAACTTACAAAAGTAACAATAAATAAAAATTTATTGAAAATCAAATAATCAAAATCAGCCATCACTTTTGAATTGTTGATTAACATAATTATTAAAAAAACAAACTAATGAAATAGGGCTGGACAAAATGATGGTACCCATAACTTAATATTTGTTGCACAACCTTTTGAGGCAATCACTGCAATTAAACGATTTCTGTATTTGTCAATGAGCGTTCTGCAGCTGTCAACAGGTATTTTGGCCCACTCCTCATGAGCAAACTGCTCCAGTTGTCTCAGGTTTGATGGGTGTCTTCTCCAAATGGCATGTTTCAGCTCCTTCCACAGATGTTCAATGGGATTCAGATCTGGGCTCATGGAAGGCCACTTTAGAATAGTACAACACTTTTCTCTCAGCCATTCTTGGGTGTCTTTGGCTGTGTGGTTTTGGATCGTTGTCCTGTTGGAAGACCCATGACCTGCGACTGAGACCAAGCTTTCTGACACTAGGCAGCACATTTCTCTCCAGAATGCCTTGATAGTCTTCAGATTTCATTTTACCTTGCACACATTCAAGACACCCTGTGCCAGATGCAGCAAAGCAGCCCCAAAACATTACTGAGCCTCCTCCATGTTTCACCGTAGAGACAGTGTTCTTTTCTTCATATGCTTGGTTTTTGAGTCTATGAACATAGTTGATGTGCTTTACCAAAAAGCTCCAGTTTGGTCTCATCTCCAAAGGACATTCTCCCTGAAGCTTTGTGGCTTGTCAACATGCATTTTTGCAAATTCCAGTCTCGCTTTTTTATGATTTTTTTCAGCAGTGGTGTCGTCTCCCATGAAGTCCACTTTGGCTCAAACAACGACGAATGGTGCGATCTGACACTGATGTACCTTGGCCTTGGAGTTCACCTTTAATTTCTTTGGAGGTTGTTCTGGGCTCTTTGGATACAATTCGAACGATCCGTCTCTTCAATTTGTCATCAATTTTCCTCTTGCGGCCACATCCAGGGAGGTTGGCTACTGTCCCGTGGGTCTTGAACTTCTGAATAATATGAGCCACTGTTGTCACAGGAACTTCAAGCTGTTTAGAGATGGTCTTATAGCCTTTACCTTTAAGATGTTTGTCTATAATTTTTTTTCAGATGTCCTGGGACAATTCTCTCCTTCGCTTTCTGTTGTCCACGTTCAGTGTGGTACACACCTTTTCACCAAACAGCAGAGTAACTACTTGTCTGCCTTTAAATAGTCAGACTGACTGATTATGAGTTTGGAAACACCTGTGATGTCAATTAAAGGACACACCTGAGTTAATCATGTCACTCTGGTCAAATAGTTTTCAATCTTTTATAGAGGTACCATCATTTTTGTCCAGCCCTATTTCATTAGTTTGTTTTTTTAAATAATTATGTTAATCAACAATTCAAAAGTGATGGCTGATTTTGATTATTTGATTTTCAATACATTTTTATTTATTGTTACTTTTGTAAGTTTCAAGTGATTTCAGTGAGAATTGTGGGTTTTTCCTTCTTTGACTGAGGGGTACCAACAATTTTGTCCACGTGTGTAACAGAAATGATTTGGTTATATTGAACTTTAATCGTCTCCTCTCCTCCTGAAGTGAGATTTCCTGGGTGCTCTGGTCTCACCACAGACAAGAGCCATCTGATAGATACCAGACCTAAAGGGGCCCCTGTGCCTGGCCGTTCTACATACCAACTCGTCATGAAATGATGTTTATGGCTTCCTAAAGTGGTCTCAGGATGAGAGTTGCCATGGTAACGGACATTCTTGGGTTTATGTCCCACATGCTGTGGGGGTTTTTTTTTCATCCACGTTGCAGGAAAAATTAGGTGAGAGTTCACAGCTTGCAGAGGCGGCTTTAATTAATAAAATAAAGATCCGAAGAGGGATCCTACACTACACCTTCTTTTCCTTTCGTTTTTTCACTTCTTCACTTGTCACAGACGTCAGAGTCATCAAAGAAGAATTACTCAGACCCTTCAGGCAGCCTCCATGATTCAGCAGTTGATATCATGAATGATCCAGATAACTTTTTACAGCATCCTGCTTCCACCTCTGTGAGTGAAGACCTGTTCCTGCAGGACTTCCAGAGTGGTTGGATGTGTTGATGATCGAGGCTCCTTGAAGGATCTTCCCTCTGTTTGTTACAGTGAGAATAAACCAGAAACTACAGAGAATAAACTACGAATATATGAGAATAAACAGTGAGAATAAACTATGTTTGTTACAGTGAGAATGAACCAGTCAGTGACGTTCCCGTCACCTGTCTGAAATATGTTTTTAAACTTCATCTTCAGCTGCTTCAAAGCTGCAAAGCTATTTTTTGTTAGTTTTTCTCCAGCCGTTAATATTTAAACTGCAGTCGCCGCAGTCATCTACGTTTCTGCAGAAAACCACATGACTGTTGGAGAAGATCTGATTCAATGAAGAACGGTGTTAACATGTGTTCTCAATGGGGGTGTAACGGTACGTGTATTTGTATTGAACCGTTTCGGTACGGGTAGGTCGGTTCGGGACGGGGGCGTACCGAACGAGTTTCCACACGGACATATTAAGTAGAGGACCGCATGTTGTGGAGCAGAGCGCTGCACATGCGCAGTTGTGCACACACACCCAGTGTTGCCAACTTAGCGACTTTGTCGCTATATCTAGCGACTTTCCAGACCCCCCTACGGACTTAATTTGTAAAAAGCGACTAGCGACAAATCTAGCTACTTTTTCTGGTGATTTTGAGACTCACGCGGACTCAAACCGCTAGGTTTGAAGCCATCACTTGGCTGCTGTCTGCCTCCTCTCTCTCTCTTGAGCTCAGTGCACAGCCAGCGCGCGGTCGGCGAGTTTCTGTGTGCGGACTGGGCGCGTGTCACCACATACACAAGCGAGGCGACGCGCGTGCACACAAACACCCTAATCAGTGGTAGAGAACGCTGGCTTCAAACACATGATAAAGGTAATTGAGCCCCGATATCAATATCGGGCCACATTTTAGCCAGAAAATCATACCGGGACTTTATGAAAGAATAAAAAGATTAGTTTTTAAAGAAACACCCTGAGCCTTATTCATGTTATTTAATCTGACCAACAACTTGAAACTGTTCAGGGTTGCAACTGTTCAATTTTGCACATCAGATGGATTATTTTTTTATAATGCTGCAAAAGTCTGAGCCAATGTTATTTTTATTTTGTTCTTCAAAATATCTACATTTCAGAATATTGTATTTATATTTTTGAGCAGAATTCTAGCTTTGTATAGGCTAATGTTCCTATTGTTAAAAAGCACAAAAGTGTGTCATAAACAACTAGTACATTTATATTTTGCATTTTGTTTTCTTACTGTACCGAAAATGAACCGAACCGTGACCTCAAAACCGAGGTACGTACCGAACCGAGAGTTTTGTGTACCGTTACACCCCTAGTTCTCAACTATTATTTTGTATTCCTGAAAGTTCACATTGATATTTTTTCTTTTTGAATGGAAGTTCTGAGCATTTGTGTCCCGTTGATGGACTGATGGTCAATAAATGATGTTCACTCACAGCTGAGAGCTGATGAGCTGATGAGCTGAGTCAACTAAAAGGTCTGTCTCCTGTGTGTTCGATATAACCCCCGTTTATTCTACCAACGAGTCTTGACTTTTACACGTAGTGCTGCAAGTTTCAACCTACCAACAAACCGCAACAGAGATCCACTGATGATGTCTTTGTGTAGTCGTGGTAACGCAGAGTCAACAGACTCTGAGAGTTGACTGAACCAACCCTGAACCTGATCCAAGACCAGAACCAGAACCAGAACCAGCTCTGAACCTGATCTGAGACCAGAACCAGAGATGAACCTGATCTGAGACCAGAACCAACTCTGAACCTAATCTGAGACCAGAACCAGAACCAGCTCTGAACCTGATCTTAGACCAGAACCAACTCTGAACCTGATCTGAGACCAGAACCAACTCTGAACCTAATCTGAGACCAGAACCAACTCTGAAACTGACCTGAGACCAGAACCAACTCTGAACCTAATCTGAGACCAGAACCAGAACCAGCTCTGAACCTAATCTGAGACCAGAACCAGAACCAGCTCAGAAACTGATCTGAGACCAGAACCAGAACTGAGGTTGACCAGAACCAGAGTTTGTTTAACCTCCTTTCTGAAACAGGACCCACATTTCTCTACAGCCTCTGATCAGATCCTGACATCAATGTTCATGTTGTGTCTTACCCATAATTCTCTGCTCCTTCCAGGCTCAGGACGACACTCTCTGTGGGGATTGGCCACCTACATCTCAGGTTCCACCCAGTTCCCAGAGTTCTCTGTGGTCCTGATGCTGGATGACGTCCAGGTGGGGTACTACAACTCAGAGACCAACCGCCTTACAAGGGTTGGCAGTGGAGGTGAGAAGGAGGCGGAGCTTGGCCTGGACCAGGAGGCAGTGTTTGTGCTGCAGGACATTATGAAAAGCATGAGGAAGAGGCTGAACATAGCCAGAGATCAGCTGAACCTGACTGCTGCAGGTGTGCATGTGCAACAGAGGATGACGGGCTGTGAGATTCTAGCAGACGGTCAGGCAGCATTCATCATGTTCAAGGACAGTGCCAACGGTGAGGACGCTGACAGTCTGCAGTACAACATGACTCACTTCCTGTACACCGGTGGTGACGGCTGGCAGTTCCAGTGGGACACGCTGAAGCAAACTTATTTACAGATGCTGTACTCCAACGTCTACCTGCCGTTCTGCGTCAGGACTCTGAAATACCTGCTGGAGCACGAGAAACACCTGGTGACGCGTCGTGTTCCACCTCGAGTACGCCTCACATCACAGCCGGTGGTGGGCGGGGCCCAGGTCACCTGTCTGGCCACAGACTTTTACCCTCGCCACATCAACCTGACGCTGCTGCGGGACGGCGAGCCCGTGGACCAGGACCAACTGACCAGCGGCTCGGTGCTGCCCAACGGGAACGGCCTCTACCAGCTGAGGAAGACGCTGACCATCCATGAAGAGGATCTGCAGAGGAAGCACGAGTACACCTGTGCAGCGTCTCACCTGAGCCTGGACAACCGGCTGGATGTGAGCTGGAGGGCCGAGTCCTTCCGTTCACACAGAGTCCACGTCATCTCTGCTCCTGTGGTCCTGATGGTGGCCACCATTCTGCTGCTGCTGGTGATCATGAAGATGAGGAAGAGGAGGGCGGGATCAGAGGATGTTTCTATGGTAACACAGGAGCAACCAGCAGTGATGGACAGACTGGTCCAGAGACAGGAGTCTTCAGGCAAATGAAGAAGCTCCTACATGTTTTCACTGCAGCTGAAAAATATGGCGTTCTTCTTTCCCGCTCACACGTTTAGGTCTTCAATCAAAGCTTTTAGGTGGTCACATGTGCTAGTTTGTCATCATCTTATTATCATCTCTGGTACCTCCAGAGTAGCTCTGCACCAGGCAGAACTTCAAAAGGCTGAAAATAATTTATTCCTGACCCAGAAAAACAGACAATTAAAACAATAAACACTTCTGGAAAACAAGAAGATTCTGAATGTCCACAGCAGCTCTCAGTTCATGAAGTGTCTTCTGATTGGTTGAAATCCTGTAAGACTTCAGGTGAGGAGGTGGACACGTGACTGAACTCAACCAGTTACAGTAGCTATGGCTACTAGACACCAGGCTAACTTTAGTTTTTTTGAAAGAGAAGGCTCTACTGATAGAACCAAGTTCAGCTAAATCTGGATCATTATAGAAGAAGATAAATGTCAAATAATAACTTTGCTCCACATGTTTAAAGGTATTCTTGAATCAGAATAATTTTAACATGTTTCCATGAGAATGGGTTGATAAAGGAGCTCACATGCATTGAAGAATAGTTGAACAGTCTCATATTTGGACCTTCCCCTCACTTTCCATAAAAGTCTAAGGGCCTGATTTACTAAAGGTTTGCGTGTGTAAAAACGTGTGCAAACTTGACACCACCCGCAAACCAATGTGCAAGCTGATCTACTAACAGCGTGCAAAGAGGACTGTGCCTCTCAAATGAGCAAAATAGCACACGCTGTTCATTTAGTACTTTTGCTCTGATGAATAATCAATATGGGGCGTACCCGCCAGAAAGCGCTAAATACTGGGAGGGGAAAATGCAAATAGGTTCATTTACCACGCGCAATGAGATTTACCAACCCTGAAAGTAATTGCGGGGATTGTGATTGCGTCTGTATTTAATACATTCGAAAGGAAGGTGCTAATCTGCCCAGCATTACGCACCGATGGCTGCTGTTATTGTGGCAAGGAGGTGACATCGCCAAAATCAAAGAATACGCAGAGAGAGAGTCTTTCGGACTCGTGTAAATTTGTTTGGAATGAATGAAAACCAGATAGTTGAAACTTAAGGGCTGATTGGAGCCGGTCACAAGCACATGCAAAAGAGAAAATATTTTATTTGAATGTTAAATCGAGTATTATTCAGCAAAAGGTTGCCACAGGAGGCACATTCATTTTTATTTCTGATAATAAAAAATCACGTGTTTCATGGAGAAAAAAGTGTTCTTATTGTGCGCCTAGCTTGTTCTGCAGTTGGCTCTAGCGTGTCATACCCAGTATCCCACTTATCTGCTCCTCGCAGAAGGTGAGCTGCACCTGCTGCTTAATGCTGGTTAGAGGCATCTCTTCCGCAGGCCCTCCACCTGTCTTGTTTGCCGAAGTTTTAATTAAAGGCCACTTTTTCTTTAGTTCCTCGCCTTATATCTTGCCACCTTCTTTTAACCTCATCTGCCGTTCTTTTTGTCTTACCAACTGCATTTATTCTATCGCGGATTTTCTCCCATATTGCGTTTCTTTTGGTAATGTTTAAACGTCTTTGCTGTAGTTCATGAATGTGTTTATTTGCCTCTTCCACTAATATCTCAAACTCCAACTCGTCAAATTTCATTTTGCGCTTGCGTCTATCCTGCTTTCCATCCAGACTCTCCATGGCGCAAACCGTAAGACACGCAACACCTCATTTAAATACTGCGGTTTGCACCCGTTATCAATTGCGCGAGCATTCTTAGTTGATCACCCGCAAAACACACAACAACAGCACGCGCAAACTTTTTCAGTGCACACGCAATTTAGTACTCTTTATTCAGGATCTTAGTAAATCAGGCCCTAACAGTCAGAAACACTGAGGGACTAATCATCTGCTCCAGCCTCTGAAGAGTGTAGACGTGTCTGCTGCTAATGCTTCCTGCGTTATGCACTTTTAAATTACTCAATTTTTTCTGTCATTTCAACTTTTTTCCACAAGTCTTGGATGTGATTTTATTCTTCTCCTTTTTAAGTGTACTGAGACTTCCTGAATCATTTTTGTGCTTTTTACAACTCATCTGACAAACCAACGATGACAAATCTCTCAAGAATGCCTGAAGGAGTAATCCAAACAAAGTCCCTCTGTGAAAACTGAAGGAAATCCATGCGCTTCAAGAAAGGATTTTCACCTTAGAAACTGAAAAAGGACTTCATGATACGCTCCCAATGGAATCCAGAGGTAAGAAGTCCACATTTACGTCCAAAGGAAAGGGTGAAAAACTACTACTGACAACTTGAAGCTAAATGATACCGTGTCTTTTCCAAGACTCTCTAAAGACATTTATAATGGACTTGGTAGGAAGGGAAAATTCTAAAATCTTGTAAAGAGACTTTAACAAACTGTTTGAGAGTCTTGATAAAGCAGCAATACCAACGTTCATTAGTGGACCTCTCCCAAACATCGACAGGAGGATGGGCAAATTCAGCTATTTCAACTGAACACATGGTTGTCCAAAGTCTGTGAGTCCAGAGGACTGCATTTCATTGAGAACTTTAATCTTTTCTGGCAAAGAGATGATCTGTTTAAAGGAAGAGGCCCACACCTGAACAGAGGTGGAGTGAGACGACTGACAGATAAATCTCCTCCCGCTCTGAGGCATCAGAATGGACCAGGACCAGACCAGGACCAGGACCAGAGGCATGCAGGCACCGAGAGAGAAGAGGAGCGAGAAGAGATCCTGTCTCGCCCCCAGGACCCCAGGAATTAACCACTGCAGCATCAACAGCACCTCCAGCATACCAAACACAGCACATGCAGCGGCACCTCCATCACCTTCACCAGGCCCTCACCACAGGCCTGGACTGCATCTACACCCTCCAGAGACGCCTCACCATCCTTCTCGTCTCCACCGTCACCCATGAGATTTCCTGATCACTTTGAAAGCTTGGTGAGATCAGGGATTAAAATGGTTTCCGTTACCCGCAGACATCACACAAGATCAAGGATTCTGTCCTCAAAGAAGAGTCGTGCCCCTCTCTCTCCCCAGCCTACTCCACCAACCAAAGCCCCACCAGCTCAGACCCCACCATCGGTGCCCAGAGCTGTTGGTTCCAACGGCGTCAAATGCTGTTGTCTAGGATGCTAGGGGCCTCTGCGTTGCTAAACCCCACATCAACCAGAGGTCCAGGGACGGAGTGTTTTCTTCTAAAATAATGACTATTGTCAAACCACAAAGATTAGATGAGAGGAACAGTCATAGTGTCTGATCAGAGAAATCTTATCCATATCCCTGCAAGAACACAGCATCCAGTTTAACTCCAACTAACCTCAAACATGCAGGACTCAATGCAATGTCAGATCTTTGAGAAACAAATCATTTTTAATTAATAGTTATTTCTTCATACAATCTTAATTTTAAGTTTTTAACTGAGATATGGCTGGACAGAAACACAGCCAATGTAGTCCTGATTGAATCTAGTCCATCTAACTTCACCTTTGTGCCTGAAACATGACATAACCAGAGGGGTGGTGGTATTGGTGCCATATTCAGGGACAATATACTCACACACAAATTATCATTTGGGTTTTTTTTTCATCATTTGAATATGTGTCATTCAAAATGGAGATGAAACAACTTTCCATTCTTTATAATACCCATTCACAAACCACCACAGAATTGTTTTATTGATGATTTTACTGAACTACTTTCAGTTGTGTGCACTGACTTCGGCTGTGTTTGGTCATAACAGGGGACTTGAATGTGCATGTAGATGTAACCCATGACAAACAAGCAAAAGAACTTACTGCTGTCCTTGAAATGTTTGGTCTAACTCAGCATATTTTGAGCCCACCCACGAAAGGGGGCACACTTTAGATCTGCTTATCTCAAAGGGTGTTGCTATTTTAAACATGGATGTCATCAATGTTGCTTTATCTGATTATTTTTGTGTTTTCTTTGACCTGTTAGTCTCACCCAAACTATCAGTTGGGTCTGCGGTTGTTCAGAGAAGACTCATAAATGACAGCACAGGGACAAAGTTTATGGAAATGATTCGGTTTGAAAATACCCCGTGTTCTAATGTTGATGATCTGTTGAATTCTTACACATCAAGTGTTTTAAATGTTTTGGATATCAATGCTCCTGTCAAGGTTAGAATGGTTAAAAGTAGGCAAAAGGCGCCATGGGGAAGAGAAGATTCAGTCAGGGTACAGAAAAGGAGTGTTGGAGAGCTGAACGGAAATGGCGCAAGTCAAAGCTTCAGGTCCATTATGAGATTTACAAAGAAAAGTTGTGTGTGTTCAGCCAAACATTGCGTAGAACAAGGGAGAGTTATTTTTCTGAAATCATCAAAAACTACTCCCCTGTCCTATATGCTACAGTAAACAGATTAACAAACCCTCCAGTTTCACTGCCCTTAGAACTCATTTCTACATCAAAGTGTAATGAGTTTGCAATATTCTTTAATGACAAAGTTCAAGGCATTAAAAATTCGATAATTTCCACAACACAGACAATTACTCTTCTGCCAATTAGACACCTAGAGCTGACACATTTCACACCTGTCACTGAGTCAAAGAGATCATCTGCAGTTTGAGTCCATAAACGTGCTGCCTTGATGAGTTGTCCACTCGATTTCTACAGTCTGTGCTGAGCAGTTTGTTACCACGACTCACTGAATTAACCAACATCTCACTTCAGACTGGAACATTCCCAGAGGCCTTAAAAACTGCTGTCATTAAGCCTCGTCTAAAGAAGAGCAGTCTTGATGCCACAGTACTGAAGAACTATCAGCCCATATCAAACCTCCCATTCTTTGGCAAATCCTAGAAAAAGTGGTATATCAACAGCTTACTGACTTGCTCCTGTCTAACAATGTTTTTAATAGTTTTCAATCAGGCTTCAGGCCTCACCACAGCACTGAGACAGCCCTGATCAAGGTGACAAATGACATTCGCCTGAACACAGATGCAGGCAAAGTCTCAGTCTTAGTTTTGCTGGACTTAAGCACTGCATTTGACACAGTTGACCATGCAATCTTATTACAGAGGTTAGAAGACTGACTTGGAATCTCTGAAAATGCTTTAAACTGGTTTAGGTCCTATCTCAGGGACAGATACTCTGTTGAAATTGGTAACTGTGTCTCAGACCAAATGATCATGACCTGTGGGGTTCCCCAGGGGTCAATCCTGGGACCCCTATTGTTCAATCTGTACATGCTTCCATTAGGCCAGCTAATATGCAGCTATAATGTGTCCTACCACAACTATGCAGATGATGCTCAGATCTATGTGTCACTGACAGCAGGAGAACAAGGGCCTGTAGATTCATTGTGTCACTGCATCGAACAGATCATTGTGTGGATGCAAAACAACTTTCTTCAACTCAGTCAAAACTGAAATCATTTTCTGTGGCCAACAGAAACAAAGAGAAAGTGTTATCAGTCACCTTGAGATTCGCTCTGGAACCTAAAAATCAGGTCAGAAATGTAAGGGTAATATTGGATTCAGACTTGAACTTTAACAGCCACATTAAAGCAATAACATCAGCAGCTTTTTACCATGTAAAAAACATTGACAGAATGAAAGGAATAGTGTCTAAACCAGATTTAGACTAATCCATGCGTTCGTCTCCACCAGGTTAGACTACTGTAACGGCCTGCTCACTGGGCTCTAAACCAGCTGTAAGACAGCTGCAGTACATCCAAAACGCTGCTGCACCAGTCCTGACTAGAACCAGGAAATACGACCATATTAGTCCAGTCCTGAGGTCTCTGCTCTGGTCCTGACCAGAACCAGGAAATACGACCATATTAGTCCAGTCCTGAGGTCTCTGCACTGGTCCTGACTAGAACCAGGAAATATGACCATATTAGTCCAGTCCTGAGGTCTCTGCACTGGTCCTGACTAGAACCAGGAGATACGACCATATTAGTCCAGTCCTGAGGTCTCTGCACTGGTCCTGACTAGAACCAGGAAATACGACCATATTAGTCCAGTCCTGAGGTCTCTGCTCTGGTCCTGACTAGAACCAGGAAATACGACCATATTAGTCCAGTCCTGAGGTCTCTGCACTGGTCCTGACTAGAACCAGGAAATACGACCATATTAGTCCAGTCCTGAGGTCTTTGCACTGGTCCTGACTAGAACCAGGAGATACGACCATATTCCTCCAGTCCTGAGGGTCTACACTGGCTTCCTGTCACTCAGAGAATAGACTTTAAAACAGCTCTACTTGTGTACAAGTCTCTTCATGGCCCCCAAATTCCACCTCTGACATGTTAGATCCATATGAACCAAACTGGACTCTGAGAACCTCAGGTAGTGGTCTCCTGCTGGTGTCCAGAGTCAGGACTGAACAAGGTGAAGCTGCATTTCAGTTTTATGCTCCTAAAATCTGGACCAGTCTTCCAGAAGATATGAGACAGACCTGAACTCTGACAATGTTCAGATCCAGGCAGAAAACAGTTCTGTTTAGATGTGAAGATGACAACTGAAAAGATTTTATCTGCACACTTCATTTTTAATTTTATTTTTCTTTCAAATTAATTTTTAATAAAATTTATTAATGATTTTTTTATGCTTGTATGGAATGATTCTATTTGCCTTCTTTTGATTTTATGCATCTGTAAAGCACTTTGAATTGCCTTGTGTACGAATTGTGCTCTACAAATAAACTTGCCTTGCCATGATGTAGTATAAGGTTTCTCAATAGGGGTGGTACAGCGCTTTCAGATCTACATGACTGTGAGTGGCACAGATGGTAAGGATGAGAAAATCTAAGTAGCCATTCTGCTGCACACGCTAGGAGAGGAGGCACTGGAGGTGTATAATACACTCAATGTCACTCAGAATGAGGATGCAACAGTAGAAAACATCCTGGATGCTTTCAGAGTCTATTGTTCGCCCAACAAGAATACAGTTTTTTAAAGATATCAGTTTTGGGCATATCCAGTGGCAGAATCCATCACAATAAAGAAATATGTGACAGAGCTCAGGCAGGAAAATTAAAGACTGTACGTTTGGAGTAAGTGAGAATGACATCATTAGAGACAAGATAGTGTTCAGCATGTATGACCAGAGACTTAAAGAGAGACTTTTAAGAAGACCAAATCTCACATTAGAGAAAGCCATAGACACGTGTCGCCACGGCCGGCTCTACCCAATTTGGTGCCCTAGGCGAGATTACACCCCGGTGCCCCCCCCCCCCCCCCCCCCCCCCCCCCCCCCACGACAGTTTAATTTGAGCATTTGAACTACAACAAACTCAACGGTAACAACAGTTACTTTTAACTAAACTTGTCTTTTAACTAAAGACTACAAGTTTACACATCTGGACTTCCTGGCAGCAAAGGCATCTATGGTGTAATCAAATGACACCTGCCTAGACATCTCACGGTTTATACTCATCAGGGCAAGTCCATTTAAATGCTCCTGAGACATGGTGGATCTCAGGTATGTTTTGATAAGCCTCAATTGTGTCACAGTAGTGGCGTAGCTGGGCTGTATTCCATATGGGTTTTGAGGTCAAAGTGGCCCAACATTGCACACGCGAATAGAGGACAGAAAAAAGCCAAAAAAGTAAGGAATAAGTAAGGCAGGAATAGACCATGACAGTGATTAGAATTGCAATAGCTGCTTGTTTTATTGCCATCCATTCCCACCCTTTCCCTACTTTCTCCCATTCCCACCCTACTGCTGACCGCCATCTCCTCAGCATCCAGCGCTGCCTCATCATTATGCTGCTCTTCATCAATATATCCTTAATAATAATAATAATAATAATAGTAAAGCCTATTGATTTTATTTTTAAATTGACCAAGAAAATTAATGATTTGTAATGCATGTAACTTTGCACTCATGTAATCTTTAATGTTCTGTTTGTGCCCTGATCAACCCAAAAAACAAACACTATATGCAAAGTCTCAAGTAGGGTTGTCACAAAACCAGAATTTCCTTATTAGTCAATACCAATACTAGCAATCTTAAGGGCCGTGTATACTCTTGCGTCAATGTGTCGCCGTCAGCTTGTGGCAGAGATGGTGACGCAGATATCCTGACGTTCGAGTATAATTCAGCCTCAAGTCTGATACCCCTAGTCAATACATGATCAAAAAAGGATTTACCCAGTGGTGGATGTGCTGCCAGAGGCATCTGGACCCCACCCCCCCCCCCCCCCCCCCTTTGTAAAAAAAAACCTTTGCAGACCAGATTCTTGTGGTTCTGATACTGATTCCACACCAACCATAAATCCAACTTGCCCTTCTATGGTTTTGTTGCCCTTTTTGAAGACTCACAGGAATTGTGAGTCTTCTCCAGAGCACTCACCAGCACCATTTTCTGTTGGTTCATGGAGCTTTCCAACGACTGTTACCTGCTGCCTGCTGGGATAATAATAAAGTCTTTTCTTATTACTACCTGCTGTTGTGCTGTACCTGGGTCTGAAAATCTGCCCTGACACAATTTGGCATCGCAAGCAGCTCTCAAAGTCCCAGCTGCTCGGAGGAATGAGGTGCATCACATCATTTTTTCATCGTAGCACCATGACAAGCCACAAGCTTAAAGAGAAGCAAATGTTACTGGGTCAGCCTCTACATGAGCTGGTGATTGACGTGGTGACAGGGTGGAACAGCACAGTGGAGATGCTGGGCCGTTTCCTGGAGGAGCAACCAGCGATCTCAGCAGCTCTGCTGTCACCTGAATGTCACCTTAAACCTGATGGACCAGTTTTACACCAGGTTCACTGAGGGCAGTCCTGGACCTGGACAGGACCTGGTCAGCCAAGACCTGTCACTACCATTCTGATGACACTAGAAAGCACTTGGAACCGTCTTCTTCTAGCAGGACAAGTCTGGGCAGGTATTATCAAAAATGTTAGCGTTTTTGTGTTTTTAGCCCACTGTGTGCTGATCCTGATGAATAGATAATATTGTATCCTTGAAAATCCTTGAAAAAAATGTACCGAAGCGTTTGTTAACCTGTGAAAGAATGGTTGTGAGGTTTAACATGTAGTACTCAAAGATTTAACAAAAACGTGAGATATAATTTCCTGACAGCTTTTATTTTTTTTTACAGAAAGTTGAGGTGTCCTCATTATTGTCAAAGGGACATTTTGTTTCTCAGGCAGCAGAGAAGTTCAGTCATCCAGGACATAAATCGTGAAGAGTGACATGGACAGTTTCAAACCTGATGCACTGAAGCTCACGAGGCCCCTTTAGCTTCAGACTAAAGTGATCGTTGTGGGACAAAATAAAAAAAAAACAAAATTACAATCTCTAACATCAGATGCAAATGTAAAAATCAGTTTAAAAACTAAATGTTCACATTAGCTATCACGTTGTCACATTTCAGATTGTAAAGCAGAAGTGGTGCAGCAGTAATGTAGCTTTAGCTGTGAAACACTCATGTTAAGATGTTAACTTTACGGCACTAAAACCCTCCAGGAGCTTCTGGAGACTACAGTTTCTGGATCAGTCCGTCCATCACTCTGCTGGTTGCTCCTGTGTTACCATAGTAACATCCTCTGACCCCGCCCTCCTCCTCCTCCTCCTCATCTTCATCAGCAGCAGCAGCAGGATGGTGGCCACCATCAGGACCACGGGAGCAGAGATGATGTGGACTCTGTGTGAACGGAAGGACTTGGCCCTCCAGCTCACATCCAGCCGGTTGTCCAGGCTCAGGTGAGACGCTGCACAGGTGTACACGTGCTTCCTCTGCAGCTCCTCTTCATGGATGGTCAGCGTCTTCCGGAGCTGGTAGAGGCCGTTCCCGTTGGGCAGCACCGAGCCACCAGTCAGTTGGTCCTGGTCCACGGGCTCGCCGTCCCGCAGCAGCGTCAGGTTGATGTGGCGAGGGTAAAAGTCTGTGGCCAGACAGGTGACCTGGGCCCCACCCACCACCGGCTGTGATGTGAGGCGTACTCGAGGTCGAACACGACGCGTCACCAGATGTTTCTCGCGCTCCAGCAGGTGTTGCAGAGTCCTGACGCAATATGGAACGTAGAAGGTGGAGAAGATCATCTGCATGTACGTCTGTTTTATGGCGTCCCAGTGGAACTGCCAAGCATCACCACCAGTGTACAGGAAGTGAGTCATGTTGTACTGCATGCTGTCAGCGTCCTCACCATTGATGGCGTCTCTAAACATGCCAAGTGCTGGCTCACCGTTTTGTTGAACCTCACAGCCCATCATCCTCTGATGTACACACTTGTCCTCAGCGGTCAGGTTCAGCTGATCTCTGGCTATGTTCAACCTCATCCTCATGGTCCTCACATTTTTCTGCAGCACAGTCACTGCCTCCTGGCCCACATCAAGCTCCGACCCCTTCTCACCTCCAGCACCAACGCTCAGCAGTCGCTCTTTCTCTGAGTCGTAGTACCCTACCTGGACGTCATCCAGCATCAGGACCAGGGAGAACTCTGGGAACTGGGTCGACCCTGAGATGTGGGTGATCAATGCCCACAGAGAGTGGTGTCCTGAACCTGGTGGGAGCAGATAATTAGGGGTAAGAGACAACGTGATCATTGAAAGATAGCTTAATAGTCTACAAAAGAGCCCTACGCAGAGCTAGAACATCTTATTATTCTTTGTTAATAGAAGAGAACAAACATAACCCACGTTTTCTGTTCAGCACTGTAGCCAGGCTGACAAAGAGTCACAACTCTGTTGGTCCATGCATTCCTGCTACTCTCAGTAGTGAAGACTTTATGAGCTTTTTTAGTGGGAAAATAAGCAAAATTAGAGATGAGATTGGCCAGGCCCAGCTGTCGGCGGCTGTGGATGCAGCTTCGCTGATTTCTTCCGTTTCTGATTTGACTCTGGACTGTTTTTCTCCTGTGGGCCTCTCTGAGTTGACATCATCTATCAGTAAAGCTAAACCATCTACATGTCTGTTGGATCCCATCCCAACTCGGCTGCTCAAGGATGTTATATCCTCTATTGGTATAGCAATTTTGGATCAGATTAACCTATCTCTACAATTAGGATATGTGCCACAGGTTTTTAAAGTTGCAGTCATTAAACCTTTGCTCAAGAAACCATCCCTTGACCCGGACATTTTGGCAAACTATAGACCAATATCCAACCTTCCATTTATCTCTAAAATTCTGGAAAAAATAGTTGCTAGCCAGTTAGGAGAACACCTGCTTAGAAATTATCTTTCAGTCAGGGTTTAGAACTCATCATAGCACAGAAACTGCGCTGATTAGAGTCTCCAACGACCTCCTCATGGCCTCAGACAATGGATTAGTTTCTGTCCTTGTTCTGCTGGACCTCAGTGCTGCTTTTGATACTGTAGATCACGGCCTTTTGCTGTACAGATTAGAGCACACTGTTGGAATTAAAGGGACAGCATTAGGCTGGTTTAAGTCATACCTATCTGACAGGTTCCAGTTCGTCCATGTTAATGACGTTTCTTCTACACGGACTAGGGTCTGCTATGGCGTCCCACAGGGTTCAGTTCTGGGACCAATCCTTTTTTACTTTATACATGTTGCCCTTGGGAAAAATTATCCAGAGCCGTTGCATAAACTTACATTGTTACGCTGATGATACGCAGCTGTACTTATCTATGAAACCAGAGGAAACAAAACTTTTGGCTAAACTTCAAGGGAGTCTTAATGACATTATGTCCCAGATGTCCTCTAACATTTTTGCTTCTGAACTCGGATAAAACAGAGGTTATTGTCTTTGGTCCCAAACACCTGAGGAATGGATTAACTGGGTTTACGCTGGCTTCCAGCACAGCTGTGAAAAACCTTGGAGTCATTTTTGATGAGGATATGTCATTTAAGCAGCATATTAATCAGGTTTGTCAGACTGCCTTTTTTCATCTCCGAAATATCTCCAAGATTAGGAGCATCCTCTCCCAGGGTGATGCTGAAAAATTAATCCACGCGTTTGTCAGTTCTAGACTGGATTATTGTAATGCGTTGTTAGCAGGATGTCCGAAAAGCTCGCTGAATAGCCTCCAGCTGATCCAGAACGCAGCAGCGAGGGTGCTGACAGGAATCCGTAAGGGAGATCACGTCTCTCCCGTGTTAGCCTCCCTCCATTGGCTTCCCGTGAAATTTTGAATTGAGTTTAAAATTCTGCTTCTCACATATAAGGCCCTTAATGGCCTAGCTCTGCGCTATTTACAAGACTTGATAGCACGTTATGCTCCTAATAGAGCTCTTCGCTCTCAGAGTGCAGGATTACTCGTCGTTCCTAGAATATCTAAAAGTAGGTTTGGAGGGTGCAGTTTCTCATAGGGCATAGTTTCTCACCTCAAGGTAAAGCCAGTCTGAACTACCACACATCTACACGCCACCTCTGATCAATCATCTGATAACATAATTATTAAATATTTCCATCAAACATTCAATAACTTGAGTTTCTCCACATGTTTCCTTCTCTGCTGCAGCTGTTGATCAGATTCACGTTGTGATTACAATCACAGCTCTGACTCAGAGGAGAAAAGGATCTTCCCTTTTCTTGGCGTTGCCATGGTGAATCATGTCACACAGCTAGATTCATGTCTTTTTATAGCAGCAGAGCACGTGACCAACTCTGAGTCAGCTGACTCAAAACTCTGATTTCAAACCTCAAACTCAGTTTCTCGTCCTAGAGCTGGTTTCATCCTCAGTTTGTTGAACCTCTGTTCTGAAACGGACCCCTGACAGGGTCTTGATTGTTTTGGTTCTGTCGAGGACACCGTTAATGAAACTGCTGGTTCCAGCAGGATTTACGTACCTGAACTCATCGCAAGGTGGAGGAGCAAAGAACCAAACATCAGCTGGAGAACAAACATGTTGATCTGATTGATCCTGAACCTTCTGTTACTTTCACTGCAAATTAACTTTCTGTTCCTGGACTCAATACAAAGCCAGTGAGGACCTGGAACCAATCATCACCTCCACTGTGGAGTCTCCAGGCAGATCAGAAGATTCTAACCAATCAGAAAAATTGAAAGCTGCAGGCGTTCCTGGTCTGATATGTAATATGTGTGAGAAAGAGAGAAAAAAGTCCCCCGAGGAAGACAGACAGCCCAAACACCCCACAACTATACACGCCTCCTGTAGACACGCCTCCTGGTTAACACTCCTGTAGACACGCCTCCTGGTTAACACTCCTGTGGACACGCCTCCTTGACCACAATAGTATGGTGGCTGAGGAGGTCAAAAGAGCAGAGAAGGCAAAATATACTGAAAAACATTTTTTTGAGTGCAGCTCATAAAAGGTTTTAGTCAAATTGTTAAATACGATGATAACTTTGTAACCTTTAAAAAGCTTTTTTCCATCCAGTTAATCAGAAATAAATGAGATCATTCATGTAGACGTGTCTGTCAGTGTGAAGCTGGAACAAACAGCCTGGTAGGACGTTCCTCTCTGTCTCGGTCTGTGGACACATGTGACATGTTTGGGAACGCTTCCATTTTTCTGATTGGTCCAGCTCTTCTAATCCACCTGGAGATGGAGCTGTGTGCAGGGTTCTGATTGGTTTCAGATGCTCCAGAGCTTTTTTTAGCTGAGGAACAGAAAGAGAAAGAGCATGTATAGACACAATCAGGATTGATCAGCAGACAGATCAACATGTTTGTTCCCCAGCTGATGTTTGTGTAACCGGGTGGCAAATACACAACATTAACATTGTACAATAACCTGTGTGATAATGTGTCCTTTTGTTTGTTGTTTTTCTGCCATGTAATGTAGTGTAATGCAATGTACACTTTTTAGTCACAAGGTGGCAGCATTGAGCTTCTGTTGTGTTTCACTGCGAAGTGCATCTTGGGTCCTTTTTCTTCTGCTGTGCGCGGGACTGGTTGAATTCCTGTAGGACTTCAGGTGAGGAGGTGGACACGTGACTGAGCTCAACCAGTTATGGTAGCTCTGGCTACCAGTCACCAAGCTAACTTTAGTTTTCTGGAAGAGAAGGCTCTACTGATAGAACCAAGTTCAGCTACATCTGAATCATTCTAGAAGATAAAGGTCAAAGAATAACTTTGGGCGACATGTTTAAAGGGATTCTTAAATCAGAATAATTTCCACATGTTTCCATGAGAATGGGTTGATGAAGGAGCTCACATGCATTGAAGAACGGTTGAACAGTCTCATTCTTGGACCTTCCCCTCACTTTCCAAGAAAGTCTAACAGTCAGAAACACTGAGGGACTAATCAGGACTTTTGGTTTTTACTGTTAATGTTAAGGGAGAAATAAGTATTTGAGGTCATAAAGACAGGAGGATCATGATCATTGATGACCACAACACCAAGGCAGCAACAACCAACAACCATGTGATCGTAGACGATTGTTGATGTCATCGTTTCTGATGGAAAAAAAATACACATTCAAATGCATGTTGGTGAGACTAGAAATAAACAGATGATAAAATTAGTGTTTGAATGTTTCTTCTTTGGAAGGATGTTCACGTGGTGAAATAATCCAGCTGGTTACTTTCTGAAGAAATGGTGATCCAGAGACAGAGAGAGGAAAGTTTTTAAGAGGACAGTGGGAGGAGTCTGGAGAGATAAAACGGACGGAAGATGGTTCCTTCAGATAAACTGACAGCTAGACTGATGGAAGAATAACATAAGTTCTCAGGAGGTCAGGACACCCCCTGAAACATCAGTGGACCTCAGTCAATGAAAATGAAACATTTAGAACAGATGAATTAATCATCTATTCGATCTAAATAAATTCCCCTTCAGTCTCCCTGATTGATGAATCATGTACAACTCTACAGAGAACATCAACATTTGAAGGGAGAGACATCTCTAGAGAGATCCCAAGAGATTCTCCAACAGATTTACTCACTTTAGCTATTTTGAACTCAACTGGATTTTATATATGTGGGTTAAGGTTAGTAATTGGTTCTCTGAGCTCATTTGTGTGTTGAAGAGGCTCTTTGAGAGTCGACTGCTTCAATATACTCGTCTTCAAGAGAACTGATGTCCATAAACGGAACAGACTAATAGTTTATGTAGTTTTTAGAGTTCCTGTTTAGAAGAAAGAACAGAATAAAAAAAATTTCTCCACATTTTCAGACAGAACTAGAGAATGGAGACCAGGCTGAGTAGAGGACTACAGAGAGAGTAGAGGTGATTTCAGACATAGCCTCTGTTATGTCTGTTTCTGTTACTGCTTCTTACCTGTTTGGTAAAAGAACACCTAGCAGGTGAAAAGTCGAATCTACACTGGTGCAGATTTAAACCTTCATCCCATATATTCAGACTTTCATTCCACGTATTCAGACTTTAATTCCATATATTCAGACTTTCATTTCATATATTCAAACTTTATTCCAAACTGGGATGACATCTATATACTGTAGACAGGTTGACGTCAACGGTGGGATGACATTGTTGACTCGATGAGAAAATCAAATTAGAATTTATTAAAGAGAAAAGAAACAAAAACTAATGTGCACGTAAGGAGAGCTGTCAGTCAGTACTCTACAGAATACTGAATGAGGGCATTTTAAAAAGAGGGCATTTTATTTACTACCAAGAGAAAGAGATGTTGATTCCTTTACAGGTTTGCATACAGAGTGGATCACAGAAAGCAAAGGGACATTTGTCTTAAATGAGACTGATAAATGAATTTGGGGACATTATACCGTTTATTGATCAAGAGGTTAGATACTTGATGATAATTGAATTTAGAAATGTTTATTCAGAATCACAGCTGACCCCTGCTGGTGTTTCCTTGATCAATGAATCACAGCTGACCCCTGTGCTTGCCTTTTGTCAGACATGTGTATTGGTCTTGTTAAGAAAGACAAACATATTATTAAAGACAAATAAAATGAACAAAATTACAAGATGAATAAAGCAAATAGAAATTTCCTCTACAGACGTCTAGACAGGTGGAGGTAAACAGTGAATTCAGATACATTTATGAGATGTTCCTAATTAACTGGAAAACAGAATCGCCATGTTACAAAAGTGATGGCCACAATTCAGACTTTAATTGCAGGCTATATTTTTATTTAAAAATAAAACATTGGTAAAGCATTGTTTTCTTCATTATAAGTAGTGAGTTCTAGTGAGGCAATTGTACAACACTTAACAAACCACTTGACTAGACAATTCGACAGAGGGTGCAAATGGATTTAATCTCCATTTGCATATAAGCAGAGATGGTCAGGTATTCACACACAGCAGAAAGCAGTTGTCAGCACAAGACAATGAATCAAATGAAATGCAGTTAATTTAACTACTTGTTATCAATAGCTGAGCCTTGAGCTAAATTCCTCGCAGCAAGTGCCTCAAAAAATCATGCCAATGCGCCTGAGAAATATCCCATATGGATTAGACATTCTACATTAGATACTGAGAAACAGGCCATAGTGACCTGATGCCATTTTTAAACAACAAGCATATAGTGCAATCAAACCTAAAAATGTTGATGATTAGAAGTTGATTTACAAAATAAAAGTTGTAGAAGTTGAGGCTGTAACTTAAATTCTAATATCTTTGATCGAAAAAAGGGAAAAAGAGCAGCTCGTAAATCACCAGTTCTCCTGACGCTAAGGAGAAGTCCATCAGTGAAACTCCAAAGTTCTGTAATCCACTGAGGTTGAGGACCCACAGCATTAGAGGACAGTAGAAATCCAAAAAGTCTATGTTGATAAATCCACAGTGAAAAGTAGTTTGCCCTCTGTAGTCCAAGGTTAGAGACGAGACCTTTTCACTGGAAAGTTCCTTGAAGTCCTCGATGTGATGTGCAGTAGGAACTCCTATCAAGGTGTCAAGTATTTACTATCCTCTGGGTTAGACTCATTTTATTGCTTTTTGCTCTTTTTCTAGTCATATTTTCTCATGCACAGCTTTTATTTTTACCAGATTTTTCCTACTTGTCAATAATATATAATCGTAAATCCTGTTTTCTATAGCTCTCTGCTCTCCCTTAAAACCTCATGATTTTACTTCTAATACACTTTTAATCATATTATTAATCATGTAACATTTCATTTTAACTATTTATTCTATAATGCTGCAGAAAATTATTAAATCGTTCCATGAGTACCGCTAAATATTGATTTTTTTTTTAACACTGGGCTTTTCAACTGGACTGATAGCAGAGTCTTAGTCCTTTTATGATTCTACCAACCCAGAAAAACCCACAAACCAACCAATCAAACCCACTAAAAAGACAAAAA